>JAUNZM010001189.1:0-24182 GCA_033459285.1 Clamator glandarius | reverse complement strand
AACATTCTAGAGTAACCGAGGACCTTTCTAAAGGCACCCAGACCCTTCTAGAGCCCCCCAGGACCCTTCTAAAAGCGCCCAGACCCTTCTAGAGACCCCCCAGGACCCTTCTAAAAGCACCGAGAACCTTCTAGAGCCCCCCCAAGACCCCTTCTACAAGCCCTAAGAGACCCTTCTAGAGCATCCCAGGACCCTTCTATAAGCCCCCAGACCCTTCTAGAGAATCCCAGGACCCTTTGAAAAGCACCCAGACCCTTCTAGAGCCACCCAGGACCTTTCTAAAAGCACCCAGACCCATCTAGAGCCTCCCAGGACCCTTCTATAAGCCCCCAGACCCTTCTAGAGAATCCCAGGACCCTTTGAAAAGCACCCAGACCCTTCTAGAGCCACCCAGGACCTTTCTAAAATCACCCAGACCCTTCTAGAGGCTCCCCGGACCCTTATAAAAGCACCCCTACCCTTCTAGAGCCTCCCAGTACCTTTCTAAAAGCAACCAGACCCTTCTAGAGCCCCCTAGGATCCTTCAAAAAGCACCCAGACCTTTCTAGACCCTCCCCGGATCCTTCGAAAAGCCCCCAGACCATTCTAGAGCCCCCCAGGATCATTCTAAAAGCCCCCAGACCCTTCTAGAGCCCCCCAGTACCCTTCTAAAAGTCCCTAGACCCTTCTAGAGTCCCCCAGGACCCTTCTAAATGCCCCCAGACCATTCAAGAGGCACCAAGGGCCCCTCTTAAGGAACCCCGTCCCTTCTAGAGCACCCCAGAACCCTTCTAAAAGTCCCCAGACCCTTCTAGAGCCCCCCCGGACCCTTCTAAAAGACCCGAGACCCTTCTAGATGACCCCAGGACCCATCTGAAAGCTAGCAGAACATTCTAGAGTAACCCAGGACCTTTCTAAAGGCACCCAGACCCTTCTAGAGCCCCCCAGGACCCTTCTAAAAGCGCCCAGACCCTTCTAGAGACCCCCAGGACCCTTCTGAAAGCCCCAGAACCTTCTAGACCCCCTCCAGGACCCTTCTAAAAGCACCCACACCCTTCTAGAGCATCCGAGGACCCTTCTAAAATTCCCCAGACCCTTCTAGATCACCCCAGGACACTTCTAAAAGCACCCAGACCCTTCTAGAGCCACCCATGACCCTTCTAAAAGCACCGAGAACCTTCTAGAGCCCCCCAAGACCCTTCTACAAGCCCCAAGACCCTTCTAGAGCATCCCAGGACCCTTCTAAAAGCACCCAGACCCATCTAGAGCCTCCCAGGACCCTTCTATAAGCCCCCAGACCCTTCTAGAGAATCCCAGGACCCTTTGAAAAGCACCCAGACCCTTCTAGAGCCCCCCAGGACCCCTTCTAAAAGGTCCCAGACCCTTCTAGAGACCCCCAGGGACCCTTCTGAAAGCACCCAGAACCTTCTAGAGCCCTCCAGGACCCTTCTAAAAGCCCCCAGACCCTTCTAGAGAATCCGAGGACCCTTCTAAAATTCCCCAGACCCTTCTAGAGCCCCCCCGGACCCTTCTAAAAGCCCCCAGACCCTTCTAGAGCCCCCCAGGACCTTTCTAAAATCACCCAGACCCTTCTAGAGTCTCCCCGGACCCTTATAAAAGCACCCAGACCCTTCTAGAGGCTCCCAGTACCCTTCTAAAAGCAACCAGACTTTTCTAGAGCCCCCAAGGAACCCTTCTAAAAGCTCCCAGACCCCTTCTAGAGACCCCCCAGGACCCTTCTGAAAGCCCCCAGAACCATCTAGAGCCCTCCAGGACCCTTCTAAAAGCTCCCAGACCCTTCTAGAGCCCCCCCGGACCCTTCTAAAAGCCCCCAGACCCTTCTAGAGCCACCCAGGACCCTTCTAAAAGTCCCCAGATTCTTCTAGATCCCCCCCGGACCCTTGTAAAAGCCCCCAGACCCTTCTACATGCCGCCAGGACCCTTATAAAAGCACCCAGACCTTTCCAGAGCCTCCCATTACCCTTCTACAAGCCCCCAGACCCTTCTAGAGAACCCCAGGACCCTTCTAATACCCCCAGACACGTCTAGATGCCACCAGGACCCTTCTAAAAGTCCCCCAGATTCTTCTAGAGCCCCCCCGGACCCTTATAAAAGCCCCCAGACCCTTCTAGACGCCCCACAGGACCCTTATAAAAGCACCCAGACCCTTCCAGAGCCTCACAGGTCCCTTCTAAACGCCCCAAGACCCTTCTAGAGGCCCCCAGGACCCTTCTAAAAGCCTCTAGACCCTTCTAGAGCCTCCCCTGACCATTCTAAAAGCCCCCAGACCCTTCTAGAGCCCCCCAGGACCCTTCTAAAAGACCCCAGACCCTTCTAGAGCCGCCTAGGATCCTTCAAAAAGCATAAAGACCCTTCTAGACCGTCCCCGGATCATTCTAAAAGCCCCCAGACCCATCTAGAGCCCATCATGACCCTTCTAAATGCCCCCAGACCCTTCTAGAGAACCCCAGGACCGATCTAAAAGCCCCCAGATCCTTCTAGAGGCCTCCAGGACCCTTCTAAAAGCCCCCAGACCCTTCTAGAGCCCCCCCGGACCATTCTAAAAGACCCCAGACCCTTCTAGAGCCCCCCAGGACGCTACTAAAAGCTCCCAGACCCTTCTAGAGCCCCCCAGGACCCTTCTAAAAGCCCCCAGACCCTTCTAGACCCTCCCAGGACCTTTCTAAAAGCCCCCAGACCTTTCTAGAGGACCCAGGACCCTTCTAAAAGCCCCCAGAACATTCTAGAGCCCCCCCGGACCCTTCTAAAAGACCCCAGACCCTTCTAGAGGACCCCAGGACCCTTCTGAAAGCCAGCAGAACATTCTAGAGTCACCCAGGACCCTTCTAAAGACACCCAGACCCTTCTAGAGCCCCCCAGGACCCTTCTAAAAGCGCCCAGACCCTTCTAGAGACTCCCAGGACCCTTCTGAAAACCCCCAGAACCTTCTAGAGCCCTCCAGGACCTTTCTAAAAGCACCCAGACCCTTCTAGAGCATCCGAGGACCCTTCTAAAATTCCCCAGACACTTCTAGAGCAACCCAGTACACTTCTAAAAGCCCCCAGACCCTTCTAGAGCCCCACCGGACCCTTCTAAAAGCCCCCAGACCCTTCTAGAGCCACCCAGGACCCTTCTAAAAGCACCCAGAACCTTCTAGAGCCCCCCAGGACCCATCTACAAGACCCCAGACACTTCTAGAGCCTCCCAGGACCCTTCTAAAAGCCCCCAGACCATTCTAGGACATCCAGGACCCTTCTAAAAGCCCCCAGACCCTTCTAGAGACTCCCAGGACCCTTCGAAAAGCCCCCAGACCCTTCTAGAGGACCCCAGGACCCTTCTGAAAGCCAGCAGAACATTCTAGAGTCACCCAGGACCATTCTAAAGGCACCCAGACCCTTCTAGAGCCCCCCAGGACCCTTCTAAAAGCCCCCAGACCCTTCTAGAGACAACCAGGACCCTTCTGAAAGCCCCCAGAACGTTCTAGAGCACTCCAGGACCCTTCTAAAAGCCCCCAGACCCTTCTAGAGAATCCGAGGACCCTTCTAAAATTCCCCAGACCCTTCTAGAGCCCCCCCGGACCCTTCTAAAAGCCCCCAGACCGTTCTAGAGCCACCCAGGACCCTTCTAAAAGACCCCCGACCATTCTAGAGCCCCCCAGGACCCTTCTAAAAGCACCCAGACCCTTCTAGAGCACCCCAGGACCCTTCTGAAATTCCTCAGAACATTCTAGAGCCCCCCAGGACAATTCTAAAAGCACCCAGACCCTTCTAGAGCATCCGAGGACCCTTATAAAAGCACCCAGACCCATCTAGAGCATCCCAGGACCCTTCTATAAGCCCCCAGACCCTTCTAGAGGCCCCTAGGACCCTTCTAAAACCCCCCAGAACCCTTTAGAGCCAACCAGGACTCTTCTAAAAGCCCCCAGACCCTTCTAGAGCCTCCCAGGACCCTTCTAAAAGCACCCAGACACTTCTAGAGCAACCCAATACCATTCTAAAGGCCCCCAGACCTTTCTAGACCCTCCCCGGATCATTCTAAAAGCCCCCAGACCCTTCAAGAGCCCCCCAGGATCATTCTAAAAGCCCCCAGACCCTTCTAGAGCCCCCTAGGACCCATCTAAAAGCCCCCAGACCCTTCTAGAGGCCCCTAGGACCCTTCTAAAAGACCCCAGACCCTTCTAGACCCTCCCCGGATCCTTCGAAAAGACCCCAGACCCTTCTAGAGCCCCCCAGGATCATTCTAAAAGCCCCCAAACCCTTCTAGAGCCCCCCAGGATCATTCTAAAAGCCCCCAGACCATTCTAGAGCCCCCCAGGACCCTTCTAAAGGCCCCCAGACCCTTCTAGACCCTCCCCGGATCATTCTAAAAGCCCCCAGACCCTTGTAGAGCCTCCCAGGACCCTTCTAATAGCACCCCGACGTTTCTAGACCCTCCCCGGATCATTCTAAAAGACCCCAGACCCTTCTAGAGCCCCCCAAGACCCTTCTAAAAGCCTCCAGACCCTTCTAGAGCCCCCCCGAACCACTCTAATAGTTCTCAGACCCTTCTAGAGGCCCCCAGGACCCTTCTATAAGTCCCCAGACCCTTCTAGAGAACCCCAGGAACATTCTAAAAGCCCCCAGACCCTTCTAGAGCCCCCCAAGACCCTTCTAAAAGACTCCAGACCCTTCTAGAGCCCCCCCGAACCACTCTAATAGTTCTCAGACCCTTCTAGAGGCCCCCAGGACCCTTCTATAAGTCCCCAGACCCTTCTAGAGAACCCCAGGAACATTCTAAAAGCCCCCAGACCATTCTAGAGCCTCCCAGGAGCCTTCTAAAAACCCCCAGACCCTTCTAGAGCCCCCCCGGACCACTCTAATAGATCCCAGACCCTTCTAGAGGCCCCCAGGATAATTCTAAATGCCCCCAGACCCTTCTAGAGAACCCCGGGACCCTTCTAAAAGCCCCAAGACCCCTCTAGAGCCCCCCAGGACCCTTCTAAAAGCCCCCAGAACCTTCTAGACCCTCCCCGGATCATTCTAAAAGCCCCCAGACCCTTCTAGAGACCCCCATGACCCTTCTAAAAGCACTCAGACCCTTCTAGAGGGCCCCAGGACCCTTCTAAAAGCACCCAGACCCTTCTAGAGCACCCCCGGACCCTTCTAAAAGCCTCCAGACCCTTCTAGAGGACCCCTGGACCCTTCTGAAAGCCCCCAAAACCTTCTAGAGCATCCCAGGACAGTTCTTAAAGTCCCCAGACCCTTCTAGAGCACCCCAGAACCCTTCTAAAAGCTCCCAGACCCTTCTAGACCCTTCCCGGATCCTTCTAAAAGCCCCCAGACCCTTCTAGAGCCCCCCAGGATCATTCTAAAAGCCCCCAGACCCTTCTAGAGCCCCCCAGGATCATTCCAAAAGCCCCCAGACACTTCTAGAGCCCCCTAGGACCCATCTAAAAGCCCCCAGACCCTTCTAGAGTCCCCTAGGACAATTCTAAAAGCCCCCAGACCCTTCTAGACCCTCCCCGGATCCTTCGAAAAGACCCCAGACCCTTCTAGAGCCCCCCAGGATCATTCTAAAAGCCCCCAGACCCTTCTAGAGCCCCCCAGTACCCTTCTAAAAGCCCCTAGACCTTTCTAGAGCCCCCCAGGACCCTTCTAAATGCCCCCAGACCCTTCAAGAGGCACCCAGAACCCTTCTAAAAGCACCCAGACCATTCTAGAGCCTCCCAGGACCATTCTAAAAGACCCCAGACCCTTCTAGACCCCCCCAGGACCCTTCTAAAAGCCCCCAGACCCTTCTAGAGCCCCCCAGGACCCTTCTGAAAGGCCGCAGACACTTATAGACACTCCCCGGATCCTTCTAAAAGACCCCAGACCCTTCTAGAGCACCCCAGGACCCTTCTAATAAGCCCCCAGACACTTCTAGAGCCCCCCAGGCCTCCTCTTAAGGCACCCCATCCCTTCTAGAGCACCCCAGGACCCTTCTAAAAGTCCCCAGACCTTTCTAGAGCACGCCAGGACCCGTCTAAAAGCCCCCAGGCCATTCTAGAGCCCCCCCGGACCCTTCTAAAGGCCTCCAGACCCTTCTAGAGGCCCCCTGGACCTTTCTGAAAGCACCCAGAACCGTCTAGAGCCCTCCAGGACCCTTCTAAAAGCACCAAGACCCTTCTAGAGCATCCCAGGACCATTCTAAAAGCCCCCAGAACCTTCTAGAGCCTCCCAGGATCCTTCTAAAAGCCCCCAGACACTTCTAGATCCTCCCAGGACCCTTCTAAAAGCCCCCAGACCATTCTAGAGCCACCCAGGACCCTTCTAAAAGCCCCCAGACCCTTCTAGAGCCTCCCAGGACCCTTCTAAAAGCACCCAGACCCTTCTAGAGCCTACCAGGACCTTTCTACAAGCCCCCAGACCCTTCTAGAGCCCCCAAGGACGCTTCTAAAAGCCCCCAGACCCTTCTAGAGGCCCCCAGGACCCTTCTAAAAGCAACCAGACCCTTCTAGAGCCCCCCCAGGACCATTCTACAAGCACCCAGACCCTTCTAGAGCCCCCCAGGACCTTTCTACAAGCCCCCAGACCAATCTAGATCCACCCAGGACCCTTCTAAAAGCCCCCAGACCCTTCTAGAGGCCCCCAGGACTCGTCTAAAAGCCTCTAGACCCTTCTAGAGACCCCCAGGACCTTTCTAAAAGCACCCAGACCCTTCTAGAGGCTAACCGGACCCTTCTAAAAGCCACCAGACCCTTCTAGAGACCCCCAGGACCCTTCTAAAAGCCCCCAGACCCTTCTAGACACTCCCCGGATCCTTCTAAACGCCCTCAGACCCTTCTAGAGCCCCCTAGGATCCTTCAAAAAGCACCCAGACCCTTCTAGACCGTCCCCGGATCATTCTAAAAGCCCCCAGAAACTTCTAGAGCCCCCCAGGACCCTTCTAAAAGCCCCCTGACCCTTCTAGAGCCCCCTATGACCCATCTAAATGCCCCCAGACCCTTCTAGAGGCCCCCAGGACCCTTCTAAAAGCCCCCAGACCCTTCTAGACCCTCCCCGGATCCTTCTAAAAAACCCCAGACCATTCTAGAGCCTCCCGGGACCATTCTAAAGCCCTCAGACCCTTCTAGAGGACACCAGGACCCTTCTAAAAGCCCCCAGACCCTTCTAGAGCCCCAGGACCCTTCTAAAAGCCTACAGACCCTTCTAGAGCCCCCCAGGACCCTTCTAAAAGCCCCCAGACCAATCTAGAGGTCCCCAGGGCCCTCTTAAGGCACCCCGTCCATTCTAGAGCACACCAGGACCCTTCCAAAAGTCCCCAGACCCTTCTAGAGCACCCCAGGACCCTTCTAAAAGCCCCAAGACCCTTCTAGAGCCCCCCAGGACCCTTCTAAAAGAACCCAGACCCTTCTAGGGCTCCCCAGGACCCTTCTAAAAGCCACCAGACCATTCTAGAGACACCCATGACCCTTCTGAAAGCCTCCAGAACCTTCTAGAGCCCCCCCGAACCACTCTAATAGTTCTCAGACCCTTCTAGAGGCCCCCAGGACCCTTCTATAAGTCCCCAGACCATTCTAGAGAACCCCAGGAACATTCTAAAAGCCCCCAGGACCATTCTAGAGCCTCCCAGAGCCTTCTAAAAAACCCCAGGCCCTTCTAGAGCCCCCCCGGACCAATCTAATAGATCCAGACCCTTCTAGAGCCCCCCAGGATACCCTTCTAAAAGCCCCCAGAACCTTCTAGACCCTCCCCGGATCATTCCAAAAGCCCCCAGACCCTTCTAGAGACCCCCATGACCCTTCTAAAAGCACTCAGACCCCTCTAGAGGGCCCCCAGGACCCTTCTAAAAGCACCCAGACCCTTCTAGAGCCTCCCAGGACCATTCTAAAAGCCCCCAGACCCTTCTAGACGCCCCAGGACCCTTCTAAAAGCCCCCCAGACCCTTCTAGAGCCCCCCAGGACCCTTCTGAAAGGCCGCAGACACATCTAGACACTCCCGGATCTTTCTAAAAGACCCCAGACAATTCTAGAGATCCCCAGGAGCATTCTAAAAGCCCCCAGACCCTTCTAGAGCACTCCAGGACCCTTCTAAAAGCCCCCAGACCCTTCTAGACCCCCCCGGACCCTTCTAAAAGCCTCCAGACCCTTCTAGAGGACCCCTGGACCCTTCTGAAAGCCCCCAGAACCTTCTAGAGCATCCCAGGACAGTTCTAAAAGCCCCCAGACCCTTCTAGAGCATCCCAGGACAGATCTAAAAGCCCCCAGACCCTTGTAGAGCCTCCCAGGACCCTTCTAAAAGCTCCCAGACCATTCTAGAGACCCCCAGGACCCTTCTAAAAGCCCCCAGACCAATCTAGAGCCACCCAGGACGCTTCTAAAAGCCCCCAGACCCTTCTAGAGACCTCCAGGACCCTTCTAAAAGCCCCAGACCCTTCTAGAGCCCCCCAGGACCCTTCTAAAAGCCCCCAGACGCTTCTAGAGCACCCCAGGACCCTTCTAAAAGCCCCCAGACCATTCTAGAGCACCCCAGGACCCTTCTAGAGCCCCCAAGGACGCTTCTAAAAGCCCCCAGACCCTTCTAGAGGCCCCCAGGACCCTTCTAAAAGCAACCAGACCCTTCTAGAGCCCCCCCAGGACCATTCTACAAGCACGCAGACCCTTCTAGAGCCCCCCAGGACCTTTCTACAAGCCCCCAGACCAATCTAGATCCACCCAGGACGCTTCTAAAAGCCCCCAGACCCTTCTAGAGGCCCCCAGGACTCGTCTAAAAGCCTCTAGACCCTTCTAGAGACCCCCAGGACCTTTCTAAAAGCACCCCGACCCTTCTAGAGCCTCCCAGGACCCTTCTAAAAGCCACCAGACCCTTCTAGAGACCCCCAGGACCCTTCTAAAAGCCCCCAGACCCTTCTAGACACTCCCCGGATCCTTCTAAACGCCCTCAGACCCTTCTAGAGCCCCCTAGGATCCTTCAAAAAGCACCCAGACCCTTCTAGACCGTCCCCGGATCATTCTAAAAGCCCCCAGAAACTTCTAGAGCCCCCCAGGACCCTTCTAAAAGCCCCTGACCCTTCTAGAGCCCCCTATGACCCATCTAAATGCCCCCAGACCCTTCTAGAGGCCCCCAGGACCCTTCTAAAAGCCCCCAGACCCTTCTAGACCCTCCCCGGATCCTTCTAAAAAACCCCAGACCATTCTAGAGCCTCCCGGACCATTCTAAAGCCCTCAGACCCTTCTAGAGGACACCAGGACCCTTCTAAAAGCCCCCAGACCCTTCTAGAGCCCCAGGACCCTTCTAAAAGCCTACAGACCCTTCTAGAGCCCCCAGGACCCTTCTAAAAGCCCCCAGACCAATCTAGAGGTCCCCAGGGCCCTCTTAAGGCACCCCGTCCATTCTAGAGCACACCAGGACCCTTCCAAAAGTCCCCAGACCCTTCTAGAGCACCCCAGGACCCTTCTAAAAGCCCCAAGACCCTTCTAGAGCCCCCCAGGACCCTTCTAAAAGAACCCAGACCCTTCTAGGGCTCCCCAGGACCCTTCTAAAAGCCACCAGACCATTCTAGAGACACCCATGACCCTTCTGAAAGCCTCCAGAACCTTCTAGAGCCCCCCCGAACCACTCTAATAGTTCTCAGACCCTTCTAGAGGCCCCCAGGACCCTTCTATAAGTCCCCAGACCATTCTAGAGAACCCCAGGAACATTCTAAAAGCCCCCAGACCATTCTAGAGCCTCCCAGGAGCCTTCTAAAAACCCCAGGCCCTTCTAGAGCCCCCCCGGACCAATCTAATAGATCCCAGACCCTTCTAGAGCCCCCCAGGACCCTTCTAAAAGCCCCCAGAACCTTCTAGACCCTCCCGGATCAATCCAAAAGCCCCCAGACCCTTCTAGAGACCCCCATGACCCTTCTAAAAGCACTCAGACCCCTCTAGAGGGCCACAGGACCCTTCTAAAAGCACCCAGACCCTTCTAGAGCCTCCCAGGACCATTCTAAAAGCCCCCAGACCCTTCTAGACGCCCCCAGGACCCTTCTAAAAGCCCCCAGACCCTTCTAGAGCCCCCCAGGACCCTTCTGAAAGGCCGCAGACACATCTAGACACTCCCCGGATCTTTCTAAAAGACCCCAGACAATTCTAGAGATCCCCAGGAGCATTCTAAAAGCCCCCAGACCCTTCTAGAGCACTCCAGGACCCTTCTAAAAGCCCCCAGACCCTTCTAGAGCCCCCCCGGACCCTTCTAAAAGCCTCCAGACCCTTCTAGAGGACCCCTGGACCCTTCTGAAAGCCCCCAGAACCTTCTAGAGCATCCCAGGACAGTTCTAAAAGCCCCAGACCCTTCTAGAGCATCCCAGGACAGATCTAAAAGCCCCCAGACCCTTGTAGAGCCTCCCAGGACCCTTCTAAAAGCTCCCAGACCATTCTAGAGACCCCCAGGACCCTTCTAAAAGCCCCCAGACCAATCTAGAGCCACCCAGGACGCTTCTAAAAGCCCCCAGACCCTTCTAGAGACCTCCAGGACCCTTCTAAAGACCCCAGACCCTTCTAGAGCCCCCCAGGACCCTTCTAAAAGCCCCCAGACGCTTCTAGAGCAACCCAGTACCCTTCTAAAAGCCCCCAGACCATTCTAGAGCACCCCAGGACCCTTCTAAAAGACCCCAGACCCTTCTAGCGGCACCCAGGACCCTTCTACAAGACCCCAGACCCTTCTAGAGTTCCCCAAAACCCTTCTAAAAGCTCCCAGATCTTTCTAGATGCCCCCAGGACCCTTCTAAAAGCCCCCAGACCCTTCTAGAGACCCCCAGGACCCTTCTACAAGCCCCCAGACTCTTCTAGAGCCACCCAGGACCCTTCTAAAAGCACCCAGACCCTTCTAGAGGCCCCCAGGACCCGTCTAAAAGCCTCTAGACCCTTCTAGAGCCCCCCAGGACCTTTCTAAAAGCACCCAGACCTTTCTAGAGGCTCCCCGGACCCTTATAAAAGCACCCAGACCCTTCTAGAGCCTCCAGTACCCTTCTAAAAGCAACCAGACCCTTCTAGAGAAACCCAGGACCCTTCTAAAAGCCCCCAGACCCTTCTAGACCCTCCCCGGATCCTTCTAAAATCCCCCAGACCCTTCTAGAGCCACCTAGGATCCTTCAAAAAGCACCCAGACCTTTCTAGACGGTCCCCGGATCATTCTAAAAGCCCCCAGACCCTTCTAGAGACCCCCAGGATCATTCTAAAAGCCCCCAGACCCTTCTAGAGCCCCCCAGGATCATTCCAAAAGCCCCCAGACCCTTCTAGAGCCCCCTCGGACCCATCTAAAAGCCCCCAGACCCTTCTAGAGTCCCCTAGGACACTTCTAAAAGCCCCAGACCCTTCTAGACCCTCCCCGGAACCTTCGAAAAGACCCCAGACCCTTCTAGAGCCCCCCAGGATCATTCTAAAAGCACCCAGACCCTTCTAGAGCCCCCAGTACCCTTCTAAAAGCCCCTAGACAGTTATAGAGCCCCCCAGGACCCTTCTAAATGCCCCCAGACCCTTCAAGAGGCACCCAGAACCCTTCTAAAAGCACCCAGACCATTCTAGAGCCTCCCAGGACCATTCTAAAAGCCCCCAGACCCTTCTAGACCCCCCCAGGACATTTCTAAAAGACCCCAGACCCTTCTAGAGCACACCAGGACCCTTCTAAAAGTCCCCAGACCTTTCTAGAGCACGCCAGTACCCGTCTAAAAGCCCCCAGACCATTCTAGATCCCACCCGGACCCTTCTAAAGGCCTCCAGACCCTTCTAGAGGCCCCCTGGACCTTTCTGAAAGCACCCAGAACCTTCTAGAGTCCTCCAGGACCCTTCTAAAAGCACCAAGACCCTTCTAGAGCATCCCAGGACCATTCTAAAAGCCCCCAGACCCTTCTAGCGGCACCCAGGACCCTTCTACAAGACCCCAGACCCTTCTAGAGTTCCCCAAAACCCTTCTAAAAGCTCCCAGATCTTTCTAGATGACCCCAGGACCCTTCGAAAAGCCCCCAGACCATTCTAGAGCCCCCCAGGACCCTTCTACAAGCCCCCAGACTCTTCTAGAGCCACCCAGGACCCTTCTAAAAGCACCCAGACCCTTCTAGAGGCCCACAGGACCCGTCTAAAAGCCTCTAGACCCTTCTAGAGCCCCCCAGGACCTTTCTAAAAGCACCCAGACCTTTCTAGAGGCTCCCCGGACCCTTATAAAAGCACCCAGACCCTTCTAGAGCCTCCCAGTACCCTTCTAAAAGCAACCAGACCCTTCTAGAGAAACCCAGGACCCTTCTAAAAGCCCCCAGACCCTTCTAGACCCTCCCCGGATCCTTCTAAAAGCCCCCAGACCCTTCTAGAGCCACCTAGGATCCTTCTAAAAGCACCCAGACCTTTCTAGACGGTCCCCGGATCATTCTAAAAGCCCCCAGACCCTTCTAGAGACCCCCAGGATCATTCTAAAAGCCCCCAGACCCTTCTAGAGCCCCCCAGGATCATTCCAAAAGCCCCCAGACCCTTCTAGAGCCCCCTCGGACCCATCTAAAAGCCCCCAGACCCTTCTAGAGTCCCCTAGGACACTTCTAAAAGCCCCAGACCCTTCTAGACCCTCCCCGGATCCTTCGAAAAGACCCCAGACCCTTCTAGAGCCCCCCAGGATCATTCTAAAAGCACCCAGACCCTTCTAGAGCCCCCAGTATCCTTCTAAAAGCCCCTAGACCCTTCTAGAGCCCCCCAAGACCCTTCTAAATGCCCCCAGACCCTTCAAGAGGCACCCAGAACCCTTCTAAAAGCACACAGACCATTCTAGAGCCTCCCAGGACCATTCTAAAAGCCCCCAGACCCTTCTAGACCCCCCCAGGACATTTCTAAAAGACCCCAGACCCTTCTAGAGCACCCCAGGACCCTTCTAAAAGACCCCAGACACTTCTAGAGCCCCCCAGGCCTCCTCTTAAGGCACCCCGTCCCTTCTAGAGCACCCCAGGACCCTTGTAAATGTCCCCAGACCTTTCTAGAGCACGCCAGGACCCGTCTAAAAGCCCCCAGACCATTCTAGAGCCCCCCCGGACCCTTCTAAAAGGCCTCCAGACCCTTCTAGAGGCCCCCTGGACCTTTCTGAAAGCACCCAGAACCTTCTAGAATCCTCCAGGACCCTTCTAAAAGCAACCAGACCCTTCTAGAGCATCCCAGGACCATTCTAAAAGCCCCCAGACCCTTCTAGACCCTCCCCGGATCCTTCTAAAAGCCCCCAGACCCTTCTAGAGCCACCTAGGATCCTTCAAAAAGCACCCAGACCTTTCTAGACGGTCCCCGGATCATTCTAAAAGCCCCCAGACCCTTCTAGAGACCCCCAGGATCATTCTAAAAGCCCCCAGACCCTTCTAGAGCCCCCCAGGATCATTCCAAAAGCCCCCAGACCCTTCTAGAGCCCCCAGTATCCTTCTAAAAGCCCCTAGACCCTTCTAGAGCCCCCCAGGACCCTTCTAAATGCCCCCAGAACCTTCAAGAGGCACCCAGAACCCTTCTAAAAGCACACAGACCATTCTAGAGCCTCCCAGGACCATTCTAAAAGCCCCCAGACCCTTCTAGACCCCCCCAGGACATTTCTAAAAGACCCCAGACCCTTCTAGAGCACCCCAGGACCCTTCTAAAAGACCCCAGACACTTCTAGAGCCCCCCAGGCCTCCTCTTAAGGCACCCCGTCCCTTCTAGAGCACCCCAGGACCCTTGTAAAAGTCCCCAGACCTTTCTAGAGGACGCCAGGACCCGTCTAAAAGCCCCCAGACCATTCTAGAGCCCCCCCGGACCCTTCTAAAGGCCTCCAGACCCTTCTAGAGGCCCCCTGGACCTTTCCGAAAGCACCCAGAACCTTCTAGAGTCCTCCAGGACCCTTCTAAAAGCACCAAGACCCTTCTAGAGCATCCCAGGACCATTCTAAAAGCCCCCAGACCCTTCTAGAGCCCCCCAGGATCCTTCTAAAAGCCCCCAGACTCTTCTAGATCCTCCCAGGACCCTTCTAAAAGCCCCCAGACCATTCTAGAGCCACCCAGGACCCTTCTAAAAGCACCCAGACCCTTCTAGAGCCTCCCAGGACCATTCTAAAAGCACCCAGACCATTCTAGAGCACCCCAGGACCCTTCTAAAAGCCCCCAGACCATTCTAGAGCCTACCAGGACCTTTCTACAAGCACCCAGACCCTTCTAGAGCCCCCAAGGACCCTTCTAAAAGCCCCCAGACCCTTCTAGAGGCCCCCAGGACCCTTCTAAAAGCAACCAGACCCTTCTAGAGACCCCCCAGGACCATTCTACAAGCAGCCAGACCCTTCTAGAGCCCCCCAGGACCCTTCTACAAGCCCCCAGACCAATCTAGATCCACCCAGGACCCTTCTAAAAGCCCCCAGACCCTTCTAGAGGCCCCCAGGACTCGTCTAAAAGCCTCTAGACCCTTCTAGAGCCACCCAGGACCTTTCTAAACTCACCCAGACCCTTCTAGAGGCTCCCCGGTCCCTTATAAAAGCACCCAGACCCTTCTAGAGCCTCCCAGGACCCTTCTAAAAGCCACCAGACCCTTCTAGAGACCCCCAGGACCCTTCTAAAAGCCCCCAGACCCTTCTAGACACTCCCCGGATCCTTCTAAACGCCCTCAGACCCTTCTAGAGCCCCCTAGGATCCTTCAAAAAGCACCCAGACCCTTCTAGACCGTCCCCGGATCATTCTAAAAGCCCCCAGACCCTTCTAGAGCCCCCCAGGACCCTTCTAAAAGCCCCCTGACCCTTCTAGAGCCCCCTATGACCCATCTAAATGCCCCCAGACCCTTCTAGAGGCCCCCAGGACCCTTCTAAAAGCCCCCAGACCCTTCTAGACCCTCCCCGGATCCTTCTAAAAAACCCCAGACCATTCTAGATCCTCCCGGGACCATTCTAAAGCCCTCAGACCCTTCTAGAGGACACCAGGACCCTTCTAAAAGCCCCCAGAACATTCTAGAGCACCCCAGGACCCTTCTAAAAGCCCCCAGACCCTTCTAGAGCCCCCCAAGACCCTTCTAAAAGCACCCAGACCCTGATAGAGGCCCCCAGGACCCTTCTGAAAGCCCAAAGAACCTTCTAGAGCATCCCAGGACCCTTCTAAAAGAACCCAGACCCTTCTAGAGCTCCCCAGGACCCTTCTAAAAGCCCCCAGACCATTCTAGAGACCCCCATGACCCTTCTGAAAGCCTCCAGAACCTTCTAGATCCACCCAGGACCCTTCTAAAAGCCACCAGACCCTTCTAGAGCCCCCCAGGACCATTCTAAAAGCACCCAGACCCTTCTAGAGACACCCAGGACCCTTCTAAATGCCCCCAGACCCTTCTAGATAAGCCAGGACCCTTCGAAAAGCAACCAGAACCTTCTAGAGCCACCCAGGACCATTCTAAAAGCCCCCAAACCCTTCTAGAGCCTCCCAGGACCCTTCTAAAAGCACCCAGACCCTTCTAGAGAGCCCCAGGACCATTCTAAAGGCCCCCAGACTCTTCTAGACCCTCCCCGGATCATTCTAAAAGCCCTCAGACCCTTCTAGAGACCCCCAGGACCGTTCTAAAGGCACCCAGACCCTTCTAGACCCTCCCCGGATCATTCTAAAAGCCCCCAGACCCTTCTAGAGCCTCGCAGGACCCCTCTAAAAGCCCCCGGACCCTTCTAGAGCCTCTCAGGACCCTTCTAAAAGCCTCCAGACCCTTCTAGAGGCCCCCCGGACCCTTCTAAAAGTCCCCAGACCCTTCTAGATCATCCCCGGACCCCTCTGATATATCCCACACCATTCTAGAGGCCACCAGGATACTTTCAAAAGCCCCCAGACCCTTCTAGAGAACCCCAGGACCCTTCTAAAAGCCCCCAGACCATTCTAGAGCCCCCCAGGGCCCATCTAAAAGCCCCGAGACCCTTCTAGGAGAGACGGGGGTCCTTAAGAGGGGCCTTGGGGTCCTCTAGAAGGGTCTGGGGGCTTATAGAAGTGTCCTGGCGGGCTCTCGAAGGGTCTGGGTTCTTTGAGAAGGGTCTTTGGGTGGCTCTAGAAGGGTCTGGGGTATTTTGGAAGGGTCCTGGGTGCCTCAAGAAGGGTGTGGGGGCTTTTATAGGGTCCTGGGGGGCTCTAGAAGGGTCTGGGTGCTTTTAGAAGGGTCCTGGGGAGCTCTAGAAGGGTCTGGGGTCTTTTAGAAGGGTCCCGGGAGGCTGTAGAAGGGTCTGGGGGCTTTTAGAATTGTCCTGCGGGTCTCTAGAAGGGTCTGGGTCCTGTTAGAAGGGTCCTTGGGGGCTCTAGAAGGGTCTGAGTATCATTAGAGGGGCCTTGGGGGCATCTAGAAGGGTCTGGGGGATATTAGAAGGGTCCTGGAGAGCTCTAGAAGGGTCTGGGGTATTTTAGAAGGGTTCTGGGTAGCTCTAGAAGGGTCTGGGTGCTTTCAGAAGGGTCCTGGGGGGCTGTAGAAGGGTCTGGAGTCTTTTAGAAGGGTCCTGGGGGGCTCTAGAAGGGTCTGGGGGCTTTTAGATGGGTCCTGCGGGTCTCTAGAAGGGTCTGGGTGCTTTTAGAAGTGTCCTGGGGGGCTCTAGAAGGGTCAGGGGAGTTTTAGGATAGTCCTGGTGGGCTCTAGAAGGGTGTGAGGGCTTTTAGAAGGTTCCTGGGGGCATCTAGAAGGCTCTGGGGGCCTTTAGAAGGGTCCTGGGGGCCTCTAGAATTGTCTGAGGGATTTTAGAAGGGTCCTGGGAGGCTCTAGAAGGGTCTGGGTGCTTTTAGAAGGGTCCTGTGGTGCTCTAGAAGGGTCAGGGTGCTTTTAGAAGGGGCCTAGGGGGCTCTAGAAGGGTCTGGGTGCTTTTAGAAGGGACCTAAGGGGCTCTAGAAGCGTCTGGGGGATTTTAGAAGAGTCCTGGGTAGCTCTAGAAGGGTCTGGGGGCTTTCAGAAGGGTCCTGGTGGGCTGTAGAAGGGTCTGGAGTCTTTTAGAAGGGTCCTGGGGGGCTCTAGAAGGGTCTGCGGGCATTTAGAAGGGTCCTGGTGGGCTCTAGAAGGGTCTGGGGGTTTTCAGAAGGGTCCTGGGGGCCTCTAGAAGGGTCTGGAAGCTTTTAGAAGGGTTCTGGGCGCATCTAGAAGGGTCTGGAGTCTTTTAGAAGGGTCCTGGGAGGATCCAGATGGGTCTGGGTGCTTTTAGAAGGATCCGGAGAGGGTCTAGATTGGTCTGGGTGCATTTAGAAGGGTCCTGGGGGGCTCTACAAATGTCTGGAGGCTTTTAGAAGGGTCCAGGGGGCCTCTAGAAGGGTCTGGGGGCTTTTAGAAGAGTCCTTGGGGCCTCTAGAAGGGTCTGGCGGCTTTTAGAAGAGTCCTGGGGCCTCTAGAAGGGTCTGGGGGCTTTTAGAAGGGTCCTGGGGGGCTCTAGAAGGGTCTGGAGGCTTTTAGAAGGTTCCGGTGTGGCTCTAGAATGGTGTGGGGGCTTTTAGAAGGGTCCTGGGGGCATCTAGAAGGCTCTGGGGGCTTTTATAAGGGTCCTGGGGGGCTCTAGAAGGGTCTGGGTGCTTTTAGAAGGATCCGGGGAGGGTCTAGAAGGGTCTGGAGGCTTTTAGAAGGGTCCTGGGGGGCTCTAGAAGGGTCTGGGGGATATTAGAAGGGTCCTGGGATGGTCTAACAAGGGTCTGGGTTGTTTTAGAAGGGTCCTGCGGGTCTCTAGAAGGGTCTGGGGGCTTTTAGAAGGGTCCTTGGGGGCTCTAGAAGGGTCTGGGGACCATTAGAGGGGCCCTAGGGGCCTCTAGAAGGGTCTGGGGGCTTTTAGAAGGGTCCTGGTAGGCTGTAGAAGGGTCTGGGTGCATTTAGAAGGGTCCCGCGGGTCTCTAGAAGGGTCTGGGGGCTTTTAGAATGGTCCTTGGGGGCTCTAGAAGGGTCTGGGGACCACTAGAGGGGCCCTGGGTGCCTCTAGAAAGGTCTGGGGTATTTTAGAAGGGTCCTGGGGAGATCTAGAAGGGTCTGGGGGCTTTTAGAAGGGTCCTGGGAGACTCTAGAAGGGTCTGGGGGCATTTAGAAAGTCCTGCGTGTCTCTAGAAGGGTCTGAGGGCTTTTAGAAGGGTCCTGTGGGGCTCTAGAAGGGTCTGGCGGCTTTTAGAAGGGTCCTGGGGGGCTCTAGAAGGGTGTGAGAGCTTTTAGAATGGTCCTGGGTGCATCTAGAAATCTCTGGGTGCTTTTAGAAGGGTCCTGGGGGCCTCTAGAAGTGTCTGAGGAGTTGTAGAAGGGTCCGGGGAGGCTCTAGTAGGGTCTGGGTGCTTTTAGAAGGATCCGGTTAGGGTCTAGAAGGGTCTGGGGCTTTTAGAAGGGTCCTGTGGAGCTCTAGAAGGGTCTGGGGTCTTTTAGACGATTCCTGGGGGGCTCTAGAAGGCTCTGGGGCCTTTTAGAAGAGTCCTGGGGAGCTCTAGAAGGGTCTGGGGCTTTCAGAATGATCCTGGGGGTCGCTAGAAGTGTCTGGGTGTATTTGGAAGGGTCTTGGGGAGCTCTAGAAGGGTCTGGGGGCTTTCAGAAGGGTCTTGGGGGCATGTAGAAGGGTCTGGAGGCTTTTAGAAGGGTCCTGGAGCGCTCTAGAAGGGTCTGGGGGCATACAGAACGGTCCTGGTGGCCTCTAGAAGGGACTGGATGCTTTTAGAAGGGTCCTGGGGGGCTCTAGATGGGTCTGGGTGCATTTAGAAGGGTCCTGGGGGGATCTAGATGGGTCTGGGGGCTTTTAGAAGGATACGTGGAATTTCTAGAAGGGTCTGGGGGCTTTTAGAAGGGTCCTGGGTTGCTCTAGAAGGGTCTGGAGGCTTTTAGAAGGGTCCTGCGGGTCTCTAGAAGGATCTGGGGGCTTTTAGAAGGGTCCTGGGAGGCTCTAGAATGGTCTGATGGATTTTAGAAGGGTCCTGGGAGGTTCTAGAAGGGTCTGTGTGCTTTTAGAAGGATCCGGGGAGGGTCTAGAATGGTCTGGGTGGTTTTAGAATGGTCCTGGGGGGTTCTAGAAGGGTCTGGGGGATTTTAGAAGGATCCTGGGGGGCTCTAGAAGGGTCTGAGGGATTTTAGAAGGGTCCTGGGGAGCTCTAGAAGGGTCTGGGTGCTTTTAGAAGGGCCCTGGACTTCTCTAGAAGGGTCTGGGGGCTTTTAGAAGAGTCCTGGGGGGCTCTAGAATGGTCTGGGGTCTTTTAGAAGGGTCCTGGGCGCATCTAGAAGGGTCTGGGGGCTTTCAGAAGGGTCCTGGGAGGCTCTAGAAGGGTCTGAGGGCTTTTAGAATGGTCCTGGGGGGCTCTAGAAGGGTCTGGGGGCATTTAGAAGGGTCCTGGGGGGCTCTAGAAGGGTCTGGGGTATTTTAGAAGGATCCTGGGGGCCTCTAGATAGGTCTGGGGGCATTTAGAAGGGTCCTGCGGGTCTCTAGAAGGGTCTGGGGGCTTTTAGAAGGGTCCTTGGGGCTCTAGAAGGGTCTGGGGACCATTAGAGGGGCCCTAGTCGCCTCTAGAATGGTCTGGGGGCTTTTAGAATGGTCCTTGGGGGCTCTAGAAGGGTCTGGGGACCACTAGAGGGGCCCTGGAGGCCTCTAGAAGAGTCTGGGGTATTTTAGAAGGGTCCTGGGGAGCTCTAGAAGGGTCTGGGGGCTTTTAGAAGGGTCCTGGGAAACTCTAGAAGGGTCTGGGGGCATTTAGATGGGTCCTGCGGGTCTCTAGAAGGGTCTGGGAGCTTTTAGAAGGGTCCTGGGGGGCTCTAGAATGGTCTGAGGGATTTTATAAGGGTCCTGGGAGGCTTTAGAAGGGTGTGGGTGCTTTTAGAAGGATCCAGGGAGGGTCTAGAAGGGTCTGGGGACTTTTAGAAGGGTCCTGGGGGGCTCTAGAAGGGTCTGGGGGCTATTAGAAGGATCCAGGGATCGTCTACAAGGGTCTGGGGTCTTTTAGAAGGGTCCTGCGGGTCTCTAGAAGGGTCTGGGGGCTTTTAGAAGGGTCCTTGGGGGCTCTAGAAGGGTCTGGGGACAATTAGAGGGGCCATAGGGGCCTCTAGAAGGGTCTGGGGGATTTTAGAAGGGTTCTGGGGAGCTCTAGAAGGGTCTGGGGGCTTTTAGAAGGGTCCAGGGGGGCTCTAGAAGGGTCTGGGGGCATTTAGAAGTGTCCTGGGGGGCTCTAGAAGGGTCTGGGGGATTTTAGAAGGATCCTGGGGGCCTCTAGAAAGGTCTGGGGGCATTTAGAAGGGTCCTGCGGGTCTCTAGAAGGGTCTGGGGGCTTTTAGAAGGGTCCTTGGTGCTCTAGAAGGGTCTGGGGACCATTAGAGGGGCCCTAGGGGCCTCTAGAAGGGTCTGGGGGCTTTTAGAAGGGTCCTGGGAGAATCTAGAAGGGTCTGGGTGCATTTAGAAGGGTCCTGCGTGTCTCTAGAAGCGTCTGGGGGCATTTAGAAGGGTCCTGGGGGGTTCTAGAAGGGTCTGGCGGCTTTTAGAAGGGTCCTGCTGGGCTCTAGAAGAGTGTGAGGGCTTTTAGAATGGTCCTGGGTGCATCTAGAAGTCTCTGGGTGCTTTTAGAAGGGTCCTGGGGGCCTCTAGAATTGTCTGCGGCCTTTTAGAAGGGTCCGGGGAGGCTCTAGAAGGGTCTGGGTGCTTTTAGAAGGATTCGGGGAGGGTCTAGAAGGGTCTGGGGCTTTTAGAAGTGTCCTGTGGAGCTCTAGAAGGGTCTGGGTTCTTTTAGACTGGTACTGGGGGGATCTAGAAGGGTCTGGGGCTTTTTAGAATAGTCCTGGGGGCCTCTAGAAGGGTCTTTGGCTTTCAGAAGGGTCCTGGGGGTCGCTAGAAGTGTTTGGGTGTATTTGGAAGGGTCCTGGGAGCTCTAGAAGGGTCTGGGGGCTTTCAGAAGGGTCCTGGGGGCATGTAGAAGGGTCTGGAGGCTTTTAGAATGGTCCTGATGGGCTCTAGAATGGTCTGGGGGCATTCAGAACGGGTCCTGGTGGCCTCTAGAAGGGACTGGATGCTTTTAGAAGAGTCCTGGGGGGCTCTAGATTGGTCTGGGGGCATTTAGAAGGGTCCTGGGGGGCTCTAGAAGGGTGTGGGGGCTTTTAGAAGGATACGTGGAATCTCTAGAAGGGTCTGGGGGCTTTTAGAAGGGTCCTGGGGGGCTCTAGAATGGTCTGGAGTCTTTTTGAAGGGTCCTGGGTGGCTCTAGAAGGGTGTGGGGGCTTTTAGAAGGATCCGGGGAGGGTCTAGATCGGTCTGGGTGGTTTTAGAAAGGTCCTGGGCGGTTCTAGAAGGGTCTGGGGGATTTTAGAAGGGTCCTGGGGGGCTCTAGAAGGGTCTGGGTGCTTTTACAGGGGCCCTGGGCTTCTCTAGAAGGGTCTGGGGGCTTTTAGAGGAGTTATGGGGGGCTCTAGAATGGTCTGGGGGCTTTTAGAAGGGTCCTGGGCGGATCTAGAAGGGTCTGGGGGCTTTCAGAAGGGTCCTGCGGGCCTCTAGAAAAGTCTGGAGGCTTTTAGAAGGTCTTGGGGGGCTCTAGAAGTGTCTGGGGGCATTTATAAGGGTCCTGGGGTGCTCTAGAAGGGTCTGGGGGATTTTAGAAGGATCCTGGGGGCCTCTAGAAAGGTCTGGGGGCATATAGAAGGGTTCTTGGGGCCTCTAGAAGGGTCTGGGGTCTTTTAGAAGGGTCCTGGGAGGATCCAGATGGGTCTGGGTACTTTTAGAAGGATCCGGGGAGGTTCTAGAAGGGTCTGGGGGCGTTTAGAAGGGTCCTGTGAGGCTCTACAAATGTCTGGAGGGTTTTAGAATGGTCCTGGGGGCATCTAGAAGCGTCTATGGGCTTTTAGAATGATCCGGGGAGGCTCTAGAAGGGTCTGGCGGCTTTTAGAATGGTCCTGGGGTCCTCTAGAAGGGTCTGGGGGCATTTAGAATGATACGGGGAGGATCTAGAAGGGTCTGGGGGCTTTTAGAAGGGTCCTGGGGGCTCTAGAAGGGTCTGGAGTCTTTGAGAATGGTCCTGGGGGGCTCTAGAAGGGTCTGGGGGCTTTTAGAAAGATCCGGGGAGGGTCTAGAAGGGTCTGGGAGGTTTTAGAAGGGTCCTGGGGTTCTCTAGAAGGGTCTGGGTGCTTTTAGACGGGCCCTGGGCTCTCTAGAAGTGTCTGGGGGCATTTAGAAGAGTCCTGGGGGGCTCTAGAATCGTCTGGGCTCTTTTAGAAGGGTCCTGGGGTGTTCTAGAAGGGTCTGGGGGATTTTAGAAGGGTCCTGCGGTCCTCTAGAATAGTCTGAATGCTTTTAGAAGGGTCCTGGGGGGCTCTACAAGGGTCTGGGGGCATTTAGAAGGGTCCTGGGGGGCTCTAGAAGGGTCTGGGGGATTTTAGAAGGGTCCTGGGGGCCTCTAGAAGGGTCTGGGTGCTTTTAGAATGGTCCTAGGTGGCTATAGAAGGGTCTGGGGGCTTTTAGAAGGGTCCTTGGGGGCTCTAGAAGGGTCTGGGGACCATTAGATGGGCACTGGGAGCCTCTAGAATGGTCTGGGTGATTTTAGAAGGGTCCTCGGGAGGTCTAGAATTGTCTGGGGGCTTTTAGAAAGGTCCTGGGAGGCTCTAGAAGGGTCTGGGGGCTTTTAGAAGTGTCCTGCGTGTCTCTAGAAGGGTCTGGGGGCTTTTAGAAGGGTCCTTGGTTGCTCTAGAAGGGTGTGGGGACCACTAGAGGAGCCCTGGGGGCCTCTAGAGGGGTCTGGGGTATTTTAGAAGGGTCCTGGGGAGCTCTAGAAGGGTCTGGGGGCTTTTAGAAGGGTCCTGGGAGACTCTAGAAGGGTCTGTGGGCATTTAGAAGGTTCCTGCGGGTCTCTAGAAGGGTCTGGGGGCTTTTAGAAGGGTCCTGGGGGGATCTAGAAGGGTCTGGGTGCTTTTGGAATGGTCCTGGGGTGCTCTAGAAGGGTGTGATGGCTTTTAGAATGGTCCTGGGGGCATCTAGAAGGCTCTGGGGGCTTTTAGAAGTGTCCTGTGGGCCTCTAGAAGTGTCTGAGGGATTTTAGAAGGGTCCTGGGAGGCTCTGGAATGGTCTGGGTGCTTTTAGAAGGATTCGGGGAGGGTCTAGAAGAGTCTGGGGGCATTTAGAAGGGTCCTGTGGGGCTCTAGAAGGGTCTGGGTGCTTTTAGAAGGGTCCTGGGGGGCTCTAGAAGGGTCTGGGTGCTTTTAGAATGGTCCTGGGGAGCTCTAGAAGGGTCTGGGGTCTTTTAGAAGGGTCCTGGGTGGCGCTAAAAGTGTCTGGGTGCATTTAGAAGGGTCCTGGGGAGCTCTAGAAGGGTCTGGGGGCTTTCAGAAGGGTCCTGTGGGCCTCTAGAAGGGTCTGGATACTTTTAGAAGAGTTCTGGGGGGCTCTAGAAGGGTCTGGGGGCATTCAGAAGGGTCCTGGGGGCCTCTAGAAGGGTCTGGATGCTTTTAGAAGAGTCCTGGGGGGGTCTAGATGGGTCTGGGGACATTTAGAATGGTCCTGGGGGGCTCTAGAAGGGTCTGGATACTTTTAGAAGAGTCCTGGGGGGGTCTAGATGGGTCTGGGGGTTTTTATAAGGGTCCTGGGGAGCTCTAGAAGGGTCTTGGGGCTTTTAGAAGGGTCCTGAGGGCGCTAGAAGTGTCTGGGTGCTTTTAGAAGGGTCCTGGGTGTCTCTAGAACTTTCTGGGGGCTTTTAGAAGGGTCCTGGGGGCCTCTAGATGGGTCTGGAGGCTTTATAGAAGGGTCCTAGGGGGCTCTAGAAGGGTCTGGGGGCATTCAGAAGGGTCCTTCGTGCCTCTAGAAGGGTCTGGAATCTATTAGAAGAGTCCTGGGGGGCTCTAGATGGGTCTGGGGTCATTTAGAAAGGTCCTGGGGGGCTCTAGAAGGGTCTGGGGGCTTTCAGAAGTGTCCTGGGGGGCTCTAGAAGGGTCTGGGGGCTTTTAGAAGGGTCCTGGGTCATCTAGAATGGTCTGGGGGCTTTTAGAAAGGTCCTGGGAGGATCCAGATGGGTCTGGGTGGTTTTAGAAGGATCCGGGGATGGTCTAGAAGGGTCTGGGTGCTTTTAGAAGGGTCCTGGGGGGCTCTACAAATGTCTGGAGGATTTTAGAAGGATCCGGGGAGGCTCTAGAAGTGTCTGGCGGCTTTTAGAAGGGTCCTTGGGAGCTCTAGAAGGGTCTGGGTGCTTTCAGAAGGGTCCTGGGGGCCTCTAGAAGGGTCTGGGTGCTTTCAGAAAGGTCCTGGGTGGCTCTAGAAGGGTCTGGGGGCTTTTAGAAGGGTCCTGTAGGGCTGTAGAAGGGTCTGGGGGCTTTTAGAAT
>JAUNZM010001188.1:0-50846 GCA_033459285.1 Clamator glandarius | reverse complement strand
TCTAGAAGGGTCTGGGTTCTTTGAGAAAGGTCCTGGGGGACTATAGAGAGGTCTGGGGGCTTTTAGAAGGGTCCTGGGGGGCTCTTGAAGGGTCTGGGGGCCTTTAGAAGGGTCCTGGGGGGCTCTAGAAGGGTCTGGTATCTTTTAGAAGGGTCCTGGGGGGCTCTAGAAGGGTCTGCGTGCTTTCAGAAGGGTACTGGGCGTCTCTAGAAGGATCTGGGGGCTTTTAGAAGGGTCTTGGGGGGCTCTAGAAGGGTCTGGGTTCTTTGAGAAAGATCCTGGGGGACTCTAGAAAGGTCTGGGGGCTTTTAGAAGGGTCCTGTTAGGCTCTAGAAGGGTCTGGGGACTTTTAGAAAGGTCCTGGGAGGCTCTAGAAGGGTCTGGGTGCTTTTAGAAGGGTCCTGGGCGCCTCTAGAAGGGTCTGAGGGCTTTCATAAGGGTCCTGGGGGGCTCTAGAAGGGTCTGGGGGCTTTTAGAAGGGTCCTGGGGGGCTCTAGAAGGGTCTGGGGGCTTTTAGATGGGACCTGGGGGGCTCTAGAAGGGTCTGTGGGCTTTGAGAAAGGTAATGGGGGGCTCTAGAAGGGTCTGGAGGCTTTTAGAAGGGTCCTGGGGGGCTCTAGAAGGGTCTGGGGGCTTTTAGAAGGGTCCTGGGGGCTCTAGAAGGGTCTGGGGGCTTTTAGAAGGGTGCTGGGGGGCTCTAGAAGGGTCTGGGGTCTTTTAGAAGGGTCCTGGGGGCTCTAGAAGGGTCTGGGGGCTTTTAGAAGGGCCCTGGTGATCTCTAGAAGGGTCTGGGTGCTTTTAGAAGGGTGCTGGGGGGCTCTAGAAGGGTCTGGGGGCTTTTAGAAGGGTGCTGGGGGGCTCTAGAAGGGTCTGGGTGCTTTCAGAAGGGTCCTGGGGGGCTCAAGAAGGGTCTGGGGGCTTTTAGAAGGGTCCTGGGGGGCTCTAGAAGTGTCTGGGGGCTTTTAGAATGGTCCTGGGAGGCTCTAGAAGGGTCTGGGGGCTTTTAGAAGGGTCCTGGGAGGCTCTAGAAGGGTCTGGGGGCTTTTAGAAGGGTCCTGTGGGGCTCTAGAAGGATCTGGGTCCTTTTAGAAGGGTCTTGGGGGGCTCTAGAAGGGTGTGGGTTCTTTTAGAAGGGTCCTGGGGGGCTCTAGAAGTGTCTGGGGGCTTTTAGAATGGTACTGGGAGTCTCTAGAAGGGTCTGGGGCTTTTAGAAGGGTCCTGGGAGGCTCTAGAAGGGTCTGGGGGCTTTTAGAAGGGTCCTGGGGGACTCTAGAAGGGTCTGGGTGCATTTAGATGGGACCTGGGGGGCTCTAGAAGGGTCTGTGGGCTTTGAGAAAGGTCCTGGGGGGCTCTAGAAGGGTCTGGGGGCTTTTTGAAGGGTCCAGGGGGGCTCTAGAAGGTTCTGGGGTCTTTTAGAAGGTCCCTGGTGGTCTCTAGAAGGGTCTGGGTGCTTTTAGAAGGGTGCTGGGTGGCTCTAGAAGGGTCTAGGGGCTTTTAGAAGGGTCCTGGGGTGCTCTACAAGGGTCTGGGTGCTTTTAGAAGGGTCCTGGGTGCCTCTAGAAGGGTCTGGGGGCTTTTAGAAGGGTCCTGGAGGCTTCTAGGAGGGTCTGGGGGCTTTTAGAAGGGTCCTGGGAGGCTCTAGAAGGGTCTGGGGGCTTTTAGAAGGGTCCTGAGAGGCTCTAGAAGCGTCTGGGGGCTTTTAGAAGGGTGCTGGGTGGATCTAGAAGGGTCTGGTGTCTTTTAGAAGGGTCCTGGGGACCTCTAGAAGGGTCTGGGTTCTTTGAGAAAGGTCCTGGGGGACTATAGAGAGGTCTGGGGGCTTTTAGAAGGGTCCTGGGAGGCTCTAGAAGGGTCTGGGGGCCTTTAGAAGGGTCCTGGGGGGCTCTAGAAGGGTCTGGGAGCTTTTAGAAGGGTCCTGGGGGGCTCTAGAAGGGTCTGCGTGCTTTCAGAAGGGTACTGGGCGTCTCTAGAAGGATCTGGGGGCTTTTAGAAGGGTCTTGGGGGGCTCTAGAAGGGTCTGGGTTCTTTGAGAAAGATCCTGGGGGACTCTAGAAAGGTCTGGGGGCTTTTAGAAGGGTCCTGTTAGGCTCTAGAAGGGTCTGGGGACTTTTAGAAAGGTCCTGGGAGGCTCTAGAAGGGTCTGGGTGCTTTTAGAAGGGTCCTGGGGGCCTCTAGAAGGGTCTGAGGGCTTTCATAAGGGTCCTGGGGGGCTCTAGAAGGGTCTGGGGGCTTTTAGAAGGGTCCTGGGGGGCTCTAGAAGGGTCTGGGGGCTTTTAGATGGGACCTGGGGGGCTCTAGAAGGGTCTGTGGGCTTTGAGAAAGGTAATGGGGGGCTCTAGAAGGGTCTGGAGGCTTTTAGAAGGGTCCTGGGGGGCTCTAGAAGGGTCTGGGGGCTTTTAGAAGGGTCCTGGGGGCTCTAGAAGGGTCTGGGGGCTTTTAGAAGGGTGCTGGGGGGCTCTAGAAGGGTCTGGGGTCTTTTAGAAGGGTCCTGGGGGCTCTAGAAGGGTCTGGGGGCTTTTAGAAGGGCCCTGGTGATCTCTAGAAGGGTCTGGGTGCTTTTAGAAGGGTGCTGGGGGGCTCTAGAAGGGTCTGGGGGCTTTTAGAAGGGTGCTGGGGGGCTCTAGAAGGGTCTGGGTGCTTTCAGAAGGGTCCTGGGGGGCTCAAGAAGGGTCTGGGGGCTTTTAGAAGGGTCCTGGGGGGCTCTAGAAGTGTCTGGGGGCTTTTAGAATGGTCCTGGGAGGCTCTAGAAGGGTCTGGGGTCTTTTAGAAGGGTCCTGGGGGACTCTAGAAAGGTCTGGGGGCTTTTAGAAGGGTCCTGGGAGGCTCTAGAAGGGTCTGGGGGCTTTTAGAAGGGTCCTGTGGGGCTCTAGAAGGATCTGGGGCCTTTTAGAAGGGTCTTGGGGGGCTCTAGAAGGGTGTGGGTTCTTTTAGAAGGGTCCTGGGGGGCTCTAGAAGTGTCTGGGGGCTTTTAGAATGGTACTGGGAGTCTCTAGAAGGGTCTGGGGGCTTTTAGAAGGGTCCTGGGAGGCTCTAGAAGGGTCTGGGGGCTTTTAGAAGGGTCCTGGGGGACTCTAGAAGGGTCTGGGTGCATTTAGATGGGACCTGGGGGGCTCTAGAAGGGTCTGTGGGCTTTGAGAAAGGTCCTGGGGGGCTCTAGAAGGGTCTGGGGGCTTTTTGAAGGGTCCAGGGGGGCTCTAGAAGGTTCTGGGGGCTTTCACAAGGGTCCTGGGGGGCTCTAGAATGGTCTGGGGACTTTTAGAAGGGTCCTGGGGGGCTCTAGAAGGGTCTGGGGGCTTTTAGAAGGGTCCTGGGGGGCTCTAGAAGGGTCTGGGGGCTTTTAGATGGGACCTGGGGGGCTCTAGAAGGGTCTGTGGGCTTTGAGAGAGGTCCTGGGGGGCTCTAGAAGGGCCTGGGGGCTTTTAGAATGGTCCTGGGGGGCTCTAGAAGGATCTGGGTGCTTTTAGAAGGGTCCGCGGGGGCTCTAGAAGTGTCTGGGGGCTTTTAGAATGGTCCTGGGAGGCTCTAGAAGGGTCTGGGGGCTTTTAGAATGGTCCTGGGAGGCTCTAGAAGGGTCTGGGGGCTTTTAGAAGGGTCCTGGGGGGCTCTAGAAGGGTCTGGGGGCTTTCACAAGGGTCCTGGGAGGCTCTAGAAGGATCGGGGGCTTTTAGAAGGTTCGTGGGGGCATCTAGAAGGGTCTGGGGGCTTTGAGAAAGGTCCTGGGGGACTCTAGAAGAGTCTGGTGGCTTTTAGAAGGGTCCTGGGAGGCTCTAGACGGGTCTAGGGGCTTTTAGAAGGTTCGTGGGGGCATCTAGAAGGGTCTGGGTGCTTTTAGAAGAGTCCTGGGAGCCTCTAGAAGGGTCTGGGGGCTTTTAGAAGGGTCCTGGGGGGCTCTAGAAGGGTCTGGTTGCTTTTAGAAGGGTGCTGGGGGGCTCTAGAAGGGTCTGGGGGCTTTTAGAAGGGTCCTGGGGGGCTCCAGAATGGTCTGGGGACTTTTAGATGGGTCCTGGGTGGCTCTAGAGGGTCTGGGGTCTTTTTGAAGGGTCCTGGGGGCCTCTAGAAGGGTCTGGGGGCTTTTAGAAGGGTCCTGGGGGCCTCTAGAAGGGTCTGGGGACATTCAGAAATGTCCTAGGGGGCTCTAGAAGGGTCTAGGTGCTTTTAGAAGGGTCCTGGGGGGCTCTAGAATGGTCTGGGGGCTTTTAGAAGGGTCCTTTGGGGCTCTAGAAGGGTCTGGGGGCTTTCAGAAGGGTCCTGGAGGGCTCTAGAAGGGTCTGGGGGTTTTAGAAGGGTCCTGGTGGGCTCTAAAAGGGTCTGGGGGCTTTTAGAAGGGTCCTGGTGGGCTCTAGAAGGGTCTGGTGGCCTTTAGAAGGGTTCTGGGGGGCTCTAAATGGGTCTGGGTACTTTCACAAGGGTCCTGGGGGGCTCTAGAAGGGTCTGGGTGCTGTTAGATGGGTCCTGGGTGGGTCTAGAAGGGTCTGGGGGCTTTTAGATGAGACCTGGTGGGCTCTAGAAGGGTCTGTGCGCTTTGAGAAAGGTCCTGGGGGGCTCTAGAAGGATATGGGGGCTTTTAGAAGGGTGCTGGGTGGCCATAGAAGGGTTATGGGGGCTTTTAGAAGGGTCCTGGGGGGCTCAAGAAGGGTCTGGGTGCTTTCAGAAGGGTCCTGGGGGGCTCTAGAAGAGTCTGGGGGCTTTTAGAAGGGTCCTTGGGGGCTCTAGAAGGGTCTGGGGGCTTTTAGAAGGGTCCTGGGGGGCTCTAGAAGGGCCTGGGTGCTTTCAGAAGGGTCCTGGGGGGCTCTAGAAGGATCTGGGGGCTTTTAGAATGGTCCTGGGAGGCTCTAGAAGGGTCTAGGGACTTTTAGAAGGGTCCTGGGAGGCTCTAGAAGGGTCTGGGGGCTTTTAGAAGGGTCCTGGGAGGCTCTAGAAGGGTCTGGTGGCTTTTAGAAGGGTCCTGGGAGGCTCTAGAAGGATCTGGGGGCTTTTAGAAGGGTCTTGGGGGGCTCTAGAAGGGTCTGGGTTCTTTTAGAAGGGTCCTGGGGGGCTCTAGAAGTGTCTGGGGGCTTTTAGAATGGTCCTGGGAGGCTCTAGAAGGGTCTGGGGGCTTTTAGAAGGGTCCTGGGAGGCTCTAGAAGGGTCTGGGGGCTTTTAGAATGGTCCTGGGAGGCTCTAGAAGGGTCTGGGTGCTTTTAGATGGGACCTGGGGGGCTCTAGAAGGGTCTGTGGGCTTTGAGAAAGGTACTGGGGGGCTCTAGGAGGGTCTGGGGGCTTTTTGAAGGGTCCGGGGGGGCTCTAGAAGGGTCTGGGGGCTATCACAAGGGTCCTGGGGCTCTAGAATGGTCTGGGGGCTTTTAGAATGGTCCTGGGGGGCTCTAGAAGGGTCTGGGGGCTTTTAGATGGGACCTGGGGGGCTCTAGAAGGGTCTGTGGGCTTTGAGAAAGGTCCTGGGGGGCTCTAGAAGGGCCTGGGGGCTTTTAGAATGGTCCTGGGGGGCTCTAGAAGGATCTGGGTGCTTTTAGAAGGGTCCGCGGGGGCTCTAGAAGTGTCTGGGGGCTTTTAGAATGGTCCTGGGAGGCTCTAGAAGGGTCTGGGGGCTTTTAGAAGGGTCCCGGGGGGCTCTAGAAGGGTCTGGGGGCTTTCACAAGGGTCCTGGGAGGCTCTAGAAGGATCGGGGGCTTTTAGAAGGTTCGTGGGGGCATCTAGAAGGGTCTGGGGGCTTTGAGAAAGGTCCTGGGGGACTCTAGAAGGGTCTGGTGGCTTTTAGAAGGGTCCTGGGAGGCTCTAGACGGGTCTAGGGGCTTTTAGAAGGTTCGTGGGGGCATCTAGAAGGGTCTGGGTGCTTTTAGAAGAGTCCTGGGAGCCTCTAGAAGGGTCTGGGGGCTTTTAGAAGGGTCCTGGGGGGCTCTAGAAGGGTCTGGGTGCTTTCAGAAGGGTCCTGGGGGGCTCTAGAAGGATCTGGGGGCTTTTAGAAGGGTCCTGGGGGGCTCTAGAAGGGTCTGGGGGCTTTTAGAATGGTCCTGGGGGCCTCTAGAAGGGTCTGGGTGCTTTTAGATGGGACCTGGGGGGCTCTAGAAGGGTCTGTGGGCTTTGAGAAAGGTCCTGGGGGGCTCTAGAAGGGTCTGGGGGCTTTTAGAAGGGTCCTGGGGGGCTCTAGCAGGATCTGGGGGCTTTTAGAAGGGTGCTGGGTGGCTCTAGAAGGGTCTGGGGGCTTTTAGAAGGGTCCTGGGGGCTCTAGAAGGGTCTGGGGGCTTTTAGAAGGGCCCTGGTGGTCTCTAGAAGGGTCTGGGGGCTTTTAGAAGGGTGCTGGGGGGCTCTAGAAAGGTCTGGGGGCTTTTAGAAGGGTCCTGGGGGGCTCTACAAGGGTCTGGGTGCTTTCAGAAGGGTCCTGGGGGCTCTAGAAGGGTCTGGGGTCTTTTAGAAGGGTCCTGGGGGGCTCTAGAATTGTCTGGGGGGTTTTAGAATGGTCCTGGGAGGCTCTAGAAGGGTCTGGGGGCTTTTAGAAGGGTCCTGGGAGGCTCTAGAAGCGTCTGGGGGCTTTTAGAAGGGTCTTGGGGGGCTCTAGAAGGGTCTGGGGTCTTTTAGAAGGGTCCTGGGGTCCTCTAGAAGGGTCTGAGGGCTTTCACAAGGGTCCTGGGGGGCTCTAGAAGGGTCTGGGTGCTTTTAGAATGGTCCTGGGAGGCTCTAGAAGGGTCTGGGTGCTTTTAGAAGGGTCCTAGGGGGCTCTAGAAGGATCTGGGTGCTTTTAGAAGGGTCCTGGGGGGCTCTAGAAGTGTCTGGGGGCTTTTAGAATGGTCCTGGGAGGCTCTAGAAGGGTCTGGGGGCTTTTAGAAGGGTCCTGGGGGGCTCTAGAAGTGTCTGGGGGCTTTTAGAAGGGTCCTGGGAGGCTCTAGAAGGGTCTGGGGGCTTTTAGAAGGGTCCTGGGAGGCTCTACAAGGGTCTGGGGGCTTTTAGAAGGGTCCTGGGGGGCTCTAGAAGGGTCTGGGGGCTTTTAGAAGGGTCCTGGGGGGCTCTAGAGGGGTCTGGGGGCTTTTAGAAGGGTCCTGGGGGGCTCTAGAAGGGTCTGGGCGATTTCAGAAGGGTCCTGGGCGTAACTAGAAGGGTCTGAGGGCTTTTAGAATGGTCCTGGGGGGCTCTAGAAGGGTCTGGGGTCTTTCAGAAGGGTCCTGGGGACCTCTAGAAGGGTCTGGGAGCTTTGAGAAAGGTCCTGGGGGAATCTAGAATGGTCTGGGGGCTTTTAGAAGGGTCCTGGGAGGCTCTAGAAGGATCTGGGGGCTTTTAGAAGGTTCCTGGGGGCATCTAGAAGGGTCTGTAGGCTTTTTGAAGAGTCCTGGGGGCCTCTAGAAGGGTCTGGGGGCTTTTAGAAGGCTGCTGGGGGCCTCTAGAAGGGTCTGGGGGCTTTTAGAATGGTCCTGGGAGGCTCTAGAAGGGTCCGGGGGCTTTTAGAAGGGCCCTGGGAGGCTCTAGAAGGGTCTGGGTGCTTTTAGAAGGGTCCTGGGGGGCTCTAGAAGGGTCTGGGGGCTTTTAGAAGGGTCCTGGGGACCTCTAGATGGGTCTGGGGGCTTTGAGAAAGGTCCTGGGAGGCTCTAGAAGGATCTGGGGGCTTTTAGAAGGTTCCTGGGGGCATCTAGAATGGTCTGTAGGCTTTTTGAAGAGTCCTGGGGGCCTCTAGAAGGGTCTGGGGTCTTTTAGAAGGCTGCTGGGTGCCTCTAGAAGGGTCTGGGGGCTTTTAGAAGGGTCTTGGGGGGCTCTAGAAGGGTCTGGGGTCTTTTAGAAGGGTCCTGGGGGGCTCCAGAAGGGTCTGGGGACTTTTAGAAGGGTCCTGGGTGGCTCTTGAGGGTCTGGGGTCTTTTTGAAGGGTCCTGGGGGCCTCTAGAAGGGTCTGGGGACATTCAGAAGAGTCCTAGGGGGCTCTAGAAGGGTCTAGGTGCTTTTAGAAGGGTCCTGGGGGGCTCTAGAAGGGTCTGGGGGCTTTTAGAAGGGTCCTAGGGGGCTCTAGAAGGATCTGGTTGCTTTTAGAAGGGTACTGGGGGGCTCTAGAAGTGTCTGGGGGCTTTTAGAATGGTCCTGGGAGGCTCTAGAAGGGTCTGGGGGCTTTTAGAAGGGTCCTGGGGGGCTCTAGAAGTGTCTGGGGGCTTTTAGAAGGGTCCTGGGAGGCTCTAGAAGGGTCTGGGGGCTTTTAGAAGGGTCCTGGGAGGCTCTACAAGGGTCTGGGGGCTTTTAGAAGGGTCCTGGGGGGATCTAGAAGGGTCTGGGGGCTTTTAGAAGGGTCCTGGGGGGCTCTAGAGGGGTCTGGGGGCTTTTAGAAGGGTCCTGGGGGGCTCTAGAAGGGTCTGGGCGATTTCAGAAGGGTTCTGGGCGTCACTAGAAGGGTCTGAGGGCTTTTAGAATGGTCCTGGGGGGCTCTAGAAGGGTCTGGGGTCTTTCAGAAGGGTCCTGGGGACATCTAGAAGGGTCTGGGAGCTTTGAGAAAGGTCCTGTGGGAATCTAGAATGGTCTGGGGGCTTTTAGAAGGGTCCTGGGAGGCTCTAGAAGGATCTGGGGGCTTTTAGAAGGTTCCTGGGGGCATCTAGAAGGGTCTGGGGGCTTTTTGAAGAGTCCTGGGGGCCTCTAGAAGGGTCTGGGGGCTTTTACAAGGCTGCTGGGGGCCTCTAGAAGGGTCTGGGGGCTTTTAGAATGGTCCTGGGAGGCTCTAGAAGGGTCTGGGGGCTTTTAGAAGGGCCCTGGGAGGCTCTAGAAGGGTCTGGGTGCTTTTAGAAGGGTCCTGGGGGGCTCTAGAAGGGTCTGGGGGCTTTTAGAAGGGTCCTGGGGGGCTCTAGAGAAGCCTGGGGGCTTTTAGAAGGGTCCTGGGGGGCTCTAGAAGGGTCTGGGGGCTTTCAGAAGGGTCCTGGGCGTCACTAGAAGGGTCTGAGGGCTTTTAGAATGGTCCTGGGGGGCTCTAGAAGGGTCTGGGGTCTTTTAGAAGGGTCCTGGGGACCTCTAGAAGGGTCTGGGGGCTTTGAGAAAGGTCCTGGGATTCTCTAGAAGGATCTGGGGTCTTTTAGAAGGTTCCTGGGGGCATCTAGAAGGGTCTGGGGGCTTTTTGAAGAGTCCTGGGGGCCTCTAGAAGGGTTGGGGGCTTTTAGAAGGCTGCTGGGGGCCTCTAGAAGGGTCTGGGTCTTTTAGAAGGGTCTTGGGGGGCTCTAGAAGGGTCTGGGGTCTTTTAGAAGGGTCCTGGGGGGCTCCAGAAGGGTCTGGGGACTTTTAGAAGGGTCCTGGGTGGCTCTAGAGGGTCTGGGGTCTTTTTGAAGGGTCCTGGGGGCCTCTAGAAGGGTCTGGGGACATTCAGAAGAGTCCTAGGGGGCTCTAGAAGGGTCTAGGTGCTTTTAGAATGGTCCTGGGGGCCTCTAGAAGGGTCTGGGGGCTTTTAGAAGGGTCCTGGGAGGCTCTAGAAGGATCTGGGGGCTTTCAGAAGGGTGCTGGGTGGCTCTAGAAGGGTCTGGGGGCTTTTAGAAGGGTCCTGGGGGGCTCTAAAAGGGTCTCTGGGCTTTTAGAAGGGTCCTGGGTGGCTCTAGAAGGGTCTGGGGGCTTTATGAAGGGTCCTGGGGGCCTCTAGAAAGGTCTGGGGGCTTTTAGAAGGGTCCTGCGGGGCTCTAGAGGGGTCTGGGTGCTTTTAGAAGGGTCCTGGGGACATCTAGAAGGGTATGGGGGCTTCTAGAAGGGTCCTGGGGGCCTCCAGAAGGGCCTGGGGACATTCAGAAGGGTCCTAGGGGGCTCTAGAAGGGTCTGGGGGCTTTTAGAATGGTCCTGGGGGGTTCTAGAAGGGTCTGGGGGCTTTTAGAAGGGTCCTGGGGGCCTCTAGAAGGGTCTGGGGGCTTTCACAAGAGTCCTGGGGGGCTCTAGAATCGTCTGGTGGCTTTTTGAAGGGTCCTTGGTGGCTCTAGAAGTGTCTGGGGGCTTTTTGAAGGGTCCTGGGGGGCTCTAGAAGGGTCTGGGGCTTTCACAATGCTCCTGGGGGGCTCTAGAATGGTCTGGGGGATTTTAGAAGGGTCCTGGGGGGCTCTAGAAAGGTCTGGGGGCTTTTAGAAGGGTCCTGTGGGCCTCTAGAAGGGTCTGGTTGCTTTTAGATGGGACCTGGGGGGCTCTAGAAGGGTCTCTGGGATTTTAGAAGGGTCCTGGGTGGCTCTAGAAGGGTCTGGGGGCTTTATGAAGGGTCCTGGGGGCCTCTAGAAAGGTCTGGGGGCTTTTAGAAGGGTCCTGCGGGGCTCTAGAGGGGTCTGGGTGCTTTTAGAAGGGTCCTGGGGACATCTAGAAGGGTCTGGGGGCTTTTAGAAGGGTCCTGGGGGCCTCCAGAAGGGCCTGGGGACATTCAGAAGGGTCCTAGGGGGCTCTAGAAGGGTCTGGGGGCTTTTAGAATGGTCCTGGGGGGTTCTAGAAGGGTCTGGGGGCTTTTAGAAGGGTCCTGGGGGCCTCTAGAAGGGTCTGGGGGCTTTCACAAGAGTCCTGGGGGGCTCTAGAATCGTCTGGTGGCTTTTTGAAGGGTCCTTGGTGGCTCTAGAAGTGTCTGGGGGCTTTTTGAAGGGTCCTGGGGGGCTCTAGAAGGGTCTGGGGCTTTCACAATGCTCCTGGGGGGCTCTAGAATGGTCTGGGGGATTTTAGAAGGGTCCTGGGGGGCTCTAGAAAGGTCTGGGTGCTTTTAGAAGGGTCCTGTGGGCCTCTAGAAGGGTCTGGTTGCTTTTAGATGGGACCTGGGGGGCTCTAGAAGGGTCTGTGGGCTTTTAGAAGGGTCCTGGGTGGCTCTAGAATGGTCTGGTGGCTTTTAGAAGGGTCCTGGGGGGCTCTAGAAGGATCTGGGGGCTTTTAGAAGGGCCCTGGTGGCCTCTAGAAGCGTCTGGGTGCTTTTAGAAGGGTGCTGGGGGGCTCTAGAAGGGTCTGTGGGCTTTTAGAAGGGTCCTGGGGGGCTCTACAAGGGTCTGGGTGCTTTCAGAAGGGTCCTGGGGTTGTCTAGAAGGGTCTGGGGGCTTTTAGAAGGGTCCTGGGGGGCTCTAGAAGGTTCTGGGGGCTTTTAGAAGGGTCCTGGGGGGCTCTAGAAGGGTCTGGGGGCTTTTAGAAGGGTGCTGGGGGCCTCTAGAAGGGTCTGGGGGCTTTTAGAATGGTCCTGGGTGGCTCTAGAGGGGTCTGGGGGCATTTAGATGAGACCTGGGGGGCTCTAGAAGGGTCTGGGGGCTTTCATAAGGGTCCTGGGCGTCACTAGAAGGGTCTGAGGGCTTTTAGAATGGTCTTGGGGGGCTCTAGAAGGGTCTGGGGTCTTTTAGAAGGGTCCTGGGGACCTCTAGAAGGGTCTGGGTTCTTTGAGATAGGTCCTGGGTGACTCTAGAAAGGTCTGGGGTCTTTAGAATTGTCCTGGGAGGCTCTAGAATTGTCTGGGGGCTTTTAGAAGGGTCCTGGGGGCCTCTAGAAGGATCTGGGGGCTTTTAGAAGGGTCTTGGGGGGCTCTAGAAGGGTCTGGGGGCTTTTAGAAGGGTCCTGGGGGCCTCTAGAAGGGTCTGGGTGCTTTTAGATGGGACCTGGGGGGCTCTAGAAGGGTCTGTGGGCTTTTAGAAGGGTCCTGGGTGGATCTAGAAGGGTCTGGTGGCTTTTAGAAGGGTCCTGGGGGGCTCTAGAAGGATCTGGGGGCTTTTAGAAGGGTGCTGGGTGGCTCTAGAAGGGTCTGGGGGCTTTTAGAAGGGTCCTGGGGGGCTCTAGAAGGGTCTGGGGGCTTTCACAAAGGCCCTGGTGGCCTCTAGAAGGGTCTGGGGGCTTTTAGAAGGGTGCTGGGGGGCTCTAGAAGGGTCTGGGGGCTTTTAGAAGGGTCCTGGGGGGCTCTACAAGGGTCTGGGTGCTTTCAGAAGGGTCCTGGGCGTCTCTAGAAGGGTCTGGGGACATTCAGAAGGGTCCTAGGGGGCTCTAGAAGGGTCTGGGGGCTTTTAGAAGGGTACTGGGGGGCTCTAGAAGGGTCTGGGGACTTTTAGAAGGGTCCTGGGAGGCTCTAGAAGGGTCTGGGTGCTTTTAGATGGGACCTAGGGGGCTCTAGAAGGGTCTGTGGGCTTTGAGAAAGGTCCTGGGGGGCTCTAGGAGGGTCTGGGGGCTTTCAGAAGGGTCCTGGGTTGCTCTAGAAGGGTCTGGGTTCTTTGAGAAAGGTCCTGGGGGACTCTAGAAGGGTCTGGGGGCTTTCAGAAGGGTCCTGGGCGTCACTAGAAGGGTCTGAGGGCTTTTAGAATGGTCCTGGGGGGCTCTAGAAGGGTCTGGGGTCTTTTAGAAGGGTCCTGGGGGGCTCTAGAAAGGTCTGGGGGCTTTTAGAAGGGTCCTGGGGGAATCTAGAAAGGTCTGGGGGCTTTTAGAAGGGTCCTGGGGGGCTCTAGAAGGGTCTGGGGGCTTTGAGAAAGGTCCTGGGGGAATCTAGAAAGGTCTGGGGGCTTTTAGAAGGGTCCTGGGGGGCTCTAGAAGGATCTGGGGGCTTTTAGAAGGTTCCTGGGGGCATCTAGAAGGGTCTGGGGGCTTTTTGAAGAGTCCTGGGGGCCTCTAGAATGGTCTGGGGGCTTTTAGAAGGTTGCTGGGGGCATCTAGAAAGGTCTGGGTGCTTTTAGAAGGGTCTTGGGTGGCTCTAGAAGGGTCTGGGGGCTTTTAGAAGGGTCCTGGGGGGCTCCAGAAGGGTCTGGGGACTTTTAGAAGGGTCCTGGGTGGCTCTAGAGGGTCTGGGGTCTTTTAGAAGGGTCCTGGGGGCCTCTAGAAGGGTCTGGGGGCTTTTAGAAGGGTCCTGGGGGCATCTAGAAGGGTCTGGGGGCTTTTAGAAGGGTCCTGGGAGGCTCTAGAAGAGTCAGGGGGCTTTCAGAAGGGTCCTGGAGGGCTCTAGAAGGGTCTGGGGGCATTTGGAAGGGTCCTGGGGGGCTCTAAAAGGGTCTGGGGGGTTTTAGAAGGGTCCTGGGTGGCTCTAGAAGGGTCTGGGGTCTTTTTGAACTGTCCTGGGGGCCTCTAGAAGGGTCTGGGGGCATTTAGAAGGGTCCTGCGGGGCTCTAGAGGGGTCTGGGTGCTTTTAGAAGGGTCCTGGGGACCTCTAGAAGGGTCTGGGGGCTTTTAGAAGGGTCCTGGGGGCATCTAGAAGGGTCTGGGGACATTCAGAAGGGTCCTAGGGGGCTCTAGAAGGGTCTGGGGGCTTTTAGAAGGGTACTGGGGGGCTCTAGATGGGTCTGGGGTCTTTTAGAAGGGTCCTGGGGGGCTCTAGAAGGGTCTGGGGTATTTTAGAAGGGTACTGGGGGTAACCAGAAAGGTCTGGGGACTTTTAGAAGGGTCCTGGGTGGCTCTAGAGGGTCTGGGGTCTTTTAGAAGGGTCCTGGGGGCCTCTAGAAGGGTCTGGGGCTTTTAGAAGGGTCCTGGGGGCCTCTAGAAGGGTCTGGGGGCTTTTAGAAGGGTCCTGGGAGGCTCTAGAAGAGTCAGGGGGCTTTCAGAAGGGTCCTGGAGGGCTCTAGAAGGGTCTGGGGGCATTTGGACGGGTCCTGGGGGGCTCTAAAAGGGTCTGGGGGGTTTTAGAAGGGTCCTGGGTGGCTCTAGAAGGGTCTGGGGGCTTTTTGAACTGTCCTGGGGGGCTCTAGAAGGGTCTGGGGGCATTTAGAAGGGTCCTGCAGGGCTCTAGAGGGGTCTGGGTGCTTTTAGAAGGGTCCTGGGGACCTCTAGAAGGGTCTGGGGGCTTTTAGAAGGGTCCTGGGGGCCTCTAGAAGGGTCTGGGGACATTCAGAAGGGTCCTAGGGGGCTCTAGAAGGGTCTGGGGGCTTTTAGAAGGGTACTGGGGGGCTCTAGATGGGTCTGGGGTCTTTTAGGAGGGTCCTGGGGGGCTCTAGAAGGGTCTGGGGTATTTTAGAAGGGTCCTGGGGGGCTCTAGAAAGGTCTGGGGGCTTTTAGAAGGGTCCTGGAGGCTTCTAGGAGGGTCTGGGGGCTTTTAGAAGGGTCCTGGGGGGCTCTAGAAGGTCTGGGTGCTTTGAGAAAGTTCCTGGGGGTCTCTAGAATGGTCTCGGGATTTTAGAAGGGTCTTTAGTGGCTCTAGAAGGGTCTGGGGGCTTTTAGAAGGGTCCTGGGAGGCTCTAAAAGGGTCTGGGTGCTTTCAGAATGGTCCTGGGGGGCTCTAGAAGGGTCTGGGAGCTTTTAGAAGGGTCCTGGGGGGGCTCTAGAAGGGTCTGGGGGCACTCCGGGTGTGCTCAGCCCTGCGAATTCCCCAAATGTCCAAAATTGAAATTTTTTGCTCTAGAAGCCCCCAGACCCTTTTAGAGCCCCCCAGGACCCTTCTAAAAGCCACCAGACCCTTCTAGAGCCCACCAGGACCCTTCTGAAAGCCCCCAGACCCTTCTAGACGTCCAGAGGACCCTTCTAAAAGCCCCCAGACCCTTCTAGAGCCCACCAGGTCCATTCTAAAAGCCCCCAGACCCTTCTAGAGGTCCCCAGGACCCTTCTGAAAGCACCCAGAACATTCTAGAGCTCCCCAGGACCCTTCTAAAAGCCCCTAGACCCTTCTAGAGCCCCCCAGGACCCTTCTGAAAGCTCCCAGACCCTTCTAGAGGCACCCAGGACCCATCTAATAGCCCCCAGACCCTTCTAGAGGCCCCCAGGACCCTTCTAAAAGCCCCCAGATCCTTCTAGAGCCCCCCAGGACCCTTCTAAAAGCACCCAGACCCTTCTAGAGTCCCCCAGGACTCTTCAAAGAGCCCCCAGACCCTTCTAGATGCCCCCAGGAACCTTCTAAAAGCCCCCAGACCCTTCTAGAGCCTCCCAGGACCCTTCTAAAACCCCCCAGACCTTTCTAGATTACCCCAGGACCTTTCTCAAAGACCCCAGACTCTTCTAGAGGTCCACAGGACCCTTCTAAAAGACCCCAGAACCTTCTAGAGACCCCCAGGACCCTTCTAAAAGCCCTCAGACCCTTGTAGTGAACGCCCAGGACCCTTCTGAAAGGCCCCAGACCCTTCTAGAGCCGCCCAGGACCCTTCTAAAAGCCCCCAGACCCCTCTAGAGCCACCCAGGACCCTTCTAAAAGAACCCAGACCCTTCTAGAGCCCCCAGGACCCTTCTAAAAGCCCCCAGACCCTTCTAGAGCCTCCCAGGACCCTTCTAAAAGCCCCCAGACCCTTCTAGAGCCTCCCAGGACCCATCTAAAAGCACCCAGACCCTTCTAGAGGCCCCCAGGATCCTTCAAAAAGCCCCCAGACCCTTCTAGAGCCCCCCAGGACCCTTCTGAAAGCACCCAGACCCTTCTATGGCCACCCAGCACCCTTCTAAAAGCCCCCAGATCCTTCTAGAGCCCCCCAGGACCTTTCTCAAAGCCCACAGACCCTTCTAGAGCCCCCCAGGACCCTTGTGAAAGCATCCAGACCCTTCTAGAGCCCCCCAGGACCCTTCTAAAAGCCCCCAGACTCTTCTAGAGCCCCCCAGGACCCTTCTAAAAGCCCCCAGACCCCTCTAGAGCCAACCATGACCCTTCTAAAAGCCCCCAGACCCTTCTAGAGCCCCCCAGGACCCTTCTAAAAGCCCCCAGACCCTTCTAGAAGCCCCCAGACACTTCTAGAGCCTCCCAGGACCCTTCTAAAAGCCCGAGACCTTTCTAGAGTCCCCCAGAACCTTTCTCAAAGCCCCCAGACCCTTCTAGAGACCCCAGGACCCTTCTAAAAGCCCCCAGACCCTCCTAGAAGCCTCCAGGACCCTTCAAAAAGCCCCCAGACCCTTCTAGAGCGCACCAGGACCCTTCTAAAAGACCCCAGACCCTTCTAGAGCCCCCCAGGACCATTCTAAAAGCACCTAGACCATTCTAGAGCCCCCAGGACCCTTCTAAAAGCCCCCAGACCCTTCTAGAGGCCCCCAGGGCTCTTCAAAAAGCACCCAGACCCTTCTAGATGCCCCCAGGAACCTTCTAAAAGCCCCCAGACCCTTCTAGAGGCCCCCAGGGCTCTTCAAAAAGCACCCAGACCCTTCTAGATGCCCCCAGGACCCTTCTAAAAGCCCCCAGACCCCTCTAGAGCCACCCAGGACCCTTCTAAAAGCACCCAGACCCTTCTAGAGCCCCCCAGGACCCTTCTAAAAGCACCCAGACCCTTCTAGAGCCTACCAGGACCCTTCTAAAAGCACCCAGACCTTTCTAGAGTCCCCCAGGACCCTTCAAAAAGCCCCCAGACAATTCTAGAGCCCCCCAGGACCCTTCTAAAAGCCCCCAGACCCTTCTAGAGCCCCCCAGGACCTTCTAAAAGCCACCAGACCCTTCTAGAGCCCACCTGGACCCTTCTAAAAGCACCCAGACTCTTCTAGGCCCCCCCAGGACCCTTCTAAAAGCCCCCAGACCCTTCTAGAGGCACCCAGGACTCTTCAAAAAGCACCCAGTCCATTCTACATGCCCTCAGGAACCTTCTAAAAGCCTCCAGACCCTTCTAGAGCACCCCAGGACCCTTCTAAAAGCCCCCAGACCATTCTAGAGGCCCCCAGGATGCTTCTAAAAGCCCCCAGACCCTTCTAGAGGCCTTCAGGACTCTTCAAAAAGCCCCCAGACCCTTCTAGAGGCCCCCAGGAACCTTCTATAAGCACCCAGATCCTTCTAGAGACCCCCAGGTCGCTTCTAAAGGCTCCCAGACCCTTCTAGAGCCCCCTAGGACCCTTCTAAAAGGCCCCAGACCCTTCTAGAGGCCCCCAGGACCCTTCTAAAAGCCCCCAGACCCTTCTAGAGCCCACCAGGTCCATTCTAAAAGCCCCCAGACCCTTCTAGAGTTCCCCAGGACCCTTCTGAAAGCCCCCAGACCCTTCTAGAGCTCCCCAGGACCCTTCTAAAAGCCCCTAGACCCTTCTAGAGCCCCCCAGGACCCTTCTGAAAGCCCCCAGACCCTTCTAGAGACCCCCAGGACCCTTCTAAAAGCCCCCAGACCCTTCTAGATGCCCCCAGGACCCTTCAAAAAGCCCCCAGATCCTTCTAGAGCCCCCCAGGACCCTTATAAAAGCCCCCAGACCCTTCTAGAGGCACCCAGGACTCTTCAAAAAGCCCCCAGACCCTTCTAGATGCCCCCAGGAACCTTCTAAAAGCCCCCAGACCTTTCTAGAGTCGCCCAGGACCTTTCTCAAAGACCCCAGACCCTTCTAGAGGTACCCAGGACCCTTCTAAAAGACCCCAGACCCTTCTAGTGCCCCGCAGGACCCTTCTATAAGCCAACAGACCATTCTAGAGCCCCCCAGGACCATTCTAAAAGCCCTCAGACCCTTGTAGTGACGCCCAGGACCCTTCTGAAAGCCCCCAGACCCTTCTAGAGCCCCCCAGGACCCTTCTACAAGCCCCCAGACCCCTCTAGAGCCACCCAGTACCCTTCTAAAAGAACCCAGACCCTTCTAGAGCCCCCCAGGACCCTTCTAAAAGCTCCCAGACCCTTCTAGAGCCCCCCAAGACCCTTCTAAAAGCTCCCAGACACTTCTAGAACCACCCAGGACCCTTCTAAAAGCCCCCAGACCCTTCTAGAAGCCCCCAGACACTTCTAGAGCCTCCCAGGACCCTTCTAAAAGCCCGAGACCTTTCTAGAGTCCCCCAGGACCTTTCTCAAAGCCCCCAGACCCTTCTAGAGCCCCCCAGGACCCTTCTAAAAGCCCCCAGACGCTTCTAGAAGCCTCCAGGACCCTTCAAAAAGCCCCCAGACCCTTCAGGAGCGCACCAGGACCCTTCTAAAAGACCCCAGACCCTTCTAGAGACCCCCAGGACCCTTCTAAAAGCCCCCAGACTCTTCTAGACCCCACGGACCATTCTTAAAGCCCCCAGACACTTCTAGAGCCCCCCAGGACCATTCTAAAAGCTCCCAGACCCTTCTAGAGCCCCCCAGGACCCTTCTAAAAGCTCCCAGACCCTTCTAGGGCCCCCAGGACCCTTCTAAAAGCTCCCAGACCCTTCTAGAGCCCCCCAGGACCCTTCTAAAAGCCTCTAGAATGGTCTGGGGGCTTTTAGAAGGGTCCTTTAGGCTTCTAGTAGGGTCTGGGGGCTTTTAGAAGGGTCCTGGGGGGCTCTAGAGGGGTCTGGGGGCATTCAGAAGGGTCCGGGGGGGCTCTAGAAGGGTCTGGGGTCTTTTCGAAGGGTCCTGGGGGCCTCTAGAAGGGTCTGGGGGCTTTCAGAAAGGTTCTGGGGGGCTCTAGAAGGTTCTGGGGGCTTTTAGAAGGTTGCTGGGTGGCTCTAGAAGGGTCTGGGGGCTTTTAGAAGGGTCCTGGTGGGCTCTAGAAGAATCTAGGGGCTTTTAGAAGGGTCCTGGGGGGCTCCAGAAGGGTCTGGGGACTTTTAGAAGGGTCCTGGGGGGCTCTAGAAGGGTCTGGGGGCATTTAGATGGGTGCTGGGGGCTTTTAGAAGGGTCCTGGGGGGTTCTATAAGGGTCTGGGTGCTTTTAGAAGGGTGCTGGGGGGCTCTAGAAGGGTCAGGGGGCTTTTAGAAGGGTCCTGGGGGGCTCTAGAAAGGTCTGGGGGCTATGAGAAAGGTATTGGGGAACTCTAGAAGGGTCAGGGTGCTTTTAGAAGGGTCCTTGGGGCCTCTAGAAGGGTCTGGGTGCTTTTAGAAGGGTCTGGGGGGCTCTAGAAGGGTCTGGGGGCTTTCACAAGTGTCCAGGGGGGCTCTAGAAGGGTCTGGGGGCTTTTAGAAGGGTCCTGGGGTGCTCTAGAAGGGTCTGGGGGCTTTTTGAATGGTCCTGGGGGGCTCTAGAAAGGTCTGGAGGCTTTTAGAATGGTCCTGGGGGGCTCTAGAAGGGTCTGGGGGCTTTGAGAAAGGTCCTGGGGGACTCTAGAAGGGTCTGGGGGCTTTTTGAAGGGTCCTGGGTGGCTCTAGAAGGGTCTGGGGGCTTTTTGAAGGGTCCTGGGTGGCTCTAGAAGGATCTGTGGGCTTTGAGAAAGGTCCTGGGGGGCTCTAGAAGGGTCTGGGTGCTTTTTGAAGGGTCCTGGGGGGCTCTAGAAGGGTCTGGGGGCTTTTAGAAGGGCCCTGGTGGCCTCTAGAATGGTCTGGGGGCTTTTAGAAGGGTCCTGGAAGGCTCTAGAAGGGTCTGGGGGCTTTTAGAAGGGTCCTGGGGGGCTCTAGAAGGGTCTGGGGGCTTTAAGAAAGGTCCTGGGGGGCTCTAGAAGGGTCTGTCGGCTTTTAGAAGGGTCCTGGGTGGCTCTAGAGGGGTCTGGGGGCTTTTAAAAGGGTCCTGGGTGGCTCTAGAAGGGTCTGGGGGCTTTTAGATGGGTCTTGGGGGGCTCTAGAAGGGTCTGGGGGCTCTTAGAAGGACCTTTAGTGGCTCTAGAAGGGTCTGGGGGCTTTTAGAAGGGTCCTGGGTGGCTCTAGAAGTGTCTGGGGGCTTTTAGAAGGGTCTTGGGGGGCTCTAGAAGGGTCTGGGGGCTTTTAGAAGGGTCCTGGTGGTCTTCAGAAGGATCTGGGGGCTTTTAGAAGGGTCTTGGGGGGCTCTAGAAGGGTCTGGGGTATTTTAGAAGGGTCCTGGTGGGATCTAGAACGGTCTGAGGGCTTTTAGAAGGGTCCTGGGGGGCTCCAGAAGAGTCTGGGGGCTTTTAGAAGGGTCCTGGGGGACTCTAAAAGAGTCTGGAGGCTTTTAGAAGGGTCCTGGGGGCCTCTAGAAGGGTCTGGGGGCTTTCACAAGGGTCCTGGGGGGCTCTAGAAGGATCTGGGTGCTTTTTGAATGGTCGTGGGGGCCTCTAGAAAGGTCTGGGGGCTTTTAGATGGGTCTTGGGGGGCTCTAGAAGGGTCTGGGGGCTCTTAGAAAGGTCTTTAGTGGCTCTAGAAGAGTCTGGGGCTTTTAGATGGGTCCTGGGGGGCTCTAGAAGGGTCTGGGGGCTTTGAGAAAGGTCTTGGGGAACTCTAGAAGGGTCTGGGGGCTTTTAGAAGGGTCCTGGGGGCCTCTAGAAGGGTCTGGGGGCTTTTAGAAGGGTCTTTGGGGGCTCTAGAAGGGTCTGGGGGCTTTCACAAGGGTCCTGGGGGGCTCTAGAAGGGTCTGGGGGCTTTGAGAAAGGTCCTGGGGGGCTCTAGAAGGGTCTGTCGGCTTTTAGAAGGGTCCTGGGTGGCTCTAGAGGGGTCTGGGGGCTTTTAGAAGGGTCCTGGGTGGCTCTAGAAGGGTCTGGGGGCTTTTAGATGGGTCTTGGGGGGCTCTAGAAGGGTCTGGGGGCTCTTAGAAGGGTCTTTAGTGGCTCTAGAAGGGTCTGGGGGCTTTTAGAAGGGTCCTGGGTGGCTCTAGAAGTGTCTGGGGGCTTTTAGAAGGGTCTTGGGGGGCTCTAGAAGGGTCTGGGGGCTTTTAGAAGGGTCCTGGGGGTCTTCAGAAGGATCTGGGGGCTTTTAGAAGGGTCTTGGGGGGCTCTAGAAGGGTCTGGGGTATTTTAGAAGGGTCCTGGTGGGATCTAGAACGGTCTGATAGCATTTAGAAGGGTCCTGGGGGGCTCCAGAAGAGTCTGTGGGCTTTTAGAAGGGTCCTGGTGGACTCTAGAAGAGTCTGGAGGCTTTTAGAAGGGTCCTGGGGGCCTCTAGAAGGGTCTGGGGGCTTTCACAAGGGTCCTGGGGGGCTCTAGAAGGATCTGGGTGCTTTTTGAATGGTCGTGGGGGCCTCTAGAAAGGTCTGGGGTCTTTTAGATGGGTCTTGGGGGGCTCTAGAAGGGTCTGGGTGCTTTGAGAATGTTCCTGGGGGACTCTAGAATGGTCTCGGGCTTTTAGAAGGGTCTTTAGTGGCTCTAGAAGGGTCTGGGGGCTTTTAGAAGGGTCCTGGGAGGCTCTAAAAGGGTCTGGGTGCTTTCAGAATGGTCCTGGGGGGCTCTAGAAGGGTCTGGGAGCTTTTAGAAGGGTCCTGGGGGGCTCTAGAAGGGTCTGGGGGCACTCCGGGTGTGCTCAGCCCTGCGAATTCCCCAAATGTCCAAAATTGAAATTTTTGCTCTAGAAGCCCCCAGACCCTTTTAGAGCCCCCCAGGACCCTTCTAAAAGCCACCAGACCCTTCTAGAGCCCACCAGGACCCTTCTGAAAGCCCCCAGACCCTTCTAGACGTCCAGAGGACCCTTCTAAAAGCCCCCAGACCCTTCTAGAGCCCTCCAGGTCCATTCTAAAAGCCCCCAGACCCTTCTAGAGGTCCCCAGGACCCTTCTGAAAGCACCCAGAACATTCTAGAGCTCCCCAGGACCCTTCTAAAAGCCCCTAGACCCTTCTAGAGGTCCCCAGGACCCTTCTGAAAGCACCCAGAACATTCTAGAGCTCCCCAGGACCCTTCTAAAAGCCCCTAGACCCTTCTAGAGCCCCCCAGGACCCTTCTGAAAGCCCCCAGACCCTTCTAGAGGCACCCAGGACCCATCTAATAGCCCCCAGACCCTTCTAGAGGCCCCCAGGACCCTTCTAAAAGCCCCCAGATCCTTCTAGAGCCCCCCAGGACCCTTCTAAAAGCACCCAGACCCTTCTAGAGTCCCCCAGGACTCTTCAAAAAGCCCCCAGACCCTTCTAGATGCCCCCAGGAACCTTCTAAAAGCCCCCAGACCCTTCTAGAGCCTCCCAGGACCCTTCTAAAACCCCCCAGACCTTTCTAGATTACCCCAGGACCTTTCTCAAAGACCCCAGACTCTTCTAGAGGTCCACAGGACCCTTCTAAAAGACCCCAGAACCTTCTAGAGACCCCCAGGACCCTTCTAAAAGCCCTCAGACCCTTGTAGTGACGCCCAGGACCCTTCTGAAAGGCCCCAGACCCTTCTAGAGCCGCCCAGGACCCTTCTAAAAGCCCCCAGACCCCTCTAGAGCCACCCAGGACCCTTCTAAAAGAACCCAGACCCTTCTAGAGCCCCCAGGACCCTTCTAAAAGCCCCCAGACCCTTCTAGAGCCTCCCAGGACCCTTCTAAAAGCCCCCAGACCCTTCTTGAGCCTCCCAGGACCATTCTAAAAGCCCCCAGACACTTCTAGAGCCACCCAGGACCCTTGTGAAAGCCCCCAGACCCTTCTAGAGCCCCCCAGGACCCTTCTGAAAGCACCCAGACCCTTCTATGGCCACCCAGCACCCTTCTAAAAGCCCCCAGATCCTTCTAGAGCCCCCCAGGACCTTTCTCAAAGCCCACAGACCCTTCTAGAGCCCCCCAGGACCCTTGTGAAAGCCCCCAGACCCTTCTAGAGCCCCCCAGGACCCTTCTAAAAGCCCCCAGACTCTTCTAGAGCCCCCCAGGACCCTTCTAAAAGCCCCCAGACCCCTCTAGAGCCAACCATGACCCTTCTAAAAGCCCCCAGACCCTTCTAGAGCCCCCCAGGACCCTTCTAAAAGCCCCCAGACCCTTCTAGAAGCCCCCAGACACTTCTAGAGCCTCCCAGGACCCTTCTAAAAGCCCGAGACCTTTCTAGAGTCCCCCAGAACCTTTCTCAAAGCCCCCAGACCCTTCTAGAGACCCCAGGACCCTTCTAAAAGCCCCCAGACCCTCCTAGAAGCCTCCAGGACCCTTCAAAAAGCCCCCAGACCCTTCAGGAGCGCACCAGGACCCTTCTAAAAGACCCCAGACCCTTCTAGAGCCCCCCAGGACCATTCTAAAAGCACCTAGACCATTCTAGAGCCCCCAGGACCCTTCTAAAAGCCCCCAGACCCTTCTAGAGGCCCCCAGGGCTCTTCAAAAAGCACCCAGACCCTTCTAGATGCCCCCAGGAACCTTCTAAAAGCCCCCAGACCCTTCTAGAGGCCCCCAGGGCTCTTCAAAAAGCACCCAGACCCTTCTAGATGCCCCCAGGACCCTTCTAAAAGCCCCCAGACCCCTCTAGAGCCACCCAGGACCCTTCTAAAAGCACCCAGACCCTTCTAGAGCCCCCCAGGACCCTTCTAAAAGCCCCCAGACCCTTCTAGAGTCCCCCAGGACCCTTCAAAAAGCCCCCAGACAATTCTAGAGCCACCCAGGACCCTTCTAAAAGCACCCAGACCCTTCTAGAGCCCCCCAGGTCCCTTCTAAAAGCACCCAGACCTTTCTAGAGTCCCCCAGGACCCTTCAAAAAGCCCCCAGACAATTCTAGAGCCCCCCAGGACCCTTCTAAAAGCTCCCAGACCCTTCTAGAGCCCCCCAGGACCTTCTAAAAGCCACCAGACCCTTCTAGAGCCCACCTGGACCCTTCTAAAAGCACCCAGACTCTTCTAGGCCCCCCCAGGAACCTTCTAAAAGCCTCCAGACCCTTCTAGAGCACCCCAGGACCCGTCTAAAAGCCCCCAGACCCTTCTAGAGGCCCCCAGGATGCTTCTAAAAGCCCCCAGACCCTTCTAGAGGCCTTCAGGACTCTTCAAAAAGCCCCCAGACCCTTCTAGAGGCCCCCAGGAACCTTCTATAAGCACCCAGATCCTTCTAGAGACCCCCAGGTCGCTTCTAAAGGCACCCAGACCCTTCTAGAGCCCCCTAGGACCCTTCTAAAAGGCCCCAGACCCTTCTAGAGGCCCCCAGGACCCTTCTAAAAGCCCCCAGACCCTTCTAGAGCCCACCAGGTCCATTCTAAAAGCCCCCAGACCCTTCTAGAGTTCCCCAGGACCCTTCTGAAAGCCCCCAGACCCTTCTAGAGCTCCCCAGGACCCTTCTAAAAGCCCCTAGACCCTTCTAGAGCCCCCCAGGACCCTTCTGAAAGCCCCCAGACCCTTCTAGAGACCCCCAGGACCCTTCTAAAAGCCCCCAGACCCTTCTAGATGCCCCCAGGACCCTTCAAAAAGCCCCCAGATCCTTCTAGAGCCCCCCAGGACCCTTATAAAAGCCCCCAGACCCTTCTAGAGGCACCCAGGACTCTTCAAAAAGCCCCCAGACCCTTCTAGATGCCCCCAGGAACCTTCTAAAAGCACCCAGACCTTTCTAGAGTCCCCCAGGACCTTTCTCAAAGACCCCAGACCCTTCTAGAGGTACCCAGGACCCTTCTAAAAGACCCCAGACCCTTCTAGTGCCCCGCAGGACCCTTCTATAAGCCAACAGACCATTCTAGAGCCCCCCAGGACCATTCTAAAAGCCCTCTGACCCTTGTAGTGACGCCCAGGACCCTTCTGAAAGCCCCCAGACCCTTCTAGAGCCCCCCAGGACCCTTCTACAAGCCCCCAGACCCCTCTAGAGCCACCCAGTACCCTTCTAAAAGAACCCAGACCCTTCTAGAGCCCCCCAGGACCCTTCTAAAAGCTCCCAGACCCTTCTAGAGCCCCCCAAGACCCTTCTAAAAGCTCCCAGACACTTCTAGAACCACCCAGGACCCTTCTAAAAGCCCCCAGACCCTTCTAGAAGCCCCCAGACACTTCTAGAGCCTCCCAGGACCCTTCTAAAAGCCCGAGACCTTTCTAGAGTCCCCCAGGACCTTTCTCAAAGCCCCCAGACCCTTCTAGAGCCCCCCAGGACCCTTCTAAAAGCCCCCAGACGCTTCTAGAAGCCTCCAGGACCCTTCAAAAAGCCCCCAGACCCTTCAGGAGCGCACCAGGACCCTTCTAAAAGACCCCAGACCCTTCTAGAGACCCCCAGGACCCTTCTAAAAGCCCCCAGACTCTTCTAGACCCCACGGACCATTCTTAAAGCCCCCAGACACTTCTAGAGCCCCCCAGGACCATTCTAAAAGCTCCCAGACCCTTCTAGAGCCCCCCAGGACCCTTCTAAATGCTCCCAGACCCTTCTAGAGCCCCCAGGACCCTTCTAAAAGCTCCCAGACCCTTCTAGAGCCCCCCAGGACCCTTCTAAAAGCCTCTAGAATGGTCTGGGGGCTTTTAGAAGGGTCCTTTAGGCTTCTAGTAGGGTCTGGGGGCTTTTAGAAGGGTCCTGGGGGGCTCTAGAGGGGTCTGGGGGCTTTCAGAAGGGTCCGGGGGGGCTCTAGAAGGGTCTGGGGTCTTTTCGAAGGGTCCTGGGGGCCTCTAGAAGGGTCTGGGGGCTTTCAGAAAGGTTCTGGGGGGCTCTAGAAGGGTCTGGGGGCTTTTAGAAGGTTGCTGGGTGGCTCTAGAAGGGTCTGGGGGCTTTTAGAAGGGTCCTGGTGGGCTCTAGAAGAATCTAGGGGCTTTTAGAAGGGTCCTGGGGGGCTCCAGAAGGGTCTGGGGACTTTTAGAAGGGTCCTGGGGGGCTCTAGAAGGGTCTGGGGGCATTTAGATGGGTGCTGGGGGCTTTTAGAAGGGTCCTGGGGGGCTCTATAAGGGTCTGGGTGCTTTTAGAAGGGTGCTGGGGGGCTCTAGAAGGGTCAGGGGGCTTTTAGAAGGGTCCTGGGGGGCTCTAGAAAGGTCTGGGGGCTATGAGAAAGGTATTGGGGAACTCTAGAAGGGTCAGGGTGCTTTTAGAAGGGTCCTGGGGGCCTCTAGAAGGGTCTGGGTGCTTTTAGAAGGGTCTGGGGGGGCTCTAGAAGGGTCTGGGGGCTTTCACAAGTGTCCAGGGGGGCTCTAGAAGGGTCTGGGGGCTTTTAGAAGGGTCCTGGGGTGCTCTAGAAGGGTCTGGGGGCTTTTTGAATGGTCCTGGGGGGCTATAGAAAGGTCTGGAGGCTTTTAGAAGGGTCCTGGGGGGCTCTAGAAGGGTCTGGGGGCTTTGAGAAAGGTCCTGGGGGACTCTAGAAGGGTCTTTGGGCTTTTTGAAGGGTCCTGGGTGGCTCTAGAAGGGTCTGGGGGCTTTTTGAAGGGTCCTGGGTGGCTCTAGAAGGATCTGTGGGCTTTGAGAAAGGTCCTGGGGGGCTCTAGAAGGGTCTGGGTGCTTTTTGAAGGGTCCTGGGGGGGTTCTAGAAGGGTCTGGGGGCTTTTAGAAGGGCCCTGGTGGCCTCCAGAAGGGTCTGGGGGCTTTTAGAAGGGTGCTGGGGGGCTCTAGAAGGGTCTGGGGGCTTTTAGAAGGGTCCTGGGGGGCTCTAGAAGGGTCTGGGTGCTTTCAGAAGGGTCCTGTGGGCCTCTAGAAGTGTCTGGGGGCTTTCACAAGGGTCCTGGGGGGCTCTAGAAGTGTCTGGGGGCATTTAGAATGGTCCTGGGAGGCTCTAGAATGGTCTGGGGGCTTTTAGAAGGGTCCTGGAAGGCTCTAGAAGGGTCTGGGGGCTTTTAGAAGGGTCCTGGGGGGCTCTAGAAGGGTCTGGGGGCTTTGAGAAAGGTCCTGGGGGGCTCTAGAAGGGTCTGGTGGCTTTTAGAAGGGTCCTGGGTGGCTCTAGAAGGGTCTGGGGGCTTTTAGATGGGTCTTGGGGGGCTCTAGAAGGGTCTGGGGGCTCTTAGAAGGGTCTTTAGTGGCTCTAGAAGGGTCTGGGGGCTTTTAGAAGGGTCCTGGGTGGCTCTAGAAGTGTCTGGGGGCTTTTAGAAGGGTCTTGGGGGGCTCTAGAAGGGTCTGGGGGCTTTTAGAAGGGTCCTGGTGGTCTTCAGAAGGATCTGGGGGCTTTTAGAAGGGTCTTGGGGGGCTCTAGAAGGGTCTGGGGTATTTTAGAAGGGTCCTGGTGGGATCTAGAACGGTCTGAGGGCTTTTAGAAGGGTCCTGGGGGGCTCCAGAAGAGTCTGGGGGCTTTTAGAAGGGTCCTGGGGGACTCTAAAAGAGTCTGGAGGCTTTTAGAAGGGTCCTGGGGGCCTCTAGAAGGGTCTGGGGGCTTTCACAAGGGTCCTGGGGGGCTCTAGAAGGATCTGGGTGCTTTTTGAATGGTCGTGGGGGCCTCTAGAAAGGTCTGGGGGCTTTTAGATGGGTCTTGGGGGGCTCTAGAAGGGTCTGGGGCCTCTTAGAAAGGTCTTTAGTGGCTCTAGAAGAGTCTGGGGCTTTTAGATGGGTCCTGGGGGGCTCTAGAAGGGTCTGGGGGCTTTGAGAAAGGTCTTGGGGAACTCTAGAAGGGTCTGGGGGCTTTTAGAAGGGTCCTGGGGGCCTCTAGAAGGGTCTGGGGGCTTTTAGAAGGGTCTTTGGGGGCTCTAGAAGGGTCTGGGGGCTTTCACAAGGGTCCTGGGGGGCTCTAGAAGGGTCTGGGGGCTTTGAGAAAGGTCCTGGTGGGCTCTAGAAGGGTCTGTCGGCTTTTAGAAGGGTCCTGGATGGCTCTAGAGGGGTCTGGGGGCTTTTAGAAGGGTCCTGGGTGGCTCTAGAAGGGTCTGGGGGCTTTTAGATGGGTCTTGGGGGGCTCTAGAAGGGTCTGGGTGCTCTTAGAAGGGTCTTTAGTGGCTCTAGAAGGGTCTGGGGGCTTTTAGAAGGGTCCTGGGTGGCTCTAGAAGTGTCTGGGGGCTTTTAGAAGGGTCTTGGGGGGCTCTAGAAGGGTCTGGGGGCTTTTAGAAGGGTCCTGGGGGTCTTCAGAAGGATCTGGGTGCTTTTAGAAGGGTCTTGGGGGGCTCTAGAAGGGTCTGGGGTATTTTAGAAGGGTCCTGGTGGGATCTAGAACGGTCTGATAGCTTTATAGAAGGGTCCTGGGGGGCTCCAGAAGAGTCTGTGGGCTTTTAGAAGGGTCCTGGTGGACTCTAGAAGAGTCTGGAGGCTTTTAGAAGGGTCCTGGGGGCCTCTAGAAGGGTCTGGGGGCTTTCACAAGGGTCCTGGGGGGCTCTAGAAGGATCTGGGTGCTTTTTGAATGGTCGTGGGGGCCTCTAGAAAGGTCTGGGGTCTTTTAGATGGGTCTTGGGGGGCTCTAGAAGGGTCTGGGGGCTCTTAGAAAGGTCTTTAGTGGATCTAGAAGAGTCTGAGGCTTTTAGATGGGTCCTGGGGGGCTCTAGAAGGTTCTGGGGGCTTTGAGAAAGGTCTTGGGGAACTCTAGAAGGGTCTGGGGGCTTTTAGAAGGGTCCTGGGGGACTCTAGAAGGGTCTGGGACTTTTAGAAGGGTCTTGGGGGGCTCTAGAAGGGTCTGGGGGCTTTCACAAGGGTCCTGGGGGGCTCTAGAAGGGTCTGGGGGCTTTTTGAATGGTCCTGGGGGCCTCTAGAAAGGTCTGGGGGCTTTTAGAAGGGTCCTCGGGGGCTCTAGAAGTGTCTGGGGGCTTTTAGAAGGGTCCTGGGGGGCTCTAGAAGGGTCTGTCGGCTTTTAGAAGGGTCCTGGGTGGCTCTAGAGGGGTCTGGGGGCTTTTAGAAGGGTCCTGGGTGGCTCTAGAAGGGTCTGGGGGCTTTTAGATGGGTCTTGGGGGGCTCTAGAAGGGTCTGGGGGCTCTTAGAAGGGACTTTAGTGGCTCTAGAAGGGTCTGGGTGCTTTTAGAAGGGTCCTGGGGGCCTCTAGAATGGTCTGGGGGCTTTTAGAAGGGTCTTGGGGGGCTCTAGAACGGTCTGGGGGCTTTTAGAAAGGTCCTGGGGGTCTTCAGAAGGATCTCGGGGCTTTTAGAAGGGTCTTGGGGGGCTCTAGAAGGGTCTGTGGTATTTTAGAAGGGTCCTGGTGGGATCTAGAACGGTCTGGGGGCTTTTAGAAGGGTCCTGGGGGGCTCCAGAAGAGTCTGGGGGCTTTTAGAAGGGTCCTGGGGGCCTCTAGAAGGATCTGGGGGCTTTTAGAAGGGTCTTGGGGGGCTCTAGAAAGGTCTGGGGGTTTTCACAAGGGTCCTGGGTGGCTCTAGAAGGGTCTGGGGTCTTTCAGAAGGGTCCTGGGGGGCTCTAGAAGGGTCTGGGGGCTTTCACAAGGGTCCTGGTGGGCTCTAGAAGGGTCTGGGTGCTTTTAGATGGGTCCTGGAGGCTTCTAGGAGGGTCTGGGGGCTTTTAGAAGGGTCCTGGGTGGCTCTAGAGGGGTCTGGGAGCTTTCAGAAATGTACGAGGGGGCTCTAGAGGGGTCTGGGGTCTTTTAGATGGGTCCTGGGGGGCTCTAGAAGGGTCTGGGGGATTTTAGAAGGGTCCTGGGGGACTCTAGAAGGGTCTGGGGGCTTTTAGAAGGGTACTGGTGGCCTCTAGAAGGGTCTGGGGGCTTTTAGAAGGGTCCTGGGGGGCTCTAGAAGTGTCTGGGAGCATTTAGAATGGTCCTGGGAGGCTCTAGAATGGTCTGGGGGCTTGTAGAAGGGTCCTGGGGGGCTCTAGAAGGGTCTGGGGGCTTTGAGAAAGGTCCTGGGGGACTCTAGAAGGGTCTGGGGGCTTTTAGAAGAGTCCTGGGGGGCTCTAGAAGGGTCTGTCGGCTTTTAGAAGGGTCCTGGGTGGCTCTAGAGGGGTCTGGGGGCTTTTAGAAGGGTCCTGGTTCGCTCTAGAAGGGTCTGGGGGCTTTTAGAAGGGTCCTGGGGGGCTCTAGAAGGGTCTGGGGGCTTTTAGAAGGGTCTTTAGTGGCTCTAGAAGGGTCTGGGTGCTTTTAGAAGGGCCCTGGGGGCCTCTAGAAGGGTCTGGGATCTTTTAGAAATGTCCTAGGGGGCTCTAGAAGGGTCTGGGGGCCTTTAGAAGCGTCCTCTGGGTCTTCAGAAGGATCTGGGGGCTTTTAGAAGGGTCTTGGAGGGCTCTAGAAGGGTCTGGGGTCTTTTAGAAGGGTAATGGTGGGCTCTACAAGAGTCTGGGGGATTTTAGATGGGTCCTGGGGGGCTCTAGAAGGGTCTGGGGTCTTTGAGAAAGGTCTTGGGGGCCTCTAGAAGGGTCTGGGGGCTTTTAGAAGGGTCCTGGGGGTCTCTAGAAGGATCTGGGGTCTTTTAGAAGGGTCTTGGGGAGCTCTAGAAGGGTCTGGGGGCTTTCAGAAGGGTGCTGGGGGCCTCTAGAAGGGTCTGGGGGCTTTTAGAAGGGTCCTGGGGGGGTCTAGAAGGGTCTGGGGGCTTTTAGAAGGGTGCTGGGGGCCTCTAGAAGGGTCTGGGGGCTTTTAGATGGGACCTGGGGGGCTCTAGAAGTGTCTGTGGGATTTGAGAAAGTCCTGAGGGGCTCTAGAAGGGTCTGGGGGTTTTTAGAAGGGTCCTAGGGGGCTCTAGAAGGGTCTGGGGGCCTTTAGAACGTCCTCTGGGTCTTCAGAAGGATCTGGGGGCTTTTAGAAGGGTCTTGGAGGGCTCTAGAAGGGTCTGGGGTCTTTTAGAAGGGTAATGGTGGGCTCTACAAGAGTCTGGGGGATTTTAGATGGGTCCTGGGGGGCTCTAGAAGGGTCTGGGGTCTTTGAGAAAGGTCTTGGGGGCCTCTAGAAGGGTCTGGGGGCTTTTAGAAGGGTCCTGGGGGTCTCTAGAAGGATCTGGGGTCTTTTAGAAGGGTCTTGGGGAGCTCTAGAAGGGTCTGGGGGCTTTCAGAAGGGTCCTGGGGGGCTCTAGAAGGGTCTGGGGGCTTTTAGAAGGGTCCTGGGGGGGTCTAGAAGGGTCTGGGGGCTTTTAGAAGGGTGCTGGGGGCCTCTAGAAGGGTCTGGGGGCTTTTAGATGGGACCTGGGGGGCTCTAGAAGTGTCTGTGGGGTTTGAGAAAGTCCTGAGGGGCTCTAGAAGGGTCTGGGGGTTTTTAGAAGGGTCCTAGGGGGCTCTAGAAGGGTCTGGGGGCCTTATAGAACGTCCTCTGGGTCTTCAGAAGGATCTGGGGGCTTTTAGAAGGGTCTTGGAGGGCTCTAGAAGGGTCTGGGGTCTTTTAGAAGGGTAATGGTGGGCTCTACAAGAGTCTGGGGGATTTTAGATGGGTCCTGGGGGGCTCTAGAAGGGTCTGGGGTCTTTGAGAAAGGTCTTGGGGGCCTCTAGAAGGGTCTGTGGTCTTTTAGAAGCGTGCTGGGGGCCTCTAGAAGGGTCTGGGGGCTTTTAGATGGGACCTGGGGGGCTCTAGAAGGGTCTGTGTAATTTGAGAAAGTCCTGAGGGGCTCTAGAAGGGTCTGGGGGCTTTTAGAAGGGTCCTGGGGGGCTCTAGAAGGATCTGGGGGCTTTTTGAAGGGTGCTGGGTGGCTCTAGAAGGGTCTGGGGGCTTTTAGAAGGGTCCTGGGGGGCTCTAGAAGGATCTGGAGGCTTTAAAAAGGGTCCTGGGGAGCTCTAGGAGAGTCTGGGGGCTTTTAGAAGGGTCCTGGGTGGCTCTAGAAGGGTCTGGGGGCTTTTAGAAGGGACTTTAGTAGCTCTAGAAGGGACTGGGGGCTTTTAGAAGGGTCCTGGTGGGCTCTAGAATGGTCTGGGGGCTTTTAGATGGGTCCTGGAGGCTTCTAGGAGGTTCTGGGGGCTTTTAGAAGGGTCCTGGGTGGCTCTAGAGGGGTCTGGGGGCTTTCAGAAATGTCCGAGGGGGCTCTAGAGGGGTCTGGGGTCTTTTAGAAGGGTCCTGGGGGGCTCGAGAAGGGTCTGGGGAATTTTAGAAGGGCCCTGGTGGACTCTAGAAGGGTCTGGGGGCTTTTAGAAGGGTCCTGGTGGCCTCTAGAAGGGTCTGGGGGCTTGTAGAAGGGTGCTGGGGGGCTCTAGAAGGGTCTGGGGGCTTTTAGAGGGGTCCTGGGGGGCTCTAGAAGGGTCTGGGGGCTTTTGGATGGGTCCTGGGGGGCTCTAGAAGGGTCTGGGTGCTTTTAGAAGGGTCCTGGGGACCTCTAGAAGGGTCTGGGGGCTTTTAGATGGGTCCTGGGGGCTTTTAGAAGGGTCCTGGGGGGCTCTAGAAGGGTCTGGGGCCTTCAACAAGGGTCCTGGGGGGCTCTAGAAGGGTCTGGGGGCTTTTAGAAGGGTCCTGGGGGGCTCTAGAAGGGTCTGGGGGCTTTTGGAAGGGTCCTGGTGGGCTCTAGAAGAGTCTGGGAGCTTTTAGATGGGTCCTGGGGAGCTCTAGAAGGGTCTGGGGGCTTTCAGAAGGGTCCTGGGGGGCTCTAGAAGGGTCTGGGGGCTTTTAGAATGGACCTGGGGGTCTCTAGAAGGGTCTGGGGGCTTTTAGAATGGTCCTGGGGACATCTAGAAGGGTCTGGGGGTTTTCAGAAGGGTCCTGGGGGCCTCTAGAAGGGTCTGGGGGCTTTTAGAATGGTCCTGGGGGGCTCTATAAAGGGTCTAGGGGCTTTCAGAAAGGTCCTGGGAGGCTCTAAAAGGGTCTGGGGGCTTTCAGAATGGTCCTGGTGGGCTCTAGAAGGGTCTGGGTGCATTGAGAAAGGACCTGGTTGGCTCTAGAAGGGTTTAGGAGCTATTAGAAGTGTCCTGGGGGACTCTAGAAGGGTCTGGGGGCTTTTAGAAGGGTCCTGGAGGCTTCTAGGAGGGTCTGGGTGTATTTAGAAGGGTCCTGGGGGGCTCTAGAAGGGTCTGGGCCTTTCAGAAGGGTCCTGGTGGGCTCTAGAAGGGTCTGGGTGCTTATAGAAGGGTCCTGGGGGGCTCTAGAGGGGTCTGGGGGCTTTTAGAAGGGTCCTGGGGGCCTCTAGAAGGGTCTGGGGGCTTTTAGAATGGTCTTGGGGTACTCTAGAAGGGTCTGGGGTCTTTTAGAAGGGTCCTGGGGGCCTCTACAAGGGTCTGAGGGCTTTCACAAGGGTCCTGGGGGGCTCTAGTAGGGTCTGGGGGCTTTTAGAAGGGTCCTGGGGGGCTCTAGAAGAGTCTGGGTGCTTTCAGAAGGGTCTTGGGGGGCTCTAGAAGGGTCTGGGGGCTTTCACAAGGGTCCTGGGGGGCTCTAGAAAGGTCTGGGGGCTTTTAGAAGGGTCCTTGGGGGGTCTAGAAGGGTCTGGGGGCTTTTGGAACGGTCCTGGGGGCCTCTACAAGAGTCTGGGGCTTTTAGATGGGTCCTGGGGTGATCTAGAAGGGTCTGGGGGCTTTGAGAAAGGTCTTGGGGAACTCTAGAAGGGTCTGGGGGCTTTTAGAAGGGTCCTGGGGGCCTCTAGAAGGGTCTGGGGTCTTTTAGAAGGGTCTGGGGGGGCTCTAGAAGGGTCTGGGGGCTTTCACAAGGGTCCTGGGGGGCTCTAGAAGGGTCTGGGGGCTTTTAGAAGGGTCCTGGGGGGCTCTAGAAGGGTCTGGGTGATTTCAGAAGGGTTCTGGGGGGCTTTAGAAGGGTCTGGGGGCTTTCACAAGGGTCCTGGGGGGCTCGAGAAGGGTCTGGGGACATTTAGAATGGTCCTGGGGGCCTCTAGAATGGTCTGGGGGCTTTTAGAAGGGTCCTGGGAGGCTCTAGAAGGGTCTGGGGGCTTTTAGAAGGGTCCTGGGGGGCTCTAGAAGGGTCTGGGGGCTTTTAGAAGGGTCCTGGGGGGCTCTAGAAGGGTCTGGGGGCTTTGAGAACGGTCCTGGGGGACTCTAGAAGGGTCTGGGGGCTTTCACAAGGGTCCTGGGGGGCTCTAGAAGGGTCTGGGGGCTTTTAGAAGGGTCCTGGGGGGCTCTAGAAGGATCTGTGGGCTTTGAGAAAGGTCCTGGGGGGCTCTAGAAGGGTCTGGGGGCTTTTAGAAGGGTCCTGGGGGGCTCTAGAAGGGTCTGGGGTTTTTTAGAAGGGTCCTGGTGGCCTCTAGAAGGGTCTGGGGGCTTTTAGAAGGGTCCTGGGGGGCTCTAGAAGTGTCTGGGAGCATTTAGAATGGTCCTGGGAGGCTCTAGAATGGTCTGGGGGCTTGTAGAAGGGTCCTGGGAGGCTCTAGAAGGGTCTGGGGGCTTTGAGAAAGGTCCTGGGGGAATCTAGAAGGGTCTGGGGGCTTTTAGAAGAGTCCTGGGGGGCTCTAGAAGGGTCTGTCGGCTTTTAGAAGGATCCTGGGTGGCTCTAGAGGGGTCTGGGGGCTTTTAGAAGGGTCCTGGTTGGCTCTAGAAGGGTCTGGGGGCTTTTAGAAAGGTCCTGGGGGGCTCTAGAAGGGTCTGGGGGCTTTTAGAAGGGTCTTTAGTGGCTCTAGAAGGGTCTGGGTGCTTTTAGAAGGGCCCTGGGGGCCTCTAGAAGGGTCTGGGGGCTTTTAGAAATGTCCTAGGGGGCTCTAGAAGGGTCTGGGGGCCTTTAGAAGCGTCCTCTGTGTCTTCAGAAGGATCTGGGGGCTTTTAGAAGGGTCTTGGAGGGCTCTAGAAGGGTCTGGGGTCTTTTAGAAGGGTAATGGTGGGCTCTACAAGAGTCTGGGGGATTTTAGATGGGTCCTGGGGGGCTCTAGAAGGGTCTGGGGTCTTTGAGAAAGGTCTTGGGGGCCTCTAGAAGGGTCTGGGGGCTTTTAGAAGGGTCCTGCGGGTCTCTAGAAGGATCTGGGGGCTTTTAGAAGGGTCTTGTGGTTCTCTAGAAGGGTCTGGGGGCTTTCACAAGGGTCCTGGGGGGCTCTAGAAGGGTCTGGGGGCTTTTAGAAGGGTCCTGGGGGGGTCTAGAAGGGTCTGGGGGCTTTTAGAAGGGTGCTGGGGGCCTCTAGAAGGGTCTGGGGGCTTTTAGATGGGACCTGGGGGGCTCTAGAAGTGTCTGTGGGATTTGAGAAAGTCCTGAGGGGCTCTAGAAGGGTCTGGGGGTTTTTAGAAGGGTCCTAGGGGGCTCTAGAAGGGTCTGGGGGCCTTTAGAACGTCCTCTGGGTCTTCAGAAGGATCTGGGGGCTTTTAGAAGGGTCTTGGAGGGCTCTAGAAGGGTCTGGGGTCTTTTAGAAGGGTAATGGTGGGCTCTACAAGAGTCTGGGGGATTTTAGATGGGTCCTGGGGGGCTCTAGAAGGGTCTGGGGTCTTTGAGAAAGGTCTTGGGGGCCTCTAGAAGGGTCTGGGGGCTTTTAGAAGGGTCCTGGGGGTCTCTAGAAGGATCTGGGGGCTTTTAGAAGGGTCTTGGGGGGCTCTAGAAGGGTCTGGGGGCTTTCACAAGGGTCCTGGGGGGCTCTAGAAGGGTCTGGGGGCTTTTAGAAGGGTCCTGGGGGGGTCTAGAAGGGTCTGGGGTCTTTTAGAAGCGTGCTGGGGGCCTCTAGAAGGGTCTGGGGGCTTTTAGATGGGACCTGGGGGGCTCTAGAAGGGTCTGTGGGATTTGAGAAAGTCCTGAGGGGCTCTAGAAGGGTCTGGGGGCTTTTAGAAGGGTCCTGGGGGGCTCTAGAAGGATCTGGGGGCTTTTAGAAGGGTGCTGGGTGGCTCTAGAAGGGTCTGGGGGCTTTTAGAAGGGTCCTGGGGGCCTCTAGAAGGATCTGGAGGCTTTAAAAAGGGTCCTGGGGAGCTCTAGAAGAGTCTGGGGGCTTTTAGAAGGGTCCTGGTTGGCTCTAGAAGGGTCTGGGTGCTTTTAGAAGGGACTTTAGTAGCTCTAGAAGGGACTGGGGGCTTTTAGAAGGGTCCTGGTGGGCTCTAGGAGGTTCTGGGGGCTTTTAGAAGGGTCCTGGGTGGCTCTAGAGGGGTCTGGGGGCTTTCAGAAATGTCCGAGGGGGCTCTAGAGGGGTCTGGGGTCTTTTAGAAGGGTCCTGGGGGGCTCGAGAAGGGTCTGGGGAATTTTAGAAGGGTCCTGGTGGACTCTAGAAGGGTCTGGGGGCTTTTAGAAGGGTCCTGGTGGCCTCTAGAAGGGTCTGGGGGCTTGTAGAAGGGTGCTGGGGGGCTCTAGAAGGGTCTGGGGGCTTTTAGAGGGGTCCTGGGGGGCTCTAGAAGGGTCTGGGGGCTTTTGGATGGGTCCTGGGGGGCTCTAGAAGGGTCTGGGTGCTTTTAGAAGGGTCCTGGGGACCTCTAGAAGGGTCTGGGGGCTTTTAGATGGGTCCTGGGGGCTATTAGAAGGGTCCTGGGGGGCTCTAGAAGGGTCTGGGGCCTTTCACAAGGGTCCTGGGGGGCTCTAGAAGGGTCTGGGGGCTTTTAGAAGGGTCCTGGGGGGCTCTAGAAGGGTCTGGGGGCTTTTGGAAGGGTCCTGGTGGGCTCTAGAAGAGTCTGGGAGCTTTTAGATGGGTCCTGGGGAGCTCTAGAAGGGTCTGGGGGCTTTCAGAAGGGTCCTGGGGGGCTCTAGAAGGGTCTGGGGGCTTTTAGAATGGACCTGGGGTTCTCTAGAAGGGTCTGGGGTCATTTAGAAGGGTCCTGGGGACATCTAGAAGGGTCTGGGGGTTTTCAGAAGGGTCCTGGGGGCCTCTAGAAGTGTCTGGGTGCTTTTAGAATGGTCCTGGGGGGCTCTATAAAGGGTCTAGGGGCTTTCAGAAAGGTCCTGGGAGGCTCTAAAAGGGTCTGGGGTCTTTCAGAAGGGTCCTGGTGGGCTCTAGAAGGGTCTGGGTGCATTGAGAAAGGTCCTGGTTGGCTCTAGAAGGGTTTAGGGGCTATTAGAAGTGTCCTGGGGGACTCTAGAAGGGTCTGGGGGCTTTTAGAAGGGTCCTGGAGGCTTCTAGGAGGGTCTGGGTGTATTTAGAAGGGTCCTGGGGGGCTCTAGAAGGGTCTGGGGGCTTTCAGAAGGGTCCTGGTGGGCTCTAGAAGGGTCTGGGTGCTTATAGAAGGGTCCTGGGGGGCTCTAGAGGGGTCTGGGGGCTTTTAGAAGGGTCCTGGGGGCCTCTAGAAGGGTCTGGGGGCTTTTAGAATGGTCTTGGGGTACTCTAGAAGGGTCTGGGGTCTTTTAGAAGGGTCCTGGGGGCCTCTACAAGGGTCTGAGGGCTTTCACAAGGGTCCTGGGGGGCTCTAGTAGGGTCTGGGGGCTTTTAGAAGGGTCCTGGGGGGCTCTAGAAGAGTCTGGGTGCTTTCAGAAGGGTCTTGGGGGGCTCTAGAAGGGTCTGGGGGCTTTCACAAGGGTCCTGGGGGGCTCTAGAAAGGTCTGGGGGCTTTTAGAAGGGTCCTTGGGGGGTCTAGAAGGGTCTGGGGGCTTTTGGAACGGTCCTGGGGGCCTCTACAAGAGTCTGGGGCTTTTAGATGGGTCCTGGGGTGATCTAGAAGGGTCTGGGGGCTTTGAGAAAGGTCTTGGGGAACTCTAGAAGGGTCTGGGGGCTTTTAGAAGGGTCCTGGGGGGCTCTAGAAGGGTCTGGGTGATTTCAGAAGGGTTCTGGGGGGCTTTAGAAGGGTCTGGGGGCTTTCACAAGGGTCCTGGGGGGCTCTAGAAGTGTCTGGGGGCATTTAGAATGGTCCTGGGGTCCTCTAGAATGGTCTGGGGGCTTTTAGAAGGGTCCTGGGAGGCTCTAGAAGGGTCTGGGGGCTTTTAGAAGGGTCCTGGGGGGCTCTAGAAGGGTCTGGGGGCTTTTAGAAGGGTCCTGGGGGGCTCTAGAAGGGTCTGGGGGCTTTGAGAACGGTCCTGGGGGACTCTAGAAGGGTCTGGGGGCTTTCACAAGGGTCCTGGGGGGCTCTAGAAGGGTCTGGGGGCTTTTAGAAGGGTCCTGGGGGTCTCTAGAAGGATCTGTGGGCTTTGAGAAAGGTCCTGGGGGGCTCTAGAAGGGTTTGGGGGCTTTTAGAAGGGTCCTGGGGGGCTCTAGAAGGGTCTGGGTTTTTTTAGAAGGGTCCTGGGGGGCTCTAGAAGGGTCTGGGGGTTTTTAGAAGGGTCCTGGGGGGCTCTAGAATGGTCTGGGGGCTTTTAGAAGGGTCCTGGGGGGCTCTAGAAGGGTCTGGGTGCTTTTGGAACGGTCCTGGGGGCCTCTACAAGAGTCTGGGTCTTTTAGAAGGGTCCTGGGGGGCTCTAGAAAGGTCTGGGGGCTTTGAGAAAGGTCTTGTGGAACTCTAGAAGGGTCTGGGGGCTTTTAGAAGTGTCCTGGGGACCTCTAGAAGGGTCTGGGGGCTTTTAGAAAGGTCTGGGGGGGCTCTAGAAGGGTCTGGGGTCTTTCACAAGGGTCCTGGGGGGATCTAGAAGGGTCTGGGGGCTTTTAGACGGGTCCTGGGGGGCTCTAGAAAGGTATGGGGTCATTTAGAATGGTCCTGGGGGGCTCTAGAAGGGTCTGGGGGCTTTGAGAAAGGTCCTGGGGGACTCTAGAAGGGTCTGGGGGCTTCCACAAGGGTCCTGGGGGGCTCTAGAAGGGTCTGGGGGCTTTTTGAAGGGTCCTGGGTGGCTCTAGAAGGATCTGTGGGCTTTGAGAAAGATCCTGGGGGGCTCTAGAAGGGTCTGGGTGCTTTTTTTAGGGTCCTGGGTGGCTCTAGAAGGGTCTGGGTGCTTTTAGAAGGGTCCTGGGGGGCTCTAGAAGGGTCTGGGGGCTTTAAGAAGGGCCCTGGTGGCCTCTAGAAGGGTCTAGGAGCTTTTTGAAGTGTGCTGGGGGGCTCTAGAAGGGTCTGGGGGCTTTTAGAAGGGTGCTGGGGGGCTCTAGAAAGGTCTGGGGGCTTTTAGAAGGGTCCTGGGGGGCTCTAGAAGGGTCTGGGGGCTTTGAGAAAGGTCCTGGGGGACTCTAGAAGGGTCTGGGGGCTTTCACAAGGGTCCTGGGGGGCTCTAGAAGGGTCTGGGTGCTTTTAATAGCGTCCTGGGGGGCTCTAGAATGATCTGTGGCCTTTGAGAAAGGGCCTGGGGGGATCTAGAAGGGTCTGAGGGCTTTTTGAAGGGTCCTGGGGGGCTCTAGAAGGGTCTGGGGGCTTTTAGAAGGGCCCTGCTGGCCTCTAGAAGGGTCTGGGGTCTTTTAGAAGGGTGCTGGGGGGCTCTAGAAGGGTCTGGGGGCTTTTAGAAGGGTCCGGGGGTGTCTAGAAGTGTCTGGGTGCTCTCAGAAGGGTCCTGGGGGGCTTTAGAAGGGTCTGGGGGCTTTCACAAGGGTCCTGGGGGGCCATAGAAGTGTCTGGGGGCATTTAGAATGGTCCTGGGAGGCTCTAGAATGGTCTGGGCGCTTTTAGAAGGGTCCTGGGAGGCTCTAGAAGGGTCTGGGGGCTTTTAGAAGGGTCCTGGGGGGCTCTAGAAGGGTCTGGGGGCTTTTAGAAGGGTCCTGGGGGGCTCTAGAAGGGTCTGGGTGCTTTGAGAAAGGTCCTGGGGGACTCTAGAAATGTCTGGGGGCTTTTAGAAGGGTCCTGGGGGGCTCTAGAATGGTCTGGGGGCTTTGAGAAAGGTCCTGGAGGACTCTAGATGGGTCTGGGGGCTTTTAGAAGGGTCCTGGGGGGCTCTAGAAGGGTCTGTCGGCTTTTAGAAGGGTCCTGGGTGGCTCTAGAGGGGTCAGGGGTCATTTAGAAGGGTCCTGGGTGGCTCTAGAAGGGTCTGGGGGCTTTTAGATGGGTCCTGGGGGGCTCTAGAAGGGTCTGGGGGCTTTTAGAAGGGTCTTTAGTGGCTCTAGAAGGGTCTGGGGGCTTTTAGAAGGGTCCTGGGGGGCTCTAGAAGGGTCTGGGGGCTTTTAGAAGGGTCCTAGGGGGCTCTAGAAGGGACTGGGGGCCTTTAGAAGCGTCCTGGGGGTCTTCAGAAGGATCTGGGTGCTTTTAGAAGGGTCTTTGGGGTTCTCTAGAAGGGTCTGGGGTCTTTTAGAAGGGTCCTGGGGGCCTCTAGAAGGGTCTGGGGGCTTTTAGATGGGTCCTGGGGGGCTCTAGAAGGGTCTGGGGGCTTTTAGAAGGGTCTTTAGTGGCTCTAGAAGGGTCTGGGGGCTTTTAGAAGGGTCCTGGTGGGCTCCAGAAGAGTCTGGGTGCTTTTAGAAGGGTCCTGGGGGACTCCAGAAGAGTCTGGGGTCTTTTAGAAGGGTCCTGGTGTGCTCTAGAAGGGTCTGGGGGCTTTTAGAAGGGTCCTGGGTGGCTCTAGAAGGGTCTGGGGTCTTTTAGAAGGTTCCTGGGGGTCTCTAGAAGGGTCTGAGTGCTTTTAGAAGGGTCTTGGGGGCTCTAGAAGGGTCTGGGGCTTTCACAAGGGTCCTGGGGGGCTCTAGAAAGGTGTGGGGGCTTTTAGAAGGGTCCTGGGGGGCTCTAGAAGGGTCTGGGGGCTTTTAGAAGGGTGCTGGGTGGCTCTAGAAGGGTCTGGGGGCTTTTAGAAGGGTCCTGGAGGGCTCTAGAAAGGTCTGGGTGCTTTTAGGAGGTTCCTGGGGGCCTCTAGAAGGGTCTGGGGGCTTTTCGAAGGGTCCTGGGGGCATCTAGAAGGGTCTGAGGGCTTTTAGAAGGGTCCTGGGGGGCTCTAGAAGGGTCTGGGGGCTTTTAGAAGGGTCCTGGGGGGCTCTAGAAGGGTCTGGGGTCTTTGAGAAAGGTCTTGGGGACCTCTAGAAGGGTCTGGGGACTTTTAGAAGGGTCCTGGGGGGCCTCTAGTAGGGTCTGGGGCTTTTAGAAGGGTCTGGGAGGCTCTAGAGGGTCTGGGGTCTTTTTGAAGGGTCCTGGGGGCCTCTAGAAGGGTCTGGGGGCTTTTAGAAGGGTCCTGGGGGCCTCTAGAAGGGTCTGGGGGCTTTTAGAAGGGTCCTGGGAGGCTCTAGAAGAGTCAGGGGGCTTTCAGAAGGGTCCTGGAGGGCTCTAGAAGGGTCTGGGGGCATTTGGAAGGGTCCTGGGGGGCTCTAAAAGGGTCTGGGGGGTTTTAGAAGGGTCCTGGGTGGCTATAGAAGGGTCTGGGGGCTTTTTGAACTGTCCTGGGGGCCTCTAGAAGGGTCTGGGGGCATTTAGAAAGGTCCTGCGGGGCTCTAGAGGGGTCTGGGTGCTTTTAGAAGGGTCCTGGGGACCTCTAGAAGGGTCTGGGGGCTTTTAGAAGGGTCCTGGGGGCCTCTAGAAGGGTCTGGGGACATTCAGAAGGGTCCTAGGGGGCTCTAGAAGGGTCTGGGGGCTTTTAGAAGGGTACTGGGGGGCTCTAGAAGGGTCTGGGGGCTTTTAGAACGGTCCTGGGGGGCTCTAGATGGGTCTGGGGGCTTTTAGAAGGGTCCTGGGGGGCTCTAGAAGGGTCTGGGGTCTTTTAGAAGGGTCCTGGGGGGCTCTAGAAGGGTCTGGGGGCACTCCGGGTGTGCTCAGCCCTGCGAATTCCCCAAATGTCCAAAATTGAAATTTTTGCTCTAGAAGCCCCCAGACCCTTCTAGAGCCCCCCAGGACCCTTCTAAAAGCCCCCAGACCCTTCTAGAGACCACCAGGACACTTCTAAAATACCCCAGACCCTTCTAGAGCCCCCCAGGACCCTTCTAAAAGCCCCCGACCATTCTAGAGGCCCCCAGGACCCTTCTAAAAGCCACCAGACCCTTCTAGAGGCCCCCAGGACCCTTCTAAAAGCCACCAGACCCTTCTAGAGGCCCCCAGGACCCTTCTAAAAGCCACCAGACCCTTCTAGAGTCCCCAGGAACATTCTAAAATCCCCCAGACCCTTTTAGAGACCTCAGGGTGCTTCTCAAAGCCCCCGGACTTTCTAGAGCCTCCCAAAACCTTACAAAGGCCCCCAAAATTTTATAAAGACCCCCAGACCCTAGTAAACCCTCTTAGGACCCTTCTACAATACCCTAGACCCTTCTAGAGCCACCGAGGACCCTTCTAAAAGGCCCCAGACCCTTCCGGAGCACCTTAGGAACCTTTTTAGAGTCCCTAGACCCTCCTAGATCCTTCAAGGACTCTTCTAAAATCTCCCAGACACTTGTAGGGGTTAGAGTTAGAGTTAGAGGTAGGGTTAGAGTTAGGGTTAGAGTTAGGGTTAGGGTTAGGGTTAGGGTTAGGGTTAGGGTTAGGGTTAGAGTTAGGGTTAGGGTTAGGGTTAGGGTTAGGGTTAGGGTTAGGGTTAGGGTTAGGGTTAGAGTTAGGGTTAGGGTTAGGGTTAGGGTTAGGGTTAGGGTTAGAGTTAGGGTTAGGGTTAGAGTTAGGGTTAGGGTTAGGGTTAGGGTTAGGGTTAGGGTTAGGGTTAGGGTTAGGGTTAGAGTTAGGGTTAGGGTTAGGGTTAGGGATAGGGTTAGGGTTAGGGTTAGGGTTAGGGTTAGGGTTAGGGTTAGGGTTAGGGTTAGGGTTAGGGTTAGGGTTAGGGTTACAGTTAGAGTTAGGGTTAGAGTTAGGGTTAGGGATAGGGTTAGGGTTAGGGTTAGAGTTAGGGTTAGGGTTAGGGATAGGGTTAGGGTTAGGGTTAGGGTTAGGGTTAGGGTTAGGGTTAGGGTTAGGGTTAGGGTTAGGGTTAGGGTTAGGGTTAGGGTTAGGGTTAGGGTTAGGGTTAGGGTTAGGGTTAGGGTTAGGGTTAGGGTTAGGGTTAGGGTTAGGGTTAGGGTTAGGGTTAGGGTTAGGGTTAGGGTTAGGGTTAGGGTTAGGGTTAGGGTTAGGGTTAGGGTTAGGGTTAGGGTTAGAGTTAGGGTTAGAGTTAGGGTTAGGGATAGGGTTAGGGTTAGGGTTAGGGTTACAGTTAGAGTTAGGGTTAGAGTTAGGGTTAGGGTTAGGGTTAGGGTTAGGGTTAGGGTTAGGGTTAGGGTTAGAGTTAGGGTTAGGGTTAGGGTAAGGGTTAGGGTTAGGGTCCCTTCTGGAGCCCCCCAGGACCCTTCTAAAAGCCCCCAGACCCTTCTAGAGGCCCCCAGGACTCTTCAAAAAGCCCCCAGACCCTTCTACATGCCCTCAGGAACCTTCTAAAAGCCCCCAGACCCTTCTAGAGCACTCCAGGACCCTTCTAAAAGCCCCCAGACCCTTCTAGAGGCCCCCAGGACCCTTCTGAAAGCCCCCAGACCATTTTGGAGCCCCCCAGGACCCTTCTGAAAGCCCCCAGACCCTTCTAGAGTCACCCAGGACCATTCTGAAAGCCCCCAGACCCTTCTAGAGGTCGCCAGGACCCTTCTAAATGCCCCCAGACCCTTCTAGAGCCCCCCAGGTCCATTTTAAAAGCCCCCAGACCCTTCTAGAGCCCCCCAGGACCCTTCTGAAAGTCCCCAGACCCTTCTAGAGGCCCCCAGGACCCTTCTAAAAGCCCCCAGACCCTTCTAGAGGTCCCCAGGACCATTCTAACAACACCCAGACCCTTCTAGAGCCCCGCAGGACCCATCTAAAAGCCCCCAGACCCTTCTAGAGGCCCCCAGGATCCTTCAAAAAGACCCCAGACCCTTCTAGAGCCCCCCAGGACCCTTCTAAAAGTCCCCAGACCCTTCTGGAGCCCCCCAGAACCATTCTAACAGCACCCAGACCTTTCTAGAGCCCCCCAGGACCCTTCTAAAACACCCAGACCCTTTTAGAGGCCCCCAGGGCTCTTCAAAAAGCACCCAGACCCTTCTAGATGCCCCCAGGAACCTTCTAAAAGCCCCCAGACCCTTCTAGAGCCCCCCAGGACGCTTCTAAAAGCCCCCAGACCCCTCTAGAGCCCCCCAGGACCCTTCTAAAAGCCCCCAGACCCTTCTAGAGCCCCCCAGGACCCTTCTAAAATCCCCCAGACCCTTCTAGAGCCTCCCAGGACCCTTCTAAAAGCCCCCAGACCTTTCTAGAGTCCCCCAGGACCCTTCAAAAAGCCCCCAGACCCTTCTAGAGCCCCCCAGGACCCTTCTATAAGCCCCCAGACCCTTCTAGAGCCCCCCAGGACCATTCTAAAAGCCACCAGACCCTTCTAGAGCCCACCAGGACCCTTCTGAAAGCCCCCAGACCCTTCTAGACGTCCAGAGGACCCTTCTAAAAGCCCCCAGACCCTTCTAGAGCCCACCAGGTCCATTCTAAAAGCCCCCAGACACTTCTAGAGGTCCCCAGGACCCTTCTGAAAGCACCCAGAACCTTCTAGAGCTCCCCAGGACCCTTCTAAAATCCCCTAGACCCTTCTAGAGGCCCCCAGGACCCTTCAGAAAGCCTCCAGACCCTTCTAGAGGCCCCCAGGATCCATCTAATTGCCCCCAGACCCTTCTAGAGGCCACCAGGACCCTTCTAAAAGCCCCCAGATCCTTCTAGAGCCCCCCAGGACCCTTCTAAAAGCACCCAGACCCTTCTAGAGGCCCCCAGGACTCTTCAAAAAGCCCCCAGACCCTTCTAGATGCCCCCAGGAACCTTCTAAAAGCCCCCAGACCCTTCTAGAGCCTCCCAGGACCCTTCTAAAAGCCCCCAGAACCTTCTAGAGCCTCCAGGACCCTTCTAAAAGCCCCAGAACCTTCTAGAGCCTCCCAGGACCCTTCTAAAAGCCCCCAGACCCTTCTAGATCCTCCCAGGACCCTTCTAAAAGCCCCCAGAACCTTCTAGAGCCTCCCAGGACCCTTCTAAACCCCCCCAGACCTTTCTAGATTCCCCCAGGACCTTTCTCAAAGACCCCAGACCCTTCTAGAGGTCCCCAGGACCCTTCTAAAAGACCCCAGAACCTTCTAGAGACACCCAGGACCCTTCTAAAAGCCCTCAGACCCTTGTAGTGACGCCCAGGACCCTTCTGAAAGCCCCCAGACCCTTCTAGAGCCGCCCAGGACCCTTCTAAAAGCCCCCAGACCCCTCTAGAGCCACCCAGGACCCTTCTAAAAGAACCCAGACCCTTCTAGAGCCCCCAGGACCCTTCTGAAAGCACCCAGACCCTTCTATGGCCACCCAGCACCCTTCTAAAAGCCCCCAGATCCTTCTAGAGCCCCCCAGGACCTTTCTCAAAGCCCACAGACCCTTCTAGAGGTCCCCAGGTCTCATGTAAAAGCCCCCAGACCCTTCTAGAGGCCCCCAGGACCCTTCTAAAAGCCCCCAGACCCTTCTAGAGCCCCCCAGGACCCTTGTGAAAGCCCCCAGACCCTTCTAGAGCCCCCCAGGACCCTTCTAAAAGCCCCTAGACTCTTCTAGAGCCCCCCAGGACCCTTCTAAAAGCCCCCAGACCCCTCTAGAGCCACCCATGACCCTTCTAAAAGCCCCCAGACCCTTCTAGAGCCCCCCAGGACCCTTCTAAAAGCCCCCAGACCCTTCTAGAAGCCCCCAGACACTTCTAGAGCCTCCCAGGACCCTTCTAAAAGCCCGAGACCTTTCTAGAGTCCCCCAGAACCTTTCTCAAAGCCCCCAGACCCTTCTAGAGCCCCCCAGGACCCTTCTAAAAGCCTCCAGACCCTCCTAGAAGCCTCCAGGACCCTTCAAAAAGCCCCCAGACCATTCTAGAGCGCACCAGGACCCTTCTAAAAGACCCCAGACCCTTCTAGAGCCCCCCAGGACCATTCTAAAAGCACCTAGACCATTCTAGAGCCCCCAGGACCCTTCTAAAAGCCCCCAGACCCTTCTAGAGGCCCCCAGGGCTCTTCAAAAAGTACCCAGACCCTTCTAGATGCCCCCAGGAACCTTCTAAAAGCCCCCAGACCCTTCTAGATGCCCCCAGGGCTCTTCAAAAAGCACCCAGACCCTTCTAGATGCCCCCAGGACCCTTCTAAAAGCCCCCAGACCCCTCTAGAGCCACCCAGGACCCTTCTAAAAGCACCCAGACCCTTCTAGAGCCCCCCAGGACCCTTCTAAAAGCCCCCAGACCCTTCTAGAGCCTACCAGGACCCTTCTAAAAGCCCCCAGACCTTTCTAGAGTCCCCCAGGACCCTTCAAAAAGCCCCCAGACCCTTCTAGAGCCCCCCACGACCCTTCTAAAAGCCCCCAGACCCTTCTAGAGCCCCCCAGGACCTTCTAAAAGCCACCAGACCCTTCTAGAGCCCACCTGGACCCTTCTAAAAGCACCCAGACTCTTCTAGGCCCCCCCAGGACCCTTCTAAAAGCCCCCAGACCCTTCTAGAGCACCCCAGGACCCTTCTAAAAGCCCCCAGACCCTTCTAGAGCACCCCAGGATGCTTCTAAAAGCCCCCAGACCCTTCTAGAGGCCCCCAGGACTCTTCAAAAAGCCCCCAGACCCTTCTAGAGGCTCCCAGGAACCTTCTAAAAGCCCCCAGACCCTTCTAGAGACCCCCAGGTCGCTTCTAAAGGCACCCAGACCCTTCTAAAGCCACCTAGGACCCTTCTAAAAGCACCCAGACCCTTCTAGAGGCCCCCAGGACCCTTCTAAAAGCCCCCAGACCCTCCTAGAGCCCACCAGGTCCATTCTAAAAGCCCCCAGACCCTTCTAGAGTTCCCCAGGACCCTTCTGAAAGACCCCAGACCCTTCTAGAGCTCCCCAGGACCCTTCTAAAAGCCCCTAGACCCTTCTAGAGCCCCCCAGGACCCTTCAAAGAGCCCCCAGATCCTTCTAGAGCCCCCCAGGACCCTTCTAAAAGCCCCCAGACCCTCCTAGAAGCCTCCAGGACCCTTCAAAAAGCCCCCAGACCCTTCTAGAGCGCACCAGGACCCTTCTAAAAGACCCCAGACCCTTCTAGAGCCCCCCAGGACCATTCTAAAAGCACCTAGACCATTCTAGAGCCCCCAGGACCCTTCTAAAAGCCCCCAGACCCTTCTAGAGGCCCCCAGGGCTCTTCAAAAAGCACCCAGACCCTTCTAGATGCCCCCAGGAACCTTCTAAAAGCCCCCAGACCCTTCTTGAGGCCCCCAGGGCTCTTCAAAAAGCACCCAGACCCTTCTAGATGCCCCCAGGACCCTTCTAAAAGCCCCCAGACCCATCTAGAGCCACCCAGGACCCTTCTAAAAGCACCCAGACCCTTCTAGAGCCCCCCAGGACCCTTCTAAAAGCCCCCAGACCCTTCTAGAGCCTACCAGGACCCTTCTAAAAGCCCCCAGACCCTTCTAGAGCCCCCCAGGACCCTTCTAAAAGCCCCCAGACCTTTCTAGAGTCCCCCAGGACCCTTCAAAAAGCCCCCAGACCCTTCTAGAGCCCCCCAGGACCTTCTAAAAGCCACCAGACCCTTCTAGAGCCCACCTGGACCCTTCTAAAAGCACCCAGACTTTTCTAGGCCCCCCCAGGACCCGTCTAAAAGCCCCCAGACCCTTCTAGAGCACCCCAGGACCCTTCTAAAAGCCCCCAGACCCTTCTAGAGCACCCCAGGATGCTTCTAAAAGCCCCCAGACCCTTCTAGAGGCCCCCAGGACTCTTCAAAAAGCCCCCAGACCCTTCTAGAGGCCCCCAGGAACCATCTAAAAGCCCCCAGATCCTTCTAGAGACCCCCAGGTCGCTTCTAAAGGCACCCAGACCCTTCTAGAGCCCCCTAGGACCCTTCTAAAAGGCCCCAGACCCTTCTAGAGGACCCCAGGACCCTTCTAAAAGCCCCCAGACCCTTCTAGAGCCCACCAGGTCCATTCTAAAAGCCCCCAGACCCTTCTAGAGTTCCCCAGGACCCTTCTGAAAGCCCCCAGATACTTCTAGAGCCCCCCAGGACCCTTCTAAAAGCACCCAGACCCTTCTAGAGGCCCCCAGGACTCTTCAAAAAGCCCCCAGACCCTTCTAGATGCCCCCAGGAACCTTCTAAAAGCCCCCAGACCCTTCTAGAGCCTCCCAGGACCCTTCTAAAACCCCCCAGACCTTTCTAGATTACCCCAGGACCTTTCTCAAAGACCCCAGACCCTTCTAGAGGTCCCCAGGACCCTTCTAAAAGATCCCAGACCCTTCTAGAGCCTCCCAGGACCCTTCTAAAAGCCCCCAGACCCCTCTAGAGCCACCCATGACCCTTCTAAAAGCCCCCAGACCCTTCTAGAGCCCCCCAGGACCCTTCTAAAAGCCCCCAGACCCTTCTAGAAGCCCCCAGACACTTCTAGAGCCTCCCAGGACCCTTCTAAAAGCCCGAGACCTTTCTAGAGTCCCCCAGAACCTTTCTCAAAGCCCCCAGACACTTCTAGAGCCCCCCAGGACCCTTCTAAAAGCCTCCAGACCCTCCTAGAAGCCTCCAGGACCCTTCAAAAAGCCCCCAGACCCTTCTAGAGCGCACCAGGACCCTTCTAAAAGACCCCAGACCCTTCTAGAGCCCCCCAGGACCATTCTAAAAGCACCTAGACCATTCTAGAGCCCCCAGGACCCTTCTAAAAGCCCCCAGACCCTTCTAGAGGCCCCCAGGGCTCTTCAAAAAGCACCCAGACCCTTCTAGATGCCCCCAGGAACCTTCTAAAAGCCCCCAGACCCTTCTAGATGCCCCCAGGGCTCTTCAAAAAGCACCCAGACCCTTCTAGATGCCCCCAGGACCCTTCTAAAAGCCCCCAGACCCCTCTAGAGCCACCCAGGACCCTTCTAAAAGCACCCAGACCCTTCTAGAGCCCCCCAGGACCCTTCTAAAAGCCCCCAGACCCTTCTAGAGCCTACCAGGACCCTTCTAAAAGCCCCCAGACCTTTCTAGAGTCCCCCAGGACCCTTCAAAAAGACCCCAGACCCTTCTAGAGCCCCCCACGACCCTTCTAAAAGCCCCCAGACCCTTCTAGAGCCCCCCAGGACCTTCTAAAAGCCACCAGACCCTTCTAGAGCCCACCTGGACCCTTCTAAAAGCACCCAGACTCTTCTAGGCCCCCCCAGGACCCTTCTAAAAGCCCCCAGACCCTTCTAGAGCACCCCAGGACCCTTCTAAAAGCCCCCAGACCCTTCTAGAGCACCCCAGGATGCTTCTAAAAGCCCCCAGACCCTTCTAGAGGCCCCCAGGACTCTTCAAAAAGCCCCCAGACCCTTCTAGAGGCCCCCAGGAACCATCTAAAAGCCCCCAGATCCTTCTAGAGACCCCCAGGTCGCTTCTAAAGGCACCCAGACCCTTCTAAAGCCCCCTAGGACCCTTCTAAAAGGCCCCAGACCCTTCTAGAGGCCCCCAGGACCCTTCTAAAAGCCCCCAGACCCTTCTAGAGCCCACCAGGTCCATTCTAAAAGCCCCCAGACCCTTCTAGAGTTCCCCAGGACCCTTCTGAAAGACCCCAGACCCTTCTAGAGCTCCCCAGGACCCTTCTAAAAGCACCTAGACCCTTCTAGAGCCCCCCAGGACCCTTCTGAAAGCCCCCAGACCCTTCTAGAGCCCCCCAGGACCCTTCTAAAAGCCCCCAGACCCTTCTAGATGCCCCCAGGACCCTTCAAAAAGCCCCCAGATCCTTCTAGAGCCCCCCAGGACCCTTCTAAAAGCCCCCAGACCCTCCTAGAAGCCTCCAGGACCCTTCAAAAAGCCCCCAGACCCTTCTAGAGCGCACCAGGACCCTTCTAAAAGACCCCAGACCCTTCTAGAGCCCCCCAGGACCATTCTAAAAGCACCTAGACCATTCTAGAGCCCCCAGGACCCTTCTAAAAGCCCCCAGACCCTTCTAGAGGCCCCCAGGGCTCTTCAAAAAGCATCCAGACCCTTCTAGATGCCCCCAGGAACCTTCTAAAAGCCCCCAGACCCTTCTAGAGGCCCCCAGGGCTCTTCAAAAAGCACCCAGACCCTTCTAGATGCCCCCAGGACCCTTCTAAAAGCCCCCAGACCCATCTAGAGCCACCCAGGACCCTTCTAAAAGCACCCAGACCCTTCTAGAGCCCCCCAGGACCCTTCTAAAAGCCCCCAGACCCTTCTAGAGCCTACCAGGACCCTTCTAAAAGCCCCCAGACCTTTCTAGAGTCCCCCAGGACCCTTCAAAAAGCCCCCAGACCCTTCTAGAGCCCCCCAGGACCCTTCTAAAAGCCCCCAGACCCTTCTAGAGCCCCCCAGGACCTTCTAAAAGCCACCAGACCCTTCTAGAGCCCACCTGGACACTTCTAAAAGCACCCAGACTCTTCTAGGCCCCCCCAGGACCCGTCTAAAACCCCCAGACCCTTCTAGAGCACCCCAGGACCCTTCTAAAAGCCCCCAGACCCTTCTAGAGCACCCCAGGATGCTTCTAAAAGCCCCCAGACCCTTCTAGAGGCCCCCAGGACTCTTCAAAAAGCCCCCAGACCCTTCTAGAGGCCCCCAGGAACCATCTAAAAGCCCCCAGATCCTTCTAGAGACCCCCAGGTCGCTTCTAAAGGCACCCAGACCCTTCTAGAGCCCCCTAGGACCCTTCTAAAAGGCCCCAGACCCTTCTAGAGGACCCCAGGACCCTTCTAAAAGCCCCCAGACCCTTCTAGAGCCCACCAGGTCCATTCTAAAAGCCCCCAGACCCTTCTAGAGTTCCCCAGGACCCTTCTGAAAGCCCCCAGATACTTCTAGAGCCCCCCAGGACCCTTCTAAAAGCACCCAGACCCTTCTAGAGGCCCCCAGGACTCTTCAAAAAGCCCCCAGACCCTTCTAGATGCCCCCAGGAACCTTCTAAAAGCCCCCAGACCCTTCTAGAGCCTCCCAGGACCCTTCTAAAACCCCCCAGACCTTTCTAGATTCCCCCAGGACCTTTCTCAAAGACCCCAGACCCTTCTAGAGGTCCCCAGGACCCTTCTAAAAGACCCCAGACCCTTCTAGAGCCTCCCAGGACCCTTCTAAAAGCCCCCAGACCCCTCTAGAGCCACCCATGACCCTTCTAAAAGCCCCCAGACCCTTCTAGAGCCCAACAGGACCCTTCTAAAAGCCCCCAGACCCTTCTAGAAGCCCCCAGACACTTTTAGAGCCTCCCAGGACCCTTCTAAAAGCCCGAGACCTTTCTAGAGTCCCCCAGAACCTTTCTCAAAGCCCCCAGACACTTCTAGAGCCCCCCAGGACCCTTCTAAAAGCCTCCAGACCCTCCTAGAAGCATCCAGGACCCTTCAAAAAGCCCCCAGACCCTTCTAGAGCGCACCAGGACCCTTCTAAAAGACCCCAGACCCTTCTAGAGCCCCCCAGGACCATTCTAAAAGCACCTAGACCCTTCTAGAGCCCCCAGGACCCTTCTAAAAGCCCCCAGACCCTTCTAGAGGCCCCCAGGGCTCTTCAAAAAGCACCCAGACCCTTCTAGATGCCCCCAGGAACCTTCTAAAAGCCCCCAGACCCTTCTAGATGCCCCCAGGGCTCTTCTAAAAGCCCCCAGACCTTTCTAGAGTCCCCCAGGACCCTTCAAAAAGCCCCCAGACCCTTCTAGAGCCCCCCAGGACCTTCTAAAAGCCACCAGACCCTTCTAGAGCCCACCTGGACCCTTCTAAAAGCACCCAGACTTTTCTAGGCCCCCCCAGGACCCGTCTAAAAGCCCCCAGACCCTTCTAGAGCACCCCAGGACCCTTCTAAAAGCCCCCAGACCCTTCTAGAGCACCCCAGGATGCTTCTAAAAGCCCCCAGACCCTTCTAGAGGCCCCCAGGACTCTTCAAAAAGCCCCCAGACCCTTCTAGAGGCCCCCAGGAACCATCTAAAAGCCCCCAGATCCTTCTAGAGACCCCCAGGTCGCTTCTAAAGGCACCCAGACCCTTCTAGAGCCCCCTAGGACCCTTCTAAAAGGCCCCAGACCCTTCTAGAGGACCCCAGGACCCTTCTAAAAGCCCCCAGACCCTTCTAGAGCCCCCCAGGACCTTCTAAAAGCCACCAGACCCTTCTAGAGCCCACCTGGACCCTTCTAAAAGCACCCAGACTCTTCTAGGCCCCCCCAGGACCCTTCTAAAAGCCCCCAGACCCTTCTAGAGCACCCCAGGACCCTTCTAAAAGCCCCCAGACCCTTCTAGAGCACCCCAGGATGCTTCTAAAAGCCCCCAGACCCTTCTAGAGGCCCCCAGGACTCTTCAAAAAGCCCCCAGACCCTTCTAGAGGCCCCCAGGAACCATCTAAAAGCCCCTAGATCCTTCTAGAGACCCCCAGGTCGCTTCTAAA
>JAUNZM010001187.1:0-36528 GCA_033459285.1 Clamator glandarius | reverse complement strand
TTCTAAAAGCCCCCAAACCCTTCTACAGGCACCCAGGGCCCATCTTAAGGCCCCCAGACCCTTGTAGAGCCCCCCAGGACCATTTTGTAAGCCCCCAGACCATTCTAGAGCGCCCCTGGACCATTCTAAAAGCCCCAGACCCTTCTAGAGCCCCTCAGGACCCTTCTGAAAGCCCCCAGAACCTTCTAGATCCCGCCAGGACCCTTCTAAAAGCCCCCAGACCCTTCTAGAGCATCCGAGGACCCTTCAAAAGCACCCAGACCCTTCTAGAGCATCCCAGGACCCTTATAAAAGCCCCCAGACCCTTCTAGAGACACCCAGGACCCTTCTGAAAGGCCCCAGAACCCTCTAGAGCCACCCAGAACTCTTCTAAAAGCACCCAGACCCTTCTAGAGACCCCCAGGACCCTTCTAAAAGCCCCAGACCCTTCTAAAGCCACCCAGCACCCTTCTAAAAGCCCCCAGACCATTCTATAGCCTCCCAGGACCCTTCTAAAAGCCCCCAGACCCTTCTAGAGACACCCAGGACTCTTCTAAAAGCACCCAGACCATTCTAGAGCCACCCAGGACCTTTCTACAAGACCCAAGACACTTCTAGATCCCCCAAGGACCCTTCTAAAAGCCCCCAGACCCTTCTAGAGCACCCCAGGACCCTTCTAAAAGCCCCCAGACCATCCTAGAGCGCCCCTGGACCATTCTAAAAGCCCCCAGACCCTTCTAGAGCCCCCCAGGACCATTCTAAAAGCCCCCAGAACCTTCTAGAGACCCCCAGGACCCTTCTGAAAGCCCCCAGAACCTTCTAGAGCCCCCCAGGACCATTCTAAAAGCCCCCAGACCCTTCTAGAGCATCCGAGGACCCTTCAAAAAGCACCCAGACCCTTCTAGAGCATCCCAGGACCCTTCTAAAAGCCCCCAGACCCTTCTAGAGACACCCAGGACCCTTCTAAAAGCCCCCGGAACACTCTAGAGCCACCCAGGACCCTTCTAAAAGCCCCCAGACCCTTCTAGAGCCTCCCAGGACCCTTCTAAAAGCACCCGGACCCTTCTAGAGCCCCCCAGGACCCTTCTAAAGGCCCCCAGACCTTTCTAGACCCTCATTGGATCTTTCTAAAAGCTACCAGACCATTCTAGAGTTCCCCAGGACCCTTCTAAAGGCACCCAGACCCTTCTTGACCCTCCCCGGATCATTCTAAAAGCCCCCAGACCCTTCTAGAGCCTCCCAGGACCCTTCTAAAAGCCCCCAGACCTTTCTAGACCCTCCCCAGATCCTTTTTAATGAACCCAGACCCTTTTAGAGCCCCCCAGGACCCTTCTAAAAGTCCCCAGACCCTTCTAGAGCCCACCAGGACCCCTCTAAAAGCTTCCAGACCGTTCTAGAGCCCCCCAGGACCCGTCTAAAAGCACCCAGACCCTTCTAGACCCTCCCCTGATCATTCTAAAAGAACCCAGACCCTTCTAAAACCTCCCAGAACCCTTCTAAAGGAACCCAGACCCTTCTAGACCCTCCCCGGATTATTCTAAAAGCCTCCAGACCTTCTATAGGCCCCCAGGACCCTTCTATAAGTCCCCAGACCCTTCTAGAGAACACCAGGACCCTTCTAAAAGCACCCAGACCCTTCTAGAGCCTCCCAGGACCCTTCTAAAAGCCCCCAGACCAATCTAGAGAAAACCAGGACCCTTCTAAAAGCCCCCAGACCCTTCTAGAGCCCCCCAGGACCCTTCTAAAAGTACCCAGACCCTTCTAGACCACCCCAGGACCCTTCTAAAAGCCCCCAGACCCTTCTAGAGCACCCCCCGGACCAATCTAAAAGCCCCCAGACCCTTCTAGAGCCCACCCCGGACCCTTCTAAAAGCCCCCAGACCCTTCTAGAGGCCCCCAGGACCCTTCTGAAAGCCAGCAGAACATTCTAGAGCCCCCCAGGACCCTTCTAAGGGCACCCAGAACCTTCTAGAGCCCCCCAGGACCCTTCCAAAAGCCCCCAGACCCTTATAGAGACACCCAGGACCCTTCTGAAAGCACCCAGAGCCTTCTAGATCCCGCCAGGACCTTTCTAAAAGCCCCCAGACCCTTCTAGAGCATCCGACGACCCTTCAAAATGCACAAAGACCCTTCTAGAGCATCCCAGGTCCCTTCTAAAAGCCCCCAAACCCTTCTAGAGACACCCAGGACCCTTCTGAAAGCCCATAGAACCCTCTAGAGCCACCCAGAACCCTTCTAAAAGCCCCCAGACCCTTCTAGAGCCTCCCAGGACCCTTCTAAAAGCACCCAGACCCTTCTAGAGACCCCCAGGACCCTTCTATAAGCCCCAGACCCTTCTACAGCCACCCAGCACCCTTCTAAACTCCCCCAGACCCTTCTAGATCCTCCCAGGACCCTTCTAAAAGACCCCAGACCCTTCTAGAGACCCCCAGGACCCTTCTAAAAGCACCCAGACGCTTCTAGAGCCTCCCAGGACCTTTCTACAAGCCCCCAGACCCTTCTAGATCCCCCAAGGACCCTTCTAAAAGCCCCCTGACGCTTCTAGAGCACCCCAGGACCCTTCTAAAAGCTCCCAGACCCTTCTAGAGCCCCCGAGGACCTTCTACAAGCTCCCAGACACTTCTAGAGACCCCCAGGACCCTTCTAAAAGCACCCAGACCCTTCTAGAGGCCCCCAGGACCCTTCTAAAAGCATCCAGACCCTTCTAGAGCCCCCCCGGACCCTTCTAAAAGCCCCTAGACCCTTCTAGAGGCCCCCAGGACCCTTCTGAAAGCCCCCAGAACTTTCTAGAGCATCACAGGGCCCTTCTAAAATCACCCAGACCATTCTAGAGCCCCCGAGGACCATTCTAAAAGCCGCCAGACCCTTCTAGAGAACCCCAGGACCCTTCTAAAATACCCAGAACCTTCTAGAGCCCCCCAGGACCCTTCTAAAATTCCCCAGACACTTCTAGAACATCCCAGTACCCTTCTAAAAGCCCCCAGACCATTCTAGAGCCTCCCAGGACCATTCTAAAAGCCCCCAGACCCTTCTAGAGCCACCCAGGACCCTTCTAAAAGCCCCCAGACCCTTCTAGAGCCTCCCAGGACCCTTCTAAAAGCACCCAGACCCTTCTAGAGCCACCAAGGACCTTTCTACAAGCCCCCAGACCCTTCTAGATCCCCCAAGGACCTTTCTAAAAACACCCAGACCCTTCTAGAGCACCCCAGGACCCTTCTAGAAGCCCCCAGACCCTTCTAGTGCCCCCGAGGCCCCTTCTACAAGCTCCCAGACTCTTCTAGAGCCCACCAGGACCATTCTGAAAGCACCCAGACCCTTCTAGAGCCCCGCAGGACCCTTCTAAACGCACCCAGACCTTTCTAGAGGCCGCCTGGACCCTTCCAAAAGCCCCCAGACCCTTCTAGACCCCCCCCGGACCCTTCTAAAAGCCCCCAGACCCTTCTAGAGGCCCCCTGGACCCTTCTGAAAGCCCAAAGTATCTTCTAGAGCCCCCCAGGACCCTTATAAAAGCACCCAGACCCTTCTAGAGCCCCCCAGGACCCTTCTAAAAGCCCCCAGACCCGTCTAGGGCATCCCAGGACCCTTCTAAAAGCCCCCAGACCCTTCTAGAGGCACCCAGGGCATATCTTAAGGCCCCCAGACCCTTCTAGAGCACCCCAGGACCCTTCTATAAGCCCCCAGACCCTTCTAGAGCCTCCCAGGACCCATCTAAAAGACCCCAGACCCTTCTAGAGACCCCGAGGACCTTTCTAAAAGCACCCAGACCCTTCTAGAGACACCCAGGACCCTTCTGAAAGCCCATAGAACCCTCTAGAGCCACCCAGAACCCTTCTAAAAGCCCCCAGACCCTTCTAGAGCCTCCCAGGACCCTTCTAAAAGCAACCAGACCCTTCTAGAGACCCCCAGGACCCTTCTATAAGCCCCAGACCCTTCTAGATCCACCCAACACCATTCTAAAAGTCCCCAGACCCTTCTATAGCCTCCCAGGTCCCTTCTAAAAGCCCCCAGACCCTTCTAGAGACCCCCAGGACCCTTCTAAAAGCACCCAGACACTTCTAGAGCCTCCCAGGACCTTGCTACAAGCTCCCAGACCCTTCTAGATCCCCCAGAGACCCTTCTAAAAGCCCCCAGACCCTTCTAGAGCACCCCAGGACCATTCTAAAAGAACCCAGACCCTTCTAGAGCCCCCGAGGACCCTTCTACAAGCTCCCAGACCCTTCTAGAGCCCCCCAGGACCCTTGTAAAAGCCGTCAGACCCTTTTAGAGGCCCCCAGGACCCTTCTACAAGCCCCCAGACCCTTCTAGAGCCCCCCAGGACCCTTCTAAAAGCCCCCAGACCCTTCTAGAGGCCCTCAGGACCCTTGTAAAAGCCCCCAGACCCTTCTAGAGCCCCCCAGGACCCTTCTACAAGCCCCCAGACCCTTCTAGAGCCCCGCAGGACCCATTTAAAAGCCCCCAGACCCTTTTAGAGACCCCCAGGACCCTTCTAAAATACCCAGAACCTTCTAGAGTCCCCCAGGACCTTTCTAAAAGCACCCAGACCCTTCTAGAGGGTCCCCGGACCCTTATAAAAGCACTCAGTTCCTTCTAGAGACTCCCAGGACCCTTCTAAAAGCCCCCAGACCCTTCTAGACCCTCCCCGGATAATTCTAAAAGCCCCCAGACCCTTCTAGAGCCCCCTAGGACCCATCTAAAAGCCCCCAGAGCCTTCTAGAGGCCCCCAGGACCCTTCTAAAAGCACCCAGACCCTTCTAGACCCTCCCCGGATCCTTCTAAAAGCCCCCAGACCCTTCTATAGCCCCCCAGGACCCTTCTAAAAGCACCCAGACCCTTCTAGAGCCCGCCAGGACCCTTCTAAAAGCCCCCAGACCCTTCTAGACCCTCCCCGGATCCTTCTAAAAGACCCCAGACCCTTCTAGAGCCTCCCAGGACACTTCTAAAGCCCCCAGACCCTTCTAGACCCTCCCCGGATCCTTCTAAAAGCACCCAGACCCATCTTGATCCTCCCAGGACCCTTCCAAAAGCCCCCAGACCCTTCTAGAGCCCCCCAGGACCCTTCTAAAAGCCCCCAGACCATTCTAGAGTCCCCTAGGGCCCCTCTTAAGGCACCCCATCCCTTCTAGAGCACCCCAGGACCCTTCTAAAAGTCCCCAGACAATTCTAGAGGCCCCCAGGGCCACTCTTAAGGCAACCCGTCCCTTCTACAGCCCCCCAGGACCCTTCTAAAAGCCCCCAGACCCTTCTAGAGCCTCCCAGGACCCTTCTGAAAGCCAGCAGAACATTCTAGAGCCCCCCAGGACCCTTCTAAGGGCACCCAGAACCTTCTAGAGACCCCCAGGACCCTTCCAAAAGCCCCCAGACCCTTCTAGAGACTCCCAGGACACTTCTGAAAGCCCCCAGAGCCTTCTAGAGCCCGCCAGGACCCTTCTATAAGCCCCCAGACCTTTCTAGAGCATCCGACGACCCTTCAAAATGCACCCAGACCCTTCTAGAGCATCCCAGGACCCTTCTAAAAGCCCCCAGACCCTTCTAGAGACACCCAGGACCCTTCTTAAAGCCACCAGAACCCTCTAGAGCCACCCAGAACCCTTCTAAAAGCCCCCAGACCCTTTTAGAGCCTCCCAGGGCCCTTCTAAAAGCACCAAGACCCTTCTAGAGATCCCCAGGACCATTCTAAAAGACCCAGACCCTTCTTCAGCCACCCAGCACCCTTCTAAAAGCCCCTAGACCTTTCTAGAGACTCCCAGGACCCTTCTAAAACAACCCAGACCCTTCTAGAGACCCCCAGGACCCTTCTAAAAGCACCCAGACGCTTCTAGAGCCTCCCAGGACCTTTCTACAAGCCCCCAGACCCTTCTAGATCCCCCAAGGACCCTTCTAAAAGCCCCCAGACGCTTCTAGAGCACCCCAGGACCCTTCTAAAAGCTCCCAGACTTTTCTAGAGCCCCGGAGGACCCTTCTACAAGCTCCCAGACACTTCTAGAGCATCCCAGGACATTTCTAAAAGCCCCCAGACCCTTCTAGAGGCCCCCAGGACCCATCTGAAAGCCCCCAGACCCTTCTAGAGCCCCCCCGGACCCTTCTAAAAGACCCTAGACCCTTCTAGAGGCCCCCAGGACCCTTCTGAAAGCCCCCAGAACCTTCTAGAGCACCACAGGGCCCTTCTAAAAGCACCCAGACCATTCTAGAGCCCACGAGGACCATTCTAAAAGACGCCAGACCCTTCTAGAGACCCCCAGGACCCTTCTAAAATACCCAGAACCTTCTAGAGCCCTCCAGGACCCTTCTAAAATTCCCCAGACCCTTCTAGAGCATAACAGTACCCTTCTAAAAGCACCCAGACCATTCTAGAGCCTCCCAGGACCCTTCTAAAAGCCCCCAGACCCCTCTAGAGCCACCCAGGACCCTTCTAAAAGCCCCCAGACCCTTCTAGAGCCTCCCACGACCCCTCTAAAAGCCCCCAGACCCTTCTAGAGCATCCCAGGACCCTTCTAAAAGCACCCAGACCCTTCTAGAGCCACCCAGGACCTTTCTACAAGCCCCCAGACCCTTCTAGATCCCCCAAGGACCTTTCTAAAAGCACCCAGACCCTTCTAGAGCCCCCCAGGACCCTTCTAAAAGCCCCCAGACCCTTCTAGAACCCCCGAGGACCCTTCTACAAGCTCCCAGACTCTTCTAGAGCCCACCAGGACCATTCTGAAAGCACCCAGACCCTTCTAGAGCCCCGCAGGACCCTTCTAAACGCACCCAGACCTTTCTAGAGGCCGCCTGGACCCTTCTAAAAGACCCCAGACCCTTCTAGAGCCCCCCCGGACCTCTCTAAAGGATCCCAGACCCTTCTAGACGTCTCCTGAACCCTTCTAAAAGCCCCCAGTACCTTCTAGATCCACCCAGGACCCTTCTAAAAGCCCCCAGACCCTTCTAGAGCCCCCCAGGACCCTTCTAAAAGCCCCCAGACCCCTCTAGAGCACCCCAGGCCATTTCTAAAAGCCCCCAGACCCTTCTAGAGGCACCCAGGGCCCATCTTAAGGGCCCAGACCCTTCTAGAGCCCCCAGGACCATTCTAAAAGCCCCAGGACGCATCTAGAGCCCCCCAGGACCATTCTAAAATCCCCCAGACCCTTCTAGAGACACCCAGGACCCTTCTGAAAGCCCCCAGAACCTTCTAGAGCATCCGAGGACCCTTCTAAAAGCACCCAGACCCTTCTAGAGCATCCGAGGACCCTTCAAAAAGCACCCAGACCCTTCTAGAGCATCCCAGGACCCTTCTAAAAGCCCCCAGACCCTTCTAGAGACACCCAGGACCCTTCTGAAAGGCCCCAGAACCCTCTAGAGCCACCCAGAACCCTTCTAAAAGCACCCAGACCCTTCTAGAGACCCCCAGGACCCTTCTAAAAGCCCCAGACCCTTCTACAGCCACAAAGCACCCTTCTAAAAGACCCCAGACCCTTCTAGAGACACCCAGGACTCTTCTAAAAGCACCCAGACCCTTCTAGAGCCACCCAGGACCTTTCTACAAGCCCCAAGACCCTTCTAGATCCCCCAAGGACCCTTCTAAAAACCCCCAGACCCTTCTAGAGCACACCAGGACCCTTCTAAAAGCTCCCAGACCCTTCTAGAGCCCCCGAGGACCCTTCTACAAGCTACCAGACCCTTCTAGATAACCCCAGGACCCTTCTAAAAGCCCCCAGACCATTCTAGAGGCCCCCAGGACTCTTCTAAAAGCCCCCAGACCCATTTAGAGGCCCTCAGGACCCTTCAAAAAGCCCCCAGACTCTTCTAGATCCCCCCAGGACCCATCTACAAGCCTCCAGACCCTTCTAGAGCCCCCCAGGACCCATTTAAAAGCCCCCAGACCTTTCTAGAGGCCCCCAGGACCCGTCTAAAAGACTCTAGACCCTTCTAGAGCCACCCAGGACATTTCTAAATGCACCCAGACCATTCTAGAGGCTCCCCGGACCCTTATAAAAGCACCCAGTGCCTTCTAGAGACTCCCAGGACACTTCTAAAAGCTCCCAGACCCTTCTAGAGCCCCCTAGGATCCTTCAAAAAGCAACCAGACCCTTCTAGAGCCCCCTAGGACCCATCTAAAAGCCCCCAGACCCTTCTAGACCCTCCCCGGATCCTTCTAAAAGCACCCAGACCCATCTGGATCCTCCCAGGACCCTTCTAAAAGCCCCCTGACCCTTCTAGAGCCCCCCAGGACCCTTCTAAAAGCACCCAGACCATTTTAGAGTCCCCTAGGTCCTTTCTTAAGGCACCCCATCCCTTCTAGAGCACCCCAGGACCCTTCTAAAAGTCCCCAGACCCTTCTAGAGGAACCCAGGGCCACTCTTAAGGCAACCCGTCCCTTCTAGAGCACCCCAGGACCCTTCTAAATGTCCCCTGACCCTTCTAGAGCACCCCAGGACCATTCTAAAAGCCCCCAGACCCTTCTAGAGCCCACCACAGACCATTCTAAAAGCCTACAGACCCTTCTAGAGGCCCCCAGGACCCTTCTGAAAGCCAGCAGAACATTCTAGAGCCCCCCAGGACCCTTCTAAGGGCACCCAGAGCCTTCTAGAGCCCCCCAGGACCCTTCCAAAAGCCCCCAGACCCTTCTAGAGCCCCCAAGGACACTTCTAAAAGCCCCCAGACCCTTCTAGAGACCCCCAGGACCCATCTGAAAGCCCCCAGAAACTTCTAGAGCCCGCCAGGACCCTTCTAAAAGCCCCCAGACCCTTCTAGAGCATCCGAGGACCCTTCTAAAAGCCCCCAGACCCTTCTAGAGACACCCAGGACCCTTCTTAAAGCCCCCAGAACCCTCTAGAGCCACCCAGAACCCTTCTAAAAGCCCCCAGACCATTCTAGAGCCTCCTAGGACCCTTCTAAAAGCACCCAGACCCTTCTAGAGACCCCCAGGACCCTTCTAAAAGCCCCAGACCCTTCTACAGCCACCCAGCACCCTTCTAAAAGCCCCCAGACCCTTCTAGAGCCCCCCCGGACCCCTCTAAAAGCCCCCAGACCCTTCTAGAAGCCCCCTGGACTCTTCTGAAAGCCCCCAGACCCTTCTAGAGCCCCCCAGGACCCTTATAAAAGCAACCAGACCCTTCTAGAGCCCCCCAGGACCCTTCTAAAAGCCCCCAGACCCATCTACAGGCACCCAGGGCCCATCTTAAGGCCCCCAGACCCTTCTAGAGCCCCCCAGGACCATTATGTAAGCCCCCAGACCATTCTAGAGCGCCCCTGGACCATTCTAAAAGCCCCAGACCCTTCTAGAGCCCCTCAGGACCCTTCTGAAAGCCCCCAGAACCTTCTAGATCCCGCCAGGACCCTTCTAAAAGCCCCCAGACCCTTCTAGAGCATCCGAGGACCCTTCAAAAGCACCCAGACCCTTCTAGAGCAACCCAGGACCCTTTTAAAAGCCCCCAGACCCTTCTACAGCCACCCAGGACCCTTCTGAAAGGCCCCAGAACCCTCTAGAGCCACCCAGATCTCATCTAAAAGCACCCAGACCCTTCTAGAGACCCCCAGGACCCTTCTAAAAGCCCCAGACCATTCTAAAGCCACCCAGCACGGTTCTAAAAGCCCCCAGACCCTTCTATAGCCTCCCAGGACCCTTCTAAAAGCCCCCAGACCCTTCTAGAGACACCCAGGACTCTTCTAAAAGCACCCAGACCATTCTAGAGCCACCCAGGACCTTTCTACAAGACCCAAGACACTTCTAGATCCCCCAAGGACCCTTCTAAAAGCCCCCAGACCCTTCTAGAGCACCCCAGGACCCTTCTAAAAGCCCCCAGACCATCCTAGAGCGCCCCTGGACCATTCTAAAAGCCCCCAGACCCTTCTAGAGCCCCCCAGGACCATTCTAAAAGCCCCCAGAACCTTCTAGAGACCCCCAGGACCCTTCTGAAAGCCCCCAGAACCTTCTAGAGCCCCCCAGGACCATTCTAAAAGCCCCCAGACCCTTCTAGAGCATCCGAGGACCCTTCAAAAAGCACCCAGACCCTTCTAGAGCCTCCCAGGACCTTTCTACAAGCCCCCAGACCCTTCTAGATTCCCGAAGGACCCTTCTAAAAGCCCCTAGACGCTTCTAGAGCACCCCAGGACCCTTCTAAAAGCACCCAGACCCTTCTAGAGCCCCCCCGGACCCCTCTAAAAGCCCCCAGACCCTTCTAGAAGCTCCCTGGACTCTTCTGAAAGACCCAGACCCTTCTAGAGCCCCCCAGGACCCTTATAAAAGCAACCAGACCCTACTAGAGCCCCCCAGGACCCTTCTAAAAGCCCCCAAACCCTTCTACAGGCACCCAGGGCCCATCTTAAGGCCCCCAGACCCTTCTAGAGCCCCCCAGGACCATTATGTAAGCCCCCAGACCATTCTAGAGCGCCCCTGGACCATTCTAAAAGCCCCAGACCCTTCTAGAGCCCCTCAGGACCCTTCTGAAAGCCCCCAGAACCTTCTAGAGCATCCGAGGACCCTTCCAAAAGCCCCCAGACCCTTCTAGAGCATCCGAGGACCCTTCAAAAGCACCCAGACCCTTCTAGAGCATCCCAGGACCCTTATAAAAGCCCCCAGACCCTTCTACAGCCACCCAGCACCCTTCTGAAAGGCCCCAGAACCCTCTAGAGCCACCCAGAACTCTTCTAAAAGCACCCAGACCCTTCTAGAGACCCCCAGGACCCTTCTAAAAGCCCCAGACCATTCTATAGCCTCCCAGGACCCTTCTAAAAGCCCCCAGACCCTTCTAGAGACACCCAGGACTCTTCTAAAAGCACCCAGACCATTCTAGAGCCACCCAGGACCTTTCTACAAGACCCAAGACACTTCTAGATCCCCCAAGGACCCTTCTAAAAGCCCCCAGACCCTTCTAGAGCACCCCAGGACCCTTCTAAAAGCCCCCAGACCATCCTAGAGCGCCCCTGGACCATTCTAAAAGCCCCCAGACCCTTCTAGAGCCCCCCAGGACCATTCTAAAAGCCCCCAGAACCTTCTAGAGACCCCCAGGACCCTTCTGAAAGCCCCCAGAACCTTCTAGAGCCCCCCAGGACCATTCTAAAAGCCCCCAGACCCTTCTAGAGCATCCGAGGACCCTTCAAAAAGCACCCAGACCCTTCTAGAGCATCCCAGGACCCTTCTAAAAGCCCCCAGACCCTTCTAGAGACCCCCAGGACCCTTCTAAAAGCCCCCGGAACACTCTAGAGCCACCCAGGACCATTCTAAAAGCCCCCAGACCCTTCTAGAGCCTCCCAGGACCCTTCTAAAAGCACCCGGACCCTTCTAGAGCCCCCCAGGACCCTTCTAAAGGCCCCCAGACCTTTCTAGACCCTCCCTGGATCTTTCTAAAAGCTACCAGACCATTCTAGAGTTCCCCAGGACCCTTCTAAAGGCACCCAGACCCTTCTTGACCCTCCCCGGATCATTCTAAAAGCCCCCAGACCCTTCTAGAGCCTCCCAGGACCCTTCTAAAAGCCCCCAGACCTTCCTAGACCCTCCCCAGATCCTTCTAAATGAAGCCAGACCCTTCTAGAGCCCCCCAGGACCCTTCTAAAAGCCCCCAGACCCTTCTAGAGCCCACCAGGACCCCTCTAAAAGCTTCCAGACCGTTCTAGAGCCCCCCAGGACCCGTCTAAAAGCACCCGGACCCTTCTAGACCCTCCCCTGATCATTCTAAAAGAACCCAGACCCTTCTAAAACCTCCCAGAACCCTTCTAAAGGAACCCAGACCCTTCTAGACCCTCCCCGGATTATTCTAAAAGCCTCCAGACCCTTCTAGAGGCCCCCAGGACCCTTCTATAAGTCCCCAGACCCTTCTAGAGAACACCAGGACCCTTCTAAAAGCACCCAGACCCTTCTAGAGCCTCCCAGGACCCTTCTAAAAGCCCCCAGACCAATCTAGAGAAAACCAGGACCCTTTTAAAAGCCCCCAGACCCTTCTAGAGCCCCCCAGGACCCTTCTAAAAGTACCCAGACCCTCCTAGAGCACCCCAGGACCCTTCTAAAAGCCCCCAGACCCTTCTAGAGCACCCCCCGGACCATTCTAAAAGCCCCCAGACCCTTCTAGAGGCCCCCAGTACCCTTCTGAAAGCCAGCAGAACATTCCAGAGCCCCCCAGTACCCTTCTAAAAGCACCCAGACCGTTCTAGAGCCCCCCAGGACCCTTCTAAAAGACCCCAGACACTTCTAGATACCCCTAGGACCCTTCTAAAAGCCCCCAGACCCTTCTAGAGCATCCGAGGACCCTTCTAAAAGAACCCAGACAATTCTAGAGACCCCCAGGACCCTTCTAAAAGCCCCCAGAACCCTCTAGAGCCACCCAGGACCCTTCTAAAATCCCCCAGTCCCTTCTAGAGCCTACAAGGACCCTTCTAAAAGCACCCAGACCCTTCTAGAGCCCCCCAGGACCATTCTAAAGGACCCCAGACCTTTCTAGACCCTCCCCGGATAATTCTAAAAGCCCCCAGACCCTTCTAGAGCCTCCCAGGACCCTTCTAAAAGCCCCCAGACCTTTCTAGACCCTCCCCGGATCCTTCTAAATGAACCCAGACCCTTCTAGAGCCCCCCAGGACCCCTCTAAAAGCCTCCAGACCCTTCTAGAGCCCCCCGGACCCGTCTAAAAGCCCCCAGACCCTTCTAGACCCTCCCCTGATCATTCTAAAAGAACCCAGACCCTTCTAAAACTTCTCAGGACCCTTCTAAAGGAATCCAGACCCTTCTAGACCCTCCCCGGATTATTCTAAAAGCCTCCAGACCCTTCTAGAGCCCCCCAGGACCCTTCTAAAAGCCCCCAGACCCTTCTAGACGCTCCGCGGATCCTTCTAAAAGCCCCCAGACCCTTCTCGAGCCCCCCCGAACCCCTCTAATAGATCCCAGACCCTTCTAGAGGCATCCAGGACCCTTCTATAAGTCCCCAGACCCTTCTAGAGCCTCCCAGAACCCTTCTAAAAGCCCCCAGAATCTTCTAGACCCTCCCCGGATCCTTCTAAAAGCCCCCAGACCATTCTAGAGCCCCCCAGGACCCATCTAAAAGCACTCAGACCCTTCCAAAATTCCCCCAGGACCCTTTTAAAAGCACACAGACCCTTCTAGAGCCTCCCAGGACCATTCTAAAAGCCCCCAGACCCTTCTATAGCCCCCCAGGATCATTCTAAAAGCCCCCAGACCATTCTAGAACCTCCCAGGACCATTCTAAAGGCACCCAGACCCTTCTAGAGCCCCCCAGGAGCCTTCTAAAATCCTCCAGACCCTTCTAGAGACACCCAGGACCCTTCTAAAAGCACCCAGAACGCTCTAGAGCCACCCAGGACCATTCTAAAAGCCCCCAGACCCTTCTAGAGCCCCCCAGGACCATTTTAAAGGCCCCCAGAACCTTCTAGACCCTCCCCGGATTATTCTAAAAGCCCCCAGACCCTTCTAGAGCCTCCCAGGACCCTTCTAAAAGCCCCCAGACCTTTCTAGACCCTCCCCGGATCCTTCTAAATGAACCCAGACCCTTCTAGACCCTCCCCGGATTATTCTAAAAGCCTCCAGAACTTCTAGAGCCCCCAGGACCCTTCTATAAGTCCCCAGACCCTTCTAGAGAATCCCAGGACCCTTCTAAAAGCACCCAGACCCTTCTAGATCCCCCCCGGACCACTCTAATAGATCCCAGACCCTTCTTGATGCATCCAGGACCCTTCTAAAAGACCCCAGACCCTTCTAGAGCACACCAGGACCCTTCTAAAAGTCCCCAGACCCTTCTAGAGCCCCCCAGGACAATTCTAAAAGCTCCCAGAACCTTCTAGAGCCCCCCAGGACCATTCTAAAAGCTCCCAGACCCTTCTAGAGCCCCCCAGGACCCTTCTAAAAGCCCCAAGACCCTTCTAGACCCTCCCCAGATCCTTCTAAATGCCCCCAGACCCTTCTAGATCCTCCCAGGACCCTTCTAAAAGCCCCCAGACATTTCTAGAGGCCCCCAGGGACCCTTCTAAAAGGCCGCAGAACATTCTAGAGCCCCCCCGGATCCTTCTAAAAGTCCCCAGACCCTTCTAGAGAACCCCAGGACCCTTCTAAAAGCCCCCAGACCCTTCTAGAGCCTCCCAGGACCCTTCTAAAAGCACCCAGAACATTCTAGAAACTCCCCGGATCCTTCTAAAAGCCCCCAAACACTTCTGGATCCCCCAAAACCCTTCTAAAAGCACAGAGACCCTTCTAGAGCCTCCCAGGACCATTCTAAAAGCCCCCAGACCCTTCTAGAGCCCCCCAGGACCCTTCTAAAAGCACACAGACCCTTCTAGACCCTCCCCGGATCATTCTAAAAGCCCCCAGACCCTTCTAGAGAACCCCAGGAGCATTCTAAAGGCCCCCAGACCCTTCTAGACCCTCCGCGGATCCTTCTAAAAGACCCCAGACCCTTCTAGAGCCTCCCAGGACCCCTCTAAAAGCCTCCAGACCCTTCTAGAGACACCCAGGACCCTTCTAAAAGCCCCCAGAACCCTCTAGAGCCACCCAGGACCCTTCTAAAAGCCCCCAGACCCTTCTAGAGCCCCCCAGGACCCTTCTAAAAGCACCCAGACCCTTCTAGAGCCCACCAGGACCATTCTAAAGGCCCCCAGACCCTTCTAGACCCTCCCCGGATCATTCTAAAAGCCCCCAGAGCCTTCTAGAGCCTCCCAGGACCCTTCTAAAAGCCCCCAGACCTTTCTAGACCCTCCCCGGATCCTTCTAAATGAACCCAGACCCTTCTAGAGCCACCCAGGACCCCTCTAAAAGCCTCCACACCCTTCTAGAGCCCCCCAGGACCCGTCTAAAAGACCCCAGACCCTTCTAGACCCTCCCCTGATCATTCTAAAAGAACCCAGACCCTTCTAAAACCTCCCAGGACCCTTCTAAAGGAACCCAGACCCTTCTAGACCCTTCCCGGATTATTCTAAAAGCCTCCAGACCCTTCTAGAGGCCCCCAGGACCCTTCTATAAGTCCCCAGACCCTTCTAGAGAACCCCAGGACCCTTCTAAAAGGCCTCAGACCCTTCTAGAGCCCCCCCGGACCCCTTCTAAAAGCTCCCAGACCCTTCTAGAGCCCCCCCGGACCCATCTAATTGATCCCAGACCCTTCTAGAAGCCTCCAGGAGAATTCTAAAAGCCCCCAGACCCTTCTAGAGAAACCTAGGACCCTTCTAAAAGACCCCAGACACTTCTAGAGCCCACCAGGACCCTTCTAAAAGTCCCCAGACCCTTCTAGAGCACCCCAGGACCCTTCTAAAAGCCCCCAGACCCTTCTAGAGCCCCCCCCGTACCCTTCTAAAAGCCCCAAGACCCTTCTAGAGGCACCCAGGACCCTTCTGAAAGCCAGCAGAAAATTCTAGAGCCCCCCAGGACCCTTTAAAAGGCACCCAGACCCTTCTAGAGCACCCCAGGACCCTTCTAAAAGCCCCCAGACCCTTCTAGAGACACACAGGACCCTTCTGAAAGCCCCCAGAACGTTCTAGAGCCCCCCAGGACCCTTCCAAAAGACCCCAGACCCTTCTAGAGCATCCGAGGACCCTTCTAGAGAACCCAGACCCTTCTAGAGCATCCCAGGACCCTTCTAAAAGCCCCCAGACCCTTCTAGAGACACCCAGGACCCTTCTAAAAGTCCCCAGACCCTTCTAGAGCCCCCCATGACCCGTCTAAAAGCACCCAGACCCTTCTAGAGGCCCCCAGGACCATTCTAAAGGCCCCCAGACCTTTCTAGACCCACCCCGGATCCTTTTAAAAGCCCCCAGACCCTTCTAGAGGCCCCCAGGACCCTTCTAAAAGCCCCCAGACCATTCTAGAGCCCACCAGGACCCTTCTAAATGCCCCCAGACCCTTCTAGACCCTCCCCGGATCATTCTAAAAGCCCCCAGACCCTTCTAGAGCCTCCCAGGACCCTTCTAAAAGCCCCCAGACCTTTCTAGACCCTCCCCGGATCCTTCTAAATGAACCCAGACCCTTCTAGAGCCACCCAGGACCCCTCTACAAACATACAGACCTATCTAGAGCCCCCCAGGACCCGTATAAAAGACCCCAGACCCTTCTAGACCCTCCCCAGATCATTCTAAGAGAACCCAGACCCTTCTAAAACCTCCCAGGAACGTTCTAAAGGAACCCAGACCCTTCTAGACCATCCCCGGATTATTCTAAAAGACTCCAGACCATTCTAGAGGCCCCCAGGACCCTTCTATAAGTCCCCAGACCCTTCTAGAGAACCCCAGGACCCTTCTAAAAGCCCCCAGACCCTTCTAGAGCACCCCAGGACCCTTCTAAAAGCCCCCAGACCCTTCTAGAGCCCCCCCGGACCACTCTAATAAATCCCAGACCCTTCTAGAGGCCTCCAGGATAGTTCTAAAAGACCCCAGACCCTTCTAGAGAACCCCAGGAATCTTCTAAAAGCCCCCAGACCCTTTTAGAGCCCCCCAGGACCCTTCTAAAAGCCCCCAGACCCTTCTAGATACCACCAGGACCCTTTTGAAATCCAGCAGAACATTCTAGAGCCCCCCAGGACCCTTCTAAAGGCACCCAGACCCTTCTAGAGCCCCCCAGGACCCTTCTAAAAGCCCCCAGACCCTTCTAGATACCACCAGGACCCTTCTGAAAGCCCCCAGAATCTTCTAGAGCCCCCAGGACCCTTCTAAAAACCCCCAGACCCTTCTAGAGAATCCGACGACCCTTCTAAAAGCACCCAGACCCTTCTAGAGCATCCCAGGACACTTCTAAAAGCACCCAGACCCTTCTAGATACCCCCAGGACCCTTCTAAGAGACCCCAGAACCCTCTAGAGCCACCCAGGACCCTTCTAAAACCCCCAGACCCTTCTAGAGCCCCCCAGGACTCGTCTAAAAGATCCCAGACCCTTCTAGAGCCTCAAAGGACCCTTCTAAAAGCCCCCAGACCCTTCTAGACCCTCCCCGGATCCTTCTAAATGAACCCAGACCCTTCTAGAGCCCCCCAGGACCCCTCTACAAGCCTCCAGACCATTCTAGAGCCCCCCCAGGACCCGTCTAAAAGACCACAGACCCTTCTAGACCCTCCCCTGATCCTTCTAAAAGACCCCAGACCATTCTAAAACCTCCAAGGACCCTTCTAAAGGAACCCAGACCCTTCTAGACTCTCCACGGATCCTTCTAAAAGCCCCCTAGGACCCTTCTAAAAGCCCCCAGACCCTTCTAGACCCTCCGCGGATCCTTCTAAAAGCCCCCAGACCCTTCTAGAGCCCCCCCGAACCCCTCTAATAGATCCCAGACCCTTCTAGAGGACCCCAGGACCCTTCTATAAGTCCCCAGACCCATCTAGAGAAACCCAGGACCCTTCTAAAATCCCCCAGACCCTTCTAGAGCCTCGCAGGACCGTTCTAAAATCCCCCAGAACCTTCTAGACCCTCCCCGAATCCTTCTAAAAGCCCCCAGACCCTTCTAGAGCCCCCCAGGAAACTTCTAAAAGCACTCAGACCCTTCTAGAGACACGCAGGACCCTTCTGAAAGCACACAGACCCTTCTAGAGCCTCCCAGGACCATTCTAAAAGCCCCCAGACCCTTCTAGAGCCGCCCAGGACCCTTCTAAAAGCCCCCAGACCCTTCTAGAGCCTCCCAGTACCATTCTAAAGGCACCCAGACCCATCTAGAGCATCCCAGGACCCTTCTAAAAGCACCCAGAACGCTCTAGAGCCTCCCAGGACAATTCTAAAGGCCCCCAGACCCTTCTAGACCCTCCCCGGATCATTCTAAAAGCCCCCAGACCCCTCTAGAGCCTCCCAGGACCCCTCTAAAAGCCTCCAGACCCTTCTAGAGCCACCCAGGACCCGTCTAAAAGCCTCCAGACCCTTCTAGAGCCCCCCAGGACCCTTATAAAAGCACCCAGACCCTTCTAGAGCCTCCCAGGACCCTGCTAAAATCCCCCAGACCCTTCTAGAGCCCCCCCGGAGCCCTCTAATAGATCCCAGACCCTTCTAGAGGCCCCCAGGACCCTTCTAAAATTCCCCAGACCCTTCTAGAGAATCCCAGGATCCTTCTAAAATCCCCCAGACCCATGTAGAGCCTCCCTGGACCCTTCTAAAAGCCCCCAGACCCTTCTAGATCCCCCTCGGACCCCTCTAATATAACCCACACCATTCTAGAAGCCCCCAGGATACTTTCAAAAGCCCCCAGACCCTTCTAGAGCCTCCCAGGACCCTTCTAAAATCCCCCAGACCCTTCTAGAGCACCCCAGGACCCTTCTAAAAGACCCCAGAACCTTCTAGACCCTCCCCGGATCCTTTTAAAAGCCCCGAGACCCTTCTAGGAGAGACGGGGTTCCTTAAGAGGGGCCCTGGGTTCCTCTAGAAGGGTCTAGGGGCTTATAGAAGGGTCCAGGCGGGCTCTAGAAGGGTCTGAGTTCTTTGAGAAGGGTCCTTGTGTGGATCTAGAAGGGTCTGGGGGCTTTTGTAATGGTCCTGGGTGCCTCAAGAAGGGTCTGGGGGCTTTTATATGGTCCTGGGGGTCTCTAGAAGGGTCTGGGGGCTTTTAGAACTGTCCTGGGGGCTCTAGAAGGGTCTGGGGGCTTTTAGAAGGGTCCTGGGTGTCTCTAGAAGGGTCTGGGTGATTTAGAAGGTTCCTGGGAGGCTCTATAAGGGTCTGGGGGCTTTTAGAAGGGTCCTGGGCGGATGTAGAAGGGTCTGGGGGCTTTTGGAAGGGTCCTGGGGGCCTCTAGAAGGCTCTGGGGGCATTTAGAAGGGTCCTGGGGGCCTCTAGAAGGGTCTGAGGGATTTTAGGAGGGTCCTGGAAGACACTAGAAGGGTCTGGGGCTTTTAGAATTACCCGGGGAGGCTCTGAAAGAGTCTGGGGTCCCTTAGAAGGCTCCTATTGGGTTCTAGAAGGGTCTGGGGGCTTTTAGAAGGGTCCTGGTGGGCTCTAGAAGGGTCTGGGAGCTTTTCGAAGGGTTCTAGGGGGCTCTAGAATGGTCTGGTGGCTTTTAGAAGGATCCTGGGTTCCTCTAGAAGGGTCTGGGGTTTCCAGAAGGGTCCTGGGGTGCCCTAGAAGGGTCTGGGGGCTATTAGAAGGGTCCTGGGAGGCTCTATAAGGGTCTGGGGGCTATTAGAATTGTCCTGGCGGGCTCTAGAAGTGTCTGGGGGCTTTAAGAAGTGTCCTGGGGGTCTCTAGAAGAATTTGGGGGCTTTTAGAAGGGTCCTGGGGGGCTCTAGAAGGGTCTGGGGACTTTTAGACGGGTCCTTGGGGGCTCTAGAAGGGTCTGGGGTCTTTTAGAAGGGGCCTGGGGAGCTCTAGAAGGGTCTGGGGGCTTTTAGAAGGCTCCTGGGAGGCTCTACAAGGGTCTGGGGGCTTTTAGAAGTGTCCTGCGGGGATCTAGAAGGGTCTGGGAGCTTTTAAAGGGTCCTGGGTGGCTCTAGAATGGAGTCGGGTCTTGTAGAAGGGTCCTGGGGGGCTCTAGAAGGGTCTGGGGTCTTTTAGAAGGGTCCTGGGGTCTCTAGAAGGGTCTGGAGGCTTTTAGAAATGTTCGGGGGGGGGCTCTAGAAGAGTCTGGGGTCTTTTAGAATAGACCTGGGGGGCTCTAGAAGGGTCTGGGGTCTTTTAGAAGGGTCCTGGGGAGCTCTAGAAGGGTCTGCGGGCTTTTAGAAGGCTCCTGGGAGGCTCTACAAGGGTCTGGGGGCTTTTAGAACTGTCCTGGGGGCTCTAGAAGGGTCTGGGGGCTTTTAAAGGGTCCTGGGTGGCTCTAGAATGGTCTCGGTTCTTGTAGAAGTGTCCTGGGGTGCTCTAGAAGGGTCTGGGTGCTATTAGAAGGGTCCTGGGAGGCTCTAGAAGGGTCTTGGGGCTATTAGAAGTGACCTGGCGGGCTCTAGAAGTGTCTGGGGGCTTTTAGAAGGGTCCAGGGGGCCTCTAGAAGGGTCTGCGTGCTTTTAGAAGGGTCCGTGGAGGCTCTAGAAGCGTCTGGGTGCTTTTAGAAGGGTCCTGGGGGGGTGTAGAAAGGTGTGGGGGCTATTAGAAGGATCCAGGGAGGGTCTAGAAGGGTCTTGGGCCTTTTAGAAGTGTCCTGCGGGTCTCTAGAAGGGTCTGGGGGCTTTTACAAGGGTCCTGGGAGGCTCTAGAAGGGTCTGGGTGCTATTAGAAGGGTCCTGGGAGGCTCTAGAAGGGTTTGGGGGCTATTAGAAGTGTCCTAGCGGGCTCTAGAAGTGTCTGGGGGCTTTTAGAAGGGTCCAGGGGGCGTCTAGAAGGGTCTGGGTGCTTTTAGAAGGGTCCCTGAGGCTCTAGAAGCGTCTGGGTGCTTTTAGAAGGGTCCTGGGTGTGGGTGTAGAAAGGTGTGGGGGCTATTAGAAGGATCCAGGGAGGGTCTAGAAGGGTCTTGGGCCTTTTAGAAGTGTCCTTGCGGGTCTCTAGAAGGGTCTGGGGGCTTTTAGAATGGTCCTTGGGTTCTCTAGAAGGGTCTGGGGACCATTAGATGGGCCCTGGGGGCATCTAGAAGGCTCTGGGGGATTTTAGAAGGGGTCCTGGGGAGCTCTAGAAGGGTCTGGAGGCTTTTAGAAGGGTCCTTGGACACTCTAGAAGGGTCTGGGGGGCTTTTGTAGATGGGTCCTGCGGGTCTCTAGAAGGGTGTGGGTGCTTTCAGAAGGGTCCTGGGGGGCTCTAGAAGGGTCTGGGGGCTTTTTAGAATAGTCCTGGGGGGCTCTAGCAGGGTGTGAGTGCTTTTTGAAGGGTCCTGGGAGCATCTAGAAGGCTCTGGGGGGCTTTTAGAAGGGTCCTGAGGGCCTCTAGAAGTGTCTGAGGGATTTTTAGAAGGGTCCTGGGGAGGCTCTAGAAGGGTCTGGGGCTTTTAGAAGGATCCGGAGAGGGGTCTAGATGAGTCTGGTGGGCTTTTAGAAGGGTCCTGTGGGGCTCTAGAAGGGTCTGGGTGCATTTAGAAGGGTCCTGGGGGGCTCTAGAAGGGTCTGGGTGCTTTTAGAAGGGTCCTGGGGGAGCTCTAGAAGGGTCTGGGTGCTTTTAGAAGGGTCCTGGGAGGCGCTAGAAGGGTCTGGGTGCTTTGAGAACGGTTCCTGGTGGGCCTCTAGAAGGGTCTGGAGGCTTTTAGAAGTGTCCTGGTGGGCTCTAGATGGGTCTGGTGGCATTTAGAAGGGTCCTGTTGGGCTCTAGAAGGGGTCTGGGGGCTTTCAGAAGGGTCCTGGGGGCTCTAGAAGGGTCTGGGGCTTTTAGAGGGTCCTGGGGGGGCTCTAGAAGGGGTCTGGGGTCTTTTAGAAGGGTCCTGGGAGGATCCACATGGGTCTGGGTGCTTTTAGAAGGATCCGGGGAGGGTCTAGAATGGTCTGGGGGCTTTTAGAAGGGTCCTGGGGATCTCTACAAATGTCTGGAGGCTTTTAGAAGGGTCCTGGGGGTCTCTAGAAGGGTGTGGGTGCATTTAGAAGGGTCCTGGGGGCATCTAGAAGGCTCTGGGAGCTTTTATAAGGGTCCTGGGGGGCTTTAGAATGGTCTGGGGGCTATTAGAAGGATCCAGGGAGGGTCTACAAGGGTCTAGGTGCTTTTAGAAGGGTCCTGCGGATCTCTAGAAGGGTCTGGGTGCTTTTAGAAGTGTCCTTGATGGCTCTACAAGGGTCTGGGTACCATTAGAGGGGCACTAGAAGCCTCTAGAAGGGTCTGGGGGATTTTAGAAGGGTTTTGGGGGGCTCTAGAAGGGTCTGGGTGGTTTTAGAAGGGTCCTGTTAGGCTCTAGAATAGTCTGGGGACTTTTAGAAGGGTCCTGCGGGTCTCTAGAAGCGTCTGGGTGCTTTTAGAATGGTCCTTGGGGGCTCTAGAGGGGTCTGGGGACCATTAGAGGGGCCCTGGGGACCTCTAGAAGTGTCTGGGGGATTTTAGAAGGGTCCTGGGGAGCTCTAGAAGGGTCTGGGGGCTTTTAGAAGGGTCCTGGGAGACTCTAGAAGGGTCTGAAGGCTTTTAGAAGGGTCCTGCGGGTCTCTAGAAGGGTCTGGGGGCTTTTAGATGGGTCCTGGGGGGCTCTAGATATGTCTGCGGGATTTTAGAAGGGTCCTGGGGGGCTCTAGAAGTGTCTGAGTGATTTTAGAAGGGTCCGGGGAGGCTCTAGAAGGGTCTGGGTGTTTTTAGAAGGATTCGGGGAGGGTCTAGAAGGGTCTGGGGTCTTTTAGAAGGGTCCTCTGTTGGGCTCTAGAAGGGTCTCGGTGCTTTTAGACGGGTCCTGGGGGGCTCTAGAAGGGTCCTGGGGGCTTTTAGAAGGGTCCTGGTGAGCCCTAGAAGTGTCTGAGGGCTTTTAGAACTGTCCTGGGGGGCGCTAGAAGTGTCTGGGTGTATTTAGAAGGATCTTGGGGAGATCTAGAAGAGTCTGGGGGCTTTCAGAAGGGTCCTAGGGACCTGTAGAAGGGTCTGGACGCTTTGAGAAGGGTCCTGGGGGGCTCTAGAAGGGTCTGGGTGCATTCACCACGGTCCTGGTGGCCTCTAGAATGGACTGGAGGCTTTTAGAAGGGGTCCAGGGGGGCTCTAGATGGGTCTGGGGGCATTTAGAAGGGTCCTGGGGGGCTCTAGAAGGGTCTGGGGGCTTTCAGAAGCGTCCTGGGGGGCTCTAGAAGGGCCTGGGAGCTTTAGAAGGGTCCTGGGGGGCCTCTTGAAAGTCTGGGGTCTTTTAGAAGGGTCCTGGGAGGATCCAGATGCGTCTAGGTGCTTTTAGAAGCATCCGGGGAGGGTCTAGAAGGGTCTGGGGTCTTTTAGAAGGGTCCTGGGAGGCTCTACAATGTCTGGAGGCTTTTAGAATGGTCCTGGGGGCCTCTAGAAGGGTCTGGGGGGCTTTTTAGAAGGATCCGGGGAGGCTCTAGAAGGGTCTGTCGGCTTTTAGAAGAGTTCTCTGGGCCTCTAGAAGGGTTTGGGGGGGTTTTAGAAGGGATACGGGGAATCTCTAGAAGTGTCTGGGGGATTTTAGAAGGGTCCTTGGGGGCTCTAGAAGGGTCTGGAGGCTTGTAGAAGGGTCCTGGGGGGCTCTAGAAGGGTTGTGTGGGCTTTTGGAAGGGTCCTGTGGGGCATCTAGAAGGCTCTGGGTGCTTTTAGAAGGGTTCTGGGAGGGCTCTAGAAGGGTCTGAGGTATTTTAGAAGGCTCCTGAGAGGCTCTAGAAGGGTCTGGGTGCTTTTAGAAGGATCCGGGGAGGGTCTAGAAGGGTCTGGGGGGTTTCAGAAGGGTCCTGGGGAGCTCTAGAAGGGTCTGTTGGCTTTTAGAAGGGTCCTGGGTGAGCTCTAGAAGGGTCTGGGTGCTTTTAGAGGGGCCCTGGGCTTCTCTAGAAGGGTCTGGAGGCTTTTAGAAGAGTCCTGGGGGGGATCTAGAATGGTCTGGGGGCATTTAGAAGGTGTCCTGGGTGGCTCTAGAAGGGTCTGGGGGATTTTAGAAGGATCCTGGGGGCCTCTAGAAAGGTCTGGGGGGCATTTAGAAGGGTCCTTGGGGGCCTCTAGAAGTGTCTGCGGTCTTTTAGAAGGGTCCTGGGAGGTTTTAGAAGGGTCTGGGGTCTTTTAGAATGATCAGGGGAGGGTCTAGAAGGGTCTGGGGGCTTTTAGGAGGGTCCTGGGTGGCTCTAGAAAGGTCTGGGGGCATTTAGAAGGGTCCTTGGGGGCTCTTGAAGGGTCTGGGGGCTTTCAGAAGGGTCCTGAGGGGCTCTAGAAGGGTCTGGGGGCTATTAGAAGGGTCCTGGAAGCCTCTAGAAGTGTCTGGGGTCTTTTAGAAGGGTCCTGGGAGGATCCAGATGGGTCTGGGTACTTTTAGAAGGATCCTGGGAGGGTCTAGAAGGGTCTGGGTTCTTTTAGAAGGGTCCTGGTGGTCTCTAGAAGGGTCTGGAGGCTTTCAGAAGGGTCCTGGGGGGTTCTAGAAGGGTCTCGGGGCTTTTAGAAGGGTCCTGGTGTGCTCTAGATAGGTCTGGGGGCTTTTAGAAGGGTCCTGGGAGGCTCTAGAATTGTCTGGGTGATTTTAGAAAACTAATGGTGGGGTCTAGAAGGGTCTGGGGGCATTTAGAAGGGTCCTGGGGCCTCTAGAAGGGTCTGGGGGCTTTCAGAATGGTCCTTGAAACATGTAGAAGGGTCTGGGGGCTTTCAGAAGGGTCCTGAGGGGCTCTAGAAGGGTCTGGGGGCTATTAGAAGGGTCCTGGAAGCCTCTAGAAGTGTCTGGGGTCTTTTAGAAGGGTCCTGGGAGGATCCAGATGGGTCTGGGTACTTTTAGAAGGATCCTGGGAGGGTCTAGAAGGGTCTGGGTGCTTTTAGAAGGGTCCTGGGGGCCTCTAGAAGGGTCTGCGGGCTTTTAGAAGGGTCGGGGGGCTCTAGAAGTGTCTGGGAGCTTTTAGAAGGGTCCTGGGGGCCTCTAGAAGGGTCTGGGGGCTTTCAGAATGGTCCTGCAGGCCTCTAGAAGGGTCTGGGGGCTTTTAGAAGGGTGCTGGGGGGCTCTAGAAGGGTCTGGGGGCTTTCAGGACGGTCCTGGGTGGCTCTAGAAGGGTCTGGGGGCTTTCAGAATGGTCCTGGGGGGGTTCTAGAAGTGTCTGGAGGCTTTTAGAGGTGTCCTGGGGGGCTCTAGAAGGTTCTGGGGGCTTTCAGACGGGTCCTGGGGGCCTCTAGAAGGTTCTGGTGGCTTTTAGAAGGGTCCTGGGTGGCTCTAGAAGGTTCTGGGGGCATTTAGAAGGGTCCTGCAGGCCTCTAGAAGGGTCTGGGAGCTTTTAGAAGGGTCCTGGCGGGATCTAGAAGGGTCTGGGGAATTTTATAGGGTCCTGGCTTGATCTAGAAGGGACGGGGTGCCTTTAGGGGGGCCCTGGGTGCGTCTAGAAGGGTCTGGGGACTTTTTGAAGGGTTCTGGGAGGCTCTAGAAGGGTCTGGAGACTTTTAGAAGGGTCCTGGGGGGCTCTAGAAGGGTCTGGGGGCTTTTAGAATGATCCGGGGAGGGTCTAGAAAGGTCTGGGTGCTTTTAGAAGGGTCCTAGCGGTCTATAGAAGCGTCTGCGGGCTTTTAGAAGGGTACTGGGGGGCTCTATAAGGGTCAGGGGCCTTTTAGTAGGGTCCTGCGGGGCACTAAAAGGGTCTGGGAGCTTTTAGAATGGTCCTGGGTTGTCTAGAAGGGTCTGGGGGCTTTTAGAAGGATCCGCGGAGGGTCTAGAAGGGTCTGGGGGATTTTAGAAGGGTCCTGGGGGGCTCTAGAAGTGTCTGGGGGCTTTTAGAAGTGTCCTGGGGGGCTCTAGAAGGGTCTGGAGTCTTTTAGAAATGTTCGGGGGGGCTCTAGAAGGGTCTGGGCGCTTTTAGAATAGACCTGGGAGGCTCTAGAATGGTCTGGGGGCATTTAGAAGGGTCCTGGGGGGCTCTACAAGGGTCTGGGGGCTTTTAGAAGGGTCCTGGGGTTCTCTAGAAGGGTCTGGGGGCTTTTAGAAGGTTCCTGGGGGCCTCTACATGGGTCTGGGGATTTTAGTGAGGTCCTGGGGTGCTCTAGAAGGGTCTGGGTACTTTTAGAAGGGTCCTGGTGGTCTCTAGAAGGGTCTGGGTGCTTTTAGAATGGTCCTGGGGGCCTCTAGAAGGGTCTGGGGGCTTTTAGAAGGGTCCTGGGGGGCTCTTGAAGGGTCTGGGGGCTTTTAGAAGGATCCGGGGAGGGTCTAAAATGGTCTGGGGGCTTTTAGAATGGTCCTGGGGAACTCTAGATGGGTCTGGAGGCATTTAGAAGGGTCCTGGGCGGCTCTAGAAGGTTCTGGGTTCTTTTAGGTGGGACCTGGGGGCCTCTAGTAGGGTCTGGGAGCTCTTAGAAGGGCGCTTGGGGGCTCTAGATGTGTCTGGGACCTTTTAGAATGATCCGGGGAGGGTCTAGAATGGTCTGGGGACTTTTAGAAGGATCCAAGGATGGTCTAGAAGAGTCTGGGTGCTTTAGAAGGGTCTGGGTGCTTTTAGAGGGGCCCTGGACTTCTCTAGAAGGGTCTGGGGGCTTTTAGAAGAGTCCTGGGGGGCTCTAGAATGGTCTGGGGTCTTTTAGAAGGTTCCTGGGCTGATCTAGAAAGGTCTGGGGGCTTTCAGAAGGGTCTTGAGGGCCTCTAGAATAGTCTGGAAACATTTAGAAGGGTGCTGGGGGGCTGTAGAAGGGTCTGGGGGCATTTAGAAGGGTCCTGGGGGGCTCTAGAAGGGTCTGGGTGATTTTAGAAGGATCCTGGGGGCCTCTAGAAAGGTCTGGGTGCATTTAGAAGGGTCCTGGGGGGCTCTAGAATGGTCTGGGGGCTTTCAGAAGGGTCCTGAGGGGCTCTAGAAGGGTCTGGGGGCTATTAGAAGGGTCCTGGGGGCCTCTAGAAGGGTCTGGGGGCTTTTAGAAGGGTCCTGGGGGGCTCTACAAATGTCTGGAGGCTTTTAGAAGGGTCCTGGGAGGCTCTAGAAGGGTCTGGGGGCTTTTAGAATGGTCCTTGGGGGCTCTAGAAGTGTCTGGGGACCATTAGAGGGGCCCTGGGTGCCTCTAGACGTGTCTGGGGGATTTTAGAATGGTCCTGGGGAGATATAAAAGGGTCTGGGGGCTTTTAGAAAGGTCCTGGGAGACTCTAGAAGGGTCTGGGGGCTTTTGGAAGGGTCCTGGGGAGCTCTAGAAGGGTCTGCGGGCTTTTAGAAGGGTCCTGGGGGGCTCTAGAAAGGTGTGAGGGCTTTTAAAATGGTCCTGGGGCCATCTAGAAGTCTCTGGGGGCTTTTAGAAGGGTCCTGGGGGCCTCTAGAAGTGTCTGAGGGATTTTAGAAGGGTCCGGGGAAGCTCTAGAAGGGTCTCGGTGCATTTAGAAGGATCCGGGTAGGGTCTAGAAGGGTCTGGGGCCTTTTAGAAGGGTCCTCTGGGGCTCTAGAAGGGTCTGGGTGCTTTTAGAAGGGTCCTGGGGAGCTCTAGAGTGGTCTGGGTGCTTTTATAATGGTCCTGGGGGGCGCTAGAAGTGTCTGGGTGTATTTAGAAGGGTCCTAGGGGGCTCTAGAAGGGTCTGGGGGCTTTCAGAATGGTCCTGGGGGCTTGTAGAAGGGCCTGGAGGCTTTTAGAATGGTCCTGGGTGGATCTAGAATGGTCTGGGGGCATTCAGAACGGTCCTGGTGGCCTCTAGAAGGGCCTGGAGGCTTTTAGAATAGTCCTGGGGGGATCTAGAAGGGTCTGGGGGCATTCAGAAGGGTCTTGGGTGCCTCTAGAAGGGTCTGGAGGCTTTTAGAAGAGTCCTGGGGGGGTCTAGATGGGTCTGGGGGCATTTAGAAGGGTTCTGGGGGGCTCTAGAATAGTCTGGGTGAGTTTGAAGGGTCCTGGGGAGTTCTAGAAGGGTCTGGTTGCTTTTAGAAGGGTCCTGGGAGAATCTAGAAGGGTCTGGGGGCTCTTAGAATGGTCCTGCGGGTCTCTAGAAGGGTCTGGGGGCTTTTAGAAGGGTCCTGGGGGCTCTAGAAGGGTCTGGGGGCTTTTAGAAGGGTCCTGGGAGGCTCTACAAATGTCTCGAGGCTTTTAGAAGGGTCCTGGTGGCATCTAGAAGGGTCTGGGTGCATTTAGAAGGATCCGGGCAGGCTCTAGAAGGGTCTTGCGGCTTTTAGAAGGGTCCTGGGGGCCTCTAAAAGGGTCTGGGGGCTTTTAGAAGGATACGGGGAGGCTCTAGAAGGGTCTGGGGGCTTTTAGAAGGGTCCTGGGGGGCTCTAGAAGGGTGTGTGGGCTTTTAGTAGCGTCCTGGGTGCCTCTAGAAGGCTCTGGGGGCTTTTAGACGGGTCTTGGGGGTCTCTAGAAGGGTCTGAGGTATTTTAGAAGGGTCCTGGGAAGCTCTAGAAGGGTCTGGGTGCTTTTAGAATGATCCGGAGAGGGTCTAGAAGGGTCTCGGGGGTTTTAGACGGGTCCTGGGGAGCTCTAGAAGGGTCTGGGTGCTTTTAGAGGGGCCCTGGGCTTATCTAGAACGGTCTGGGATCTTTTAGAAGAGTCCTAGTGTCTCTAGAAGGGTCTGGGGTCTTTTAGAATGGTCCTGGGGCGCTCTAGAAGGGTCTGGGGTCTTTCAGATGGGTACTGCAGGACTCTAGAATAGTCTGGATGCTTTCAGAAGGGTCCTGGGAGGCTCTATAAGGGTCTGGGGGCATTTTGAAGGGTCCTGGCGGGCTCTAGAAGTGTCTGAGGGATTTTAGAATGGGCCTGGGAGGCTCTAGAATGGTCTGGGTGCTTTTAGAAGGATTCGGGGAGGGTCTAGATGGGTCTGGGGCTTTTTGAAGGGTCCTGGGGTCCTCTAGAAGGGTCTGGGTGCATTTAGAAGGGTCCTGGGGAGCTCTAGAAGGGTCTGGGTTCATTCAGAAGGGTCCTGGGGGCCTCTAGAAGGGTCTGGAGGCTTTTAGAATAGTCCTGGGGGGATCTAGATGGGTCTGGGGGCATTCAGAAGGGTCCTGGGTGCCTCTAGAAGGGTCTGGAGGCTTTTAGAAGAGTCCTGGAGGGGTCTAGATGGGTCTGGGGGCATTTAGAAGGGTCCTGGGAGAATCTAGAAGGGTCTGGGGGCTCTTAGAAGGGTCCTGCGGGTCTCTAGAAGGGTCTGGGGGCTTTTAGAAGGGTCCTGGGGGCTCTAGAAGGGTCTGGGGACTTTTAGAAGGGTCCTGCGTTCCTCTAGAAATGTCTGAGGTATTTTAAAAGGGTCCTGGTAGTCTCTAGAACGGTCTGGGGGCTTTTAGAAGGATCCGGGGATGGTCTAGAAGGGTCTGGCGGCTATTAGAAGGGTCCTGGGGGGCTCTACAAATGTCTGGAGGATTTTAGAAGGAGCCGGGGAGGCTCTAGAAGGGTCTGGCGGCTTTTAGAAGGGTCCTGTGGGGTGTAGAAGGGTCTGGCGTCTTTTAGACGGGTCCTGGGGAGCTCTAGAAGTGTCCGGGGGCTTTTAGAAGGGTCCGTGGAGGATCTAGAAGGGTCTGGGGGCTTTTAGAAGGGTCCTGGGGGGCTCTAGAAGGGTCTGGGGTATATTAGAAGGATAAGGGGAGGGTCTAGAAGGCTCTGGTGTCTTTTAGAAGGATCCTTGGGGGCTCTAGAAGGGTCTGGGGACCATTAGAGGGGCCCTGGGGGCCTCTAGAAGGTTCTGGGGGATTTTAGAAGGGTCCTGGGGACCTCTAGAATGTCTGGGGGCTTTTACAAGGGTCCTGGGAGGCTCTAGAATGGTCTGGGGGCTTTTAGAAGGGTCCTGCGTGTCTCTAGAATGGTCTGGGGGGTTTTAGAAGCGTCCTTGGGGGATCTAGAAGGGTCTGGGGAGCATTAGAGGAGCCCTGGGGTATTCTAGAAGGGTCTGGGGGATTTTAGAAGGGTCCTGGGGAGATCTAGAATAGTCTGGGGGCTTTTAGAAGGGTCCTGGGAGACTCTAGAAGGGTCTTGGGGCTGTTAGAAGGGTCCTGTGGGTGTCTAGAAGGGTCTGGGGGCTTTTAGAAGGGTCCTGGGATACTCTAGAAGGGTCTGAGGGCTTTTATAAGGGTCCTGTAGGTTCTCTAGAAGGGTCTGGGGGCTTTTAGAAGGGACCTGGGGGCCACTAGAAGTGTCTGGGGGCTTTTAGAAAGGTAAAGGGGGATCTAGAAGGGTCTGGGTGCTTTTAGAAGGATCCTCGGAGGCTCTAGAAGGGTATGGGTGCTTTTAGAATGGTCCTGGGAGTCTCTAGAAGTGTCTGGGTGCTTTTTGAAGGGTTCTGGGGGCCTCTAGAAAGGTCTGGGGGCTTTTAGAAGGGTCCTGTTGGGTTCTAAAAGGGTCTGGGTGCTTTCAGAAGGGTCCTGGGGGCCTCTAGAAGGGTCTGGCTGCTTTTAGAAGGGTCCTGGGTGGCTCTAGAAGGGTCTGGGGGCTTTTAGAATGGTCCTGTGGGGCTGTAGAAGGGTCTGGGGGCTTTTAGATGTGTACTGGTGGGGTCTAGAAGGGTCTGGGATCTATTAGAAGGATCCCGGGAGGGTCTAGAAGGGTCTGGGGGCATTTAGAAGTGTCCTGCGGGTCTCTAGAAGGGTCTGGGGGCTTTTAGAAGAGTCCTGGGTGGCTCTAGAAGGGTCTGGGGGCTTTTAGAATGGTCCTGTGTGGCTGTAGAAGGGTCTGGGGGCTTTTAGATGGGTCCAGGGGGGCTTTAGAAGGGTTCGGGGGTAGTTTAGAAGGGTCCTGGGGAGCTCTAGAAGGGTCTGGGGGTTTTTAGAAGGGTCCTGGGAGACTCTAGAAGGGTCTGGGGGCATTTAGAAGTGTCCTGGGGGTCTCTAGAAGGGTCTGGGGGCTTTTAGAAGAGTCCTGGGGGGCTCTAGAAGGGTATTGGGGCTTTTAGAATGGTCCTGGGTGGCTCTAGAAGGGTCTGGGTGCTTTTAGAAGGGTCCTGGGAAAATCTAGAAAGGTCTGGGTGCTTTTAGAATGGTCCTGGGAGGCTCTAGAAGGGTCTGGGTGCTTTTTGAAGGGTCCAGGGTGCCTCTAGAATGGTCTGGGTGCTTTTAGAAGGGTCCTGGTGGGCTCTAGAAGGGTCTGGGTGCTTTCAGATGGGTCCTGGGTGCCTCTAGAATGGTCTGGGTGCTTTTAGAAGGGTCCTGCGTGGCTCTAGATGGGTCTGGGGGCTTATAGAATGTTCCTGTGGGGCTGTAGAAGGGTCTGGGGGCTTTTAGATGGGTCCTGATGGGCTTTAGTATGGTCCGGGGGCTTTTAGAAGGGTCCGTGGAGGCTCCAGAAGGGTCTGGGGGCATTTAGAAGGGTCATGGCAGGCTCTAGAAGGGTCTGGGTGCTCTTAGAAGGGTCCTGCGTGTCTCTAGAAGGGACTGGCGGCTTTTAGAACGGTCCTTGGGGGCTCTAGAAGGGTCTGGGGACCATTAGAGGAGCCCTGGGGGCCTCTAGAAGATTCTGGGGTAGTTTAGAAGGGTCCTGGGGAGCTCTAGAAGGGTCTGGGGGCTTTTAGAAGGGTCCTGGGAAACTCCAGAAGGGTCTGGGGGCACTTTGAAGGGTCCTGCCTGTCTCTAGAAGGGTCTGGGGGCTTTTAGAAGAGTCCTGGGGGGCTCTAGAACGGTATGGGGGCTTTTAGAATGGTCCTGGGGGGCTCTAGAAGGGTCTGGGTGCTTTTAGAAGGGTCCTGGGAGACTCTAGAAAGGTCTGAGGGCTTTTAAAAGGGTCCTGTAGGTTCTCTAGAAGGGTCTGGGGGCTTTAGAAGGGTCCTGTGGGGCTCTAGAAGGGTCTGGAGGCTTTAGAATGGTCCTGGTGGGCTCTAGAAGGGTCTGGGTGCTTTTAGAAGTGTCCTGGGGGTCTCTAGAAGGGTCTGGGTGCTTTTAGAAGGGTCCTGGGTGGCTCTAGAAGGGTCTGGGGGCTTTTAGAATGGTCCTGTGTGGCTGTAGAAGTGTCTGGGGGCTTTTAGATGGGTCCAGGGGGGCTCTAGAAGGGTTCGGGGGCTTTCAGAAAGGTCCGTGGAGGCTCCAGAAGGGTCTGGGTGCTTTTAGAAGGGTCCTGGGGGGCTCTAGAAGGGTCTGGGGGCTTTCAGAAGGGTCCAGGGGGCCTCTAGAAGGGTCTGGGGGATTTTAGAGGGGTCCGGGGGTCTCTAGAAGGGTCTGGGGGCTTTTAGAAGGGTCCTGGGAGGATCCAGATGGGTCTGGGTGCTTTTAGAAGGATCCGGGGAGGGTCTAGAAGGGTCTGGGGGCTTTCAGAAGGGTCCAGGGGGCCTCTAGAAGGGTCTGGGGGATTTTAGAGGGGTCCGGGGGTCTCTAGAAGGGTCTGGGGGCTTTTGGAAGGGTCCTGAGAGACTCCAGAAGGGTCTGGGGCACTTAGAAGGGTACTGCGTGTCTCTAGAAGGGTCTGGGGGCTTTTAGAAGAGTCCTGGGGGGCTCTAGAACGGTATGGGGGCTTTTAGAAGGGTCCTGGGGGGCTCTAGAAGGGTCTGGGGGCTTTTAGAAGGGTCCTGGGAGGTTCTAGAATGGTCTGGGTGCTTTTAGAAGGGTCCTGCGTGTCTCTAGAAGGGTCTGGGGGCTTTTAGAAGGGTCCTTGGGGGCTCTAGAAGGGTCTGGGGACCATTAGAGGAGCCCTGGGTGCCTCTAGAAGATTCTGGGGTAGTTTAGAAGGGTCCTGGGGAGCTCTAGAAGGGTCTGGGGGCTTTTGGAAGGGTCCTGAGAGACTCCAGAAGGGTCTGGTACACTTAGAAGGGTACTGCGTGTCTCTAGAAGGGTCTGGGGGCTTTTAGAAGAGTCCTGGGGGGCTCTAGAACGGTATGGGGGCATTTAGAAGGGTCCTGGGGGGCTCTAGAAGGGTGTGAGAGATTTTAGAAGTGTCCTGGTGGCATCTAGAAGGCTCTGGGTGCTTTTGGAAGGGTCCTGGGTGCCTCTAGAAATTTCTGAGGGACTTTAGAAGGGTCCTGGGAGGATCTAGAAGGGTCTGGGTGCTTTTAGAAGGGTTCGGGGAGGGTCTAGAAGGGTCTGGTGTGTTTTAGAAGGGTCCTGTGGGGCTCTAGAAGGGTCTGGGGGCTTTTAGAATGATCCGGGGAGGGTCTAGAAGGGTCTGGGGGCATTTAGAAGGGTCCTGGGGGGCTCTACAAATGTCTGGAGTATTTTAGAAGGATCCGGGGAGGCTCTAGAAGGGTCTGGGTGCTTTTAGAAGGGTCCTGGGTAGCTCTAGAAGGGTCTGGGTGCTTTCAGAAGGGTCCTGGGGGCTTCTAGAAGGGTCTGGGTGCTTTTAGATGGGTCCTGGGGGGCTCTAGAAGGGTCTGGGGGTTATTAGAAGCATCCGGGGAGGGTCTAGAAGGCTCTGGGGGCTTTTAGAAGGGTCCCTGGGGGCCCTAGAATGGTCTGGGGACCATTAGAGGGGACCTGGGGGCCTCTAGAAGGGTCTGGGATATTTTGGAAGGGTCCTGGGGAGCTCTAGAATTGTCTGGGGGCTTTTAGAAGGGTCCTGGTAGGCTCTAGAAGGGTCTTGGGGCTTTTAGAAGGGTCCTTGAAGGCTCTAGAAGGGTCTGGGGACCATTAGACGAGCCCTGGAGACCTCTAGAAGGGTCTGGGGGAGTTTAGAAGGGGCCTGGGGAGCTCTAGAACGGTCTGGGGGCTTTTAGAAGGGTCCTGGGAGAATCTAGAAGGGTCTGAGAGCTTTTAGAAGGGTCCTGCGGGTCTCTAGAAGGGTCTGGGTGCTTTAGAAGGGTCCTGGAGGGATCTAGAAGGGTCTGGGAGCTCTTAGAATGGTCCTGGGGGGCTCTAGAAGGGTGTTAGGGCTTTTAGAAGGGTACTGGGGGAATCTAGAAGGCTCTGGGGGCTTTTAGAATGGTCCTGGGGGCCTCTAGATGTGTCTGCGGGAACTTAGAAGGGTCCTGGGAGGCTCTAGAAGGGTCTGTGTGCTTTTAGAAGGATTCGGCGATGGCCTAGAAGGGTCTGGGGGCTTTTAGAAGGCTCCTGGGAGGCTCTAGAAGGGTCTGAGGGATTTTAGAAGGCTCCTGGGAGGCTCTAGAAGGGTCTGGGTGCTTTAAGAATGATCCGGGGTAGGGTCTAGAAGGGTCTGGGGGGTTTTAGAAGGGTCCTGGTGGGCTCTAGCAGGGTCTGTGTGCTTTTAGAGGGGCCCTTGGCCTCTCTAGAAGGGTCTGGGGACTTTTAGAAGAGTCCTGTGGTCTCTAGAATGGTCTGGGGTCTTTTAGAAGGGTCCTGGGCTGATCTAGAAGGGTCTGGGGGCATTCACAAGGGTCCTGCGGGCCTCTAGAATAGTCTGGAAGCTTTTAGAAGGGTCCTGGGTGGCTCTAGAATGGTCTGGGGGCATTTAGAAGGGTCCTGGTGGGCTCTAGAAGGGTCTGGGTGATTTTAGAAGGATCCTGGGGGCCTATAGAAAGGTCTGGGGTCATTTAGAAGGGTCCTGGGGGGCTCTAGAAGGGTCTGGGGGCTTTCAGAAGGGTCCTGAGGAGCTCTAGAAGGGTCTGGGGGCTATTAGAAGGGTCCTGGGGGCCTCTAGAAGGGTCTGGGGTCTTTTAGAAGGGTCCTGGGAGGATCCAGATGGGTCTGGGTACTTTAGAAGGATCCGGGGAGGGTCTAGAAGGGTCTGGGGGCTTTTAGAAGGGTCCTGGGAGGCTCTACAAATGTCTAGAGGCTTTTAGAAGGGTCCTGGGGGGCTCTAGAAGGGTCTGGGGGCATTTAGAAGGGTCCTGGGGGGCTCTAGAAGGGTCTGAGGGATTTTAGAAGGGTCCTGGGTGCCTGTAGAAGGGTCTGCGGGGTTTTAGAAGGATCCGGGGAGGGTCTAGAAGGGTCTGGGTTCTTTTAGAAGGGTCTTGGGGGTTTCTAGAAGGGTCTGGGGGCTTTAAGAAGGGTCCTGGGGGGTTCTAGAAGGGTCTGGGTGCTTTTAGAAGGGTCCTGGGCTGCTCTAGAAGTGTCTGGGTGCTTTTAGAATGATCCTGGGGGGCTCTAGAACTGTCTGGGGTCTTTTAGAAGGGTCCTGGTGGGCTCTAGAAGGGTCTGGGGGCATTTAGAAGGGTCCTGGGGGCCTCTAGAAGGGTCTGGGGGCTTTCAGAATGGTCCTTGAGGCATCTAGAAGGGTCTGGGTCCTTTTTAGAAGGGTCCGGGGGGGCTCTAGAAGGGTCTGAATGCTATTAAATGGGTCCTCGGGGGCCCTAGAAAGGTCTGGGGGCTTTTAGAAGGGTCCTGGGGGCCTCTAGAAGGGTCTGCGGGCTTTTAGAAGGGTCCGAGGGGCACTAGAAGGGTCTGGGGTCTTTAAAAAGGGTCCTGATTGCCTCTAAAAAGGTATGGTGGCTTTCAGAAGGGTCCTGGGGTGCTCTAGAAGGCTCTGGGTGCTTTTAGATGGGACCTGGGGGCATCTAGAAGGCTCTGGGGGCCTTTATAAGGGTCCTGGTTGGCTCTAGAAGGGTCTGAGGTATTTCAGAAGGGTCCTGGGAGGCTCTAGAAGGGTCTGGGTGCTTTTAGAAGGATCCAGGGAGCGTCTAGAAGGGTCTGGGGGCTTTTAGAAAGGTCCTGGGGGGCTCTAGAAGGGTCTGGGGGATTTTAGAAGGGTCCTGGTGAGCTCTAGAAGGCTCTGGGGGCTTTTAGAAGGGTCCTGGGAGACTCTAGAAGGGTCTGGAGGCTTTTAGAAGGGTCCTGCGGGTCTCTAGAAGGGTCTGGGTGCTTTTTGAAGGGTCCGGGGGGGCTCTAGAAGTGTCTGCGGGATTTTAGAAGGGTCCTGGGGGGCTCTAGAAGGGTGTGAGGGCTTTTAGATTGGTCCTGGGGGCATCTAGAAGTCTCTGGGGGCTTTTAGAAGGGTCCTGGGGGCATCTAGAAGTGTCTGAGTGATTTTATAAGGTTCCGGGGAGGCTCTAGAAGGGTCTGGGTGCTTTTAGAAGGATCCGGGGAGGGTCTAGAAGGGTCTGGGTGCTTTTAGACGGGTCCTGGGGGGCTCTAGAAGGGTCTGGGGGCTTTTGGAAGGGTCCTGGTGATCCCTTGAAGTGTCTGGGGGCTTTTAGAAGGGTCCTGGGGGGCGCTAGATGTGTCTGGGTGTATTCCCTACGGTCCTGGTGGCCTGTAGAAGGGACTGGAGTCTTTTAGAAGGGTCCAGGGGGGCTCTAGATGGGTCTGGGGGCATTTAGAAGGGTCCTGGGGGGCTCTAGAAGGGTCTGGGGTCTTTAGAAGGGTCCTGGGGGCCTCTAGAAGGTCTGGGGTCTTTTAGAAGGGTCCTGGGAGGATCCAGATGGGTCTGGGTACATTTAGAAGGATCCGGGGGTGTCCAGAAGGGTCTGGGGGCATTCAGAAGGGTGCTGGGGGCTTCTAGAAGGGTCTGGAGTCTTTTAGAAGTGTCCTGGGGGGCTCTAGATGTGTCTGGGGGCATTTATAAGGGTCCTGGGGGGCTCTAGAATTGTCTGGGGTCTTTTTGAAGGATGCGGGTATTGTCTAGAAGGGTCTGGGGGATTTTAGACGGGTCCTGGGGGCCTCTAGAAGATTCTGGAGTAGTTTAGAAGGGTCCTGGGGTGCTATAGAAGGGTCTGGGGGCTTTTAGAAGGGTCCTGGGAGGCTCTAGAAGGGTCTGGGTGCTTTTAGAAGGGTCCTGGGGAGCTCTAGAAGGGTCTGGGGGCTTTTAGAAGGGTCCTGGGTGGCTCTAGAAGAGTCTGGGTGCATTCAGAAGGGTCCAGGGGAGCTCTAGAAGGGTCTGGGTGCTTTCAGAAGGGTCCTGGTGGCCTCTAGAAGGGTCTGGTTTCTTTTAGAAGCGTCCTGGGGGGCTCTAGATGGGTCTGGGGGCATTTAGAAGGGTCCTGTGGGGCTCTAGAAGGGTCTGGGGTCTTTCAGAAGGGTCCTGGGTGCCTCTAGAAGGGTCTGGGGGCTTTTAGAATGGTCCTGGGAGGATCCTGATGGGTCTGGGTGCTTTTAGATGGATCCTGGGATGGTCTAGAAGGGTCTGGGGGCTTTCAGAAGGGTCTTGGGGGGCTCTACAAATGTCTGGAGGATTTTAGAAGGATCCGGGGAGGCTCTAGCAGGGTCTGGCGGCTTTTAGAAGGGTCCTACGGGGCTCTAGAAGGGTGTGGGGGCTTTTAAAAAGGTCCTGGAGGCATCTAGAAGGATCAGGGAACTTTTATAAGGGTACTGGTGGGATCTAGAAGGGTCTGGGGGCTTTCAGAAGGGTCCTGATCGGCTCTAGAAGGGTCTGAGGGATTTTAGAAGGGTCCTGGGAGGCTCTAGAAGGGTCTAGGTGCTTTTAGAATGGTCCTGTT
>JAUNZM010001186.1:2500-214685 GCA_033459285.1 Clamator glandarius | reverse complement strand
ATTAAATTAGTTCTTGGTGTACAGGACATGTAATTCTCAGTTGATCTCTTATGTATTTTTTTTAACTTTCATCCATGACTCAGTTCACTAGAAAGGAAGAAAGAAAGGAAGAAAGAAAGGAAGGAAGAAAGGAAGGAAGAAAGGAAGGAAGGAAGGAAGGAAGGAAGGAAGGAAGGAAGGAAGGAAGGAAGGAAGGAAGGAAGGAAGGAAGGAAGAAAGAAAGAAAGAAAGAAAGAAAGAAAGAAAGAAAGAAAGAAAGAAAGAAAGAAAGAAAGAAAGAAAGAAAGAAAGAAAGAAAGAAAGAAAGAAAGAAAGAAAGAAAGAAAGAAAGAAAGAAAGAAAGAAAGAAAGAAAGAAAGAAAGAAAGAAAGAAAAGAAAGAAAGAAAGAAAGAAAGAAAGAAAGAAAGAAAGAAAGAAAGAAAGAAAGAAAGAAAGAAAGAAAGAAAATACACATCAAGTATTTTCAGCTATATATTTCCCTTCATGATCATTGATGCTGATGAAGAGAATAAGTGATGGGTGAAAATGTTTACTTATACAAGAAACCACATCTTCTGAAAAACAGCAGATGTCAGTATTAAAAGAATCTTTAAGACGAGTCCACAAAAATAGGATTGATCATTCATTGTTGTAAAAGTTTCATGATACTTTTCTGAAGAAACTGAGTTCATCCCTTGTTTTCTGATGAAATTTCTACATAGATATTAACAATCTAACCATGCTTTTTCTTAGTTTGAAATTATAAAGAGATACAGAATTATTCTATCTCAAGATTTCTTACTTAAAAGTTGTTATAAGTGGCAGAAAACTAGTTTTGCCTATTATGTTTTTGGAGCAGACGTGTCAGAGGGGCCGCTGGAAAAATCTTGGTGATTTTTTTTTTTGGTTGATTGGTTTTACACAGATACAGAAGAGAAAAGTAAGATATAAAATTGCGATTATCTACATCTGGGTAGTCAATGCAGACTATAACTTGTGGAAAACACTAATGAGGGGCAGGTCTCAAAGAAGGAGAACAGGACTGTGAAATAGTAATTTTTTTCCCCACTACCACATGCAGACTTTTGGGTTGCACATATTAATTACCATAATTATTTTCTGATACTTTCACAGTCTGGAAATATTTCAGGTACCTCAAAAAGTACAAGTACACTGTCATTTCTTTCAAGTAGGCAAATATGTTTTTATTGTGATAATATTGACAAACTTGAAAAGGTAAATATGGTTTATTTTTATTTTAACATGGCTTTATCACAATGAAAAAAATTACTTTACGTGACACATGATATTTAAGTCACTATTTCAGAAGTGTTTTAGACTACAACTGTAATGGCTGCCTGCATATCTGAAGTGTATTATCGTTCCTGAGCAAATGACTGACCAGAACAATTATGTTATGACTTGAAAGAAACAAAGTAAATTCTTCTCACATTGCCCTGTTTTACTCTAGCAGAATATTGCACTTGCTTCATCTAAATTATATCTGATTAACATGGATGGAAGAAAAGTTTTAACTTCTATGGTTTTATGGATTTCTTCCTCTGGTGGCTTTGCTTCTTAAGTAACTGAAGTTGTGTGCTGTGACTTACTGGCTGAAAAATCCTCACAATTTCCCACAAACATTATGTGGAGCTCAACAAATACTATACTGGAGCAAGATGCCAACAGCAGGTCCTTAACAAAGCTGTTGATTTCTCAGAGTAAAATAGAGTTTTCTGCTTGAAAAGACCTGCAATTTCCTTTTAGTGCCAAGAAGTCTGCTTTCCCCTTCTCCTTCCTTACACAGATTCTGATATTTTTCTTCTCTCTTTTGCAGTTTCCAAGTCTCTAAAATATGGGCATTTTTTTCCCCATATTTTCTTTTTTTCCTTGCTGAGGAGCTTTATGAGTATGCAGGCTGCTCACTGCTATTCCAGTCTCCTGTACTTATCCTCTGCAAAGAAGATACACTAATTTTCACATCAGAGCCTGCCAGTTTGTAAACTTGTCTTACACCATTAATTTCAGGAACCTTCCGATGTCTTTCAATGGGAAATTAGTAGTCAAATGTGTTTAGTTTGCGGAAACAGCAGCTGTACCACCGACAAGAGCGACAACTCATACAACTGTAAATTGTTAAGAATAGAATTTCTTCAATTATGAATGCATACATTGTCAATGGTGAGTGAAAGGAAGATGCAAAAGGGACAGGTGGAGGGGGAGAAAGTGAAAGAGGCAGAAAGCTCCACAATAGGCTCCAAAACTTTCTGTGTTAGTCAAAACCTGTCAGCATTCAGCCTGCACTTCCAAATGACTGTTGCTAAAATGTGTTAAAAAAGCAGACTAGTTCTATTGTTCATCTCCTGGGGGAAAAAAAAAAAAAAAAAAAGACGTGATATTTTAAAGGCTATTTTTAAAGGATCCAAAGCTCCTATTTAAAACTTTGGCAGACTAGGGAATCTAATTACAATATGTCATTTTTATAAATGTAAATGAGAAAGCAGTTAAAGAAAGGAAGACAAAATGAATCCACAGGTTTTTGGGGTCTGAGGTTTGAAAAGCACCCCCTTCCACTGACTGTATTGCTTTTATATCCCTCCTTCCTCAGGAAGGTCTTCAGCAAGAAACTTTTCCCCACTGAGAGCATACAGAGCCACTGTGAGCATGATGGGGTGCCCTGGTGAACTGAAAATCAGGAGGCAGCAGGTCCCATGAAGATGACAGTTGTGTTCAGACATCTGTTGTTCACTACTGCCTGTGCCTGGGAATTAAAAAGAGTGATGAGGGAGACACAAACCCAGATCCCAACAGCTGCTTTAGGCAGGTTCTGCTGTTTTCTCTAAAAGATGAAAAATACATAAGGGTTCTGAATCAGAAGTATAGAGGCCAGGGTTTACTGCTATATGAATTTCAGTATTAGTGAGACATGACTAGTAAAGGTGACCTGAAAACTCTTATGGGTGTAATGGGTTCATGGAGCTGGAAATGAAGCGACAGTGACAGTAGAGCAGGGATGGTGGGTGGATATCTAGTTCTCATGGACACCTTTGAAAATCTCAGCAGACTGCTAACTCTCCTCAGACTTTCCATTTTCTGGCTAAGATGTATTCCATATATTTCTTACCCCATTTTTCACATTGCAGGGCTCTCTAGTCCATTGTTTTCCTCCTCCTCACCTTCATGCTACAGATTTTCAAGGCTTAGTTGTGGTCTGTCCCAAATTGTGAAAAAACTTTACATTCTCATGGTCATGCCCTTCAAAAGACAGCCAAGGGGAAAGAATGAGCTGCAAAGCTGTTCAACTCCCAGACCTACACAGTGCCTCTTGACACTGGAATTGTGCAACATTTCCTTCAATCTTAGCTGGATATTTCTTACCTCAGGATGTGTAAGGAGGCACCCTAAGGCATCCCCTCCAGGTCAGGATGTAGTGTTACATATATGAGTATAATGAGGAGCCATGGGCTACGATATTTTTCAGCACATTCTTGTAATCGATCTCTCCACATCTCAATTTCTGCAGGCTGCCAAGTGCTGCATCTCCTCACTGTCTGGCTGGTTTGTTGGATCAGGCCTCAGCCCTGACACAGCAAGCGTGTGCTGATAGAAGGAGGAATCAATCAAATGAGATGAGTCATCTTACATGTTTATTTTTTGGGGGGTGGGAAGGCAGAGCAGGTCAGTGATTCACTATTTCCAGTTTGCAGTGTGGGTTATGACTGTGTCTGCCAGTTATTACTAAATTATCCTGCAGAAGAACCCACTGGGTGACATGACTTTTTGTATTTTTTATTTTTGGTAGGTTTACTCAATTCCATATCTTATAACTTCTATTCTTTAAATCAATCTGTGTCACACTCACCATGATTTAATTCAGAGACTAAATCTGCTAGAACCATGTTGTTTTGGTGGGTCCTGCGTAGCACACATCAAGCCCTTCTCATCTCACCAAAGTGCCATTTGTCACACCTGTCTCCTGCTCAGGATCTTGGACTGAAAGACATGTTACTAGTCATGACTGACATGTGCTAGGATACATGAAAGTGAATCTTCCTTCTGCCTATATTGTACATACACTTAAACATGATTTAAAGTGTTAATCTCTATCTATCTCCTTTTCTTCTAAATGAGGTTGCCAGCCTGCTATGACGTATATGTGCTTTCCAGCTTGAGTAAATAAATATGGCAGATTTTTTTAGCAGCTTCTAAATGACTTCATCACGGAAGTTTTTGATGGCTATATTTATAGCTATAAATTAAATAAATCCCTGGGACTGTTCAGTCACAGAGCCAAAAAACCACAAAATGGTCCAAGCATTCAAGCTGTTAATCCACACAGGCCTAAGACGAGAACAGCTGCCTTTCAACTGCTTTTTGGGTCTTTAACCCATGTGACTGATGAGAGATTAAAAGGAATCATTTGGATGTGTGCCAGTTGGTTCAGACCAAATCCAGACCCGGAACACTGTAGACAATCAGATTTAGTGCACAGAAAACTAATATTTAATATTTAATTTACTAATATAGATAAAGCTCTAGTGACCCCACACTAGTATGTTCTGATATGTTCTGATATGATCTATATAAAGGGATAGATGGATAAACAGATATATAATTGTCTTAATTCACTATTTGCTCTTTTTTAGGACTTTATTTAGTCATTTTCTTGGATTAATTCTGAAACATTAAAGACAGTTTATTTACTTATTAATTTTGTAACTTATGTTACAATATAACATTCTTAAGTTTTTGTCCTATTGATATCCTAAGACAGCAAGACTGATCTTGTCCAGCCCTCAATATTCAAATTGCTAAATAAAATATCTTTAGGAAAAACCCTTTCCCCAATTACTTCTATTCATGGAGGAATTTTCCATTACAGCTCTGAAGCTGATGCAATTTTTATGCATTATAAGGCTACACTCTATCAATTTATTGCCCCTCAAATGAGTGCATTAATATTGATGGCAGCTAAACACATTGCAAACATGTTCTGCCCATTAATGCCCTGGAATAGAGTCATTATCCCATTTTATTCCCACTGCAATGGTGGGACTGATGGGTATAGAGAAGGGTCTGAAATAAAAACTGAGAATCAAGTATCTTCAGAGATCAGGATTCATATCCACTAGCAGTAGCTCAGACTTGCTAAAGATTGACAGTCCATTACTTGCCCCCGACACCTTGAGATTCAGGGTTATAAAAAATAATTCACCCAAAATGAATTTAAGGACTGCAGTACTAGCATTTATGAGTACGCATACTTCATGACATTGATGAACAAATGCCATGGGGTACCCAATACCCAGTATTCACAAATTCAGTAGAGAAACAAGAAGATATTTAAACCTGATTTCCACTAATACAGTTTTCTTTTTGAGCTTAACAATGGTTGCTTGGTGCCTACTGGCCTGAGAGGAAGCAGTTGTATCCTGATCCTCTTCAAAACAGCTGCCTGTGAAGTGTCACAATTGCTGGGCATCTATTTGGAGGAGAAAGAATGGGAGGCAATTTCTGGAAACGTGAGAGGCAAGTCCACTCTACCCCACCACTCCCTTTATTCCATGTAAAATCAGTGATTGCACGTAATTTCCATATTTCATTTTGGAACTCAACACTGCAAGAGGAAATCATGCCTCTTCCCCTTCCCTGAAAAGTCCTAAAGTTATGTATATGTACGTAAGTGCACTTGTACATATATAGTATAAGTCTGAGTAAAAAACGTATATATTACATATATTTAATACACACATACATTGCATGTAACTATGCAAATATGCATACAGCCATGCACTGACAAACTCAAACCTATATTAATTAAGTCTGTTGGTCACGTATAATTCTGCTCATCAATGTTAGGGTGCCCATCACATACCACAGGGAATTAAAAACATGGAAAATTCAAGATTAAAACCCTGTTGAGTTCAAGATTTTTATGCCATTAAAAGCTATCAATATGCAAAAATAAAAGATAAAATAAAAAGAGCACATAGCTCCTTCCTTCCTCCCTCCCTCCCTTCCTTCTTTCTAGTCTTCTATTATGGTCACATTTTTTGTATGGAATCACATTTTTATGGTCATATTTTTTGTTTGTTTTGTATGTGGACCACCAGAGAGTGGTGGTAAATGGCATTAAATCCAGCTGGAGGCCAGTTAGAAGTGGGGTTCCCCAGGGCTCAGTTCTGGGTCCAGTCCTGTTCAACGTCTTTATCAATGACCTGGATGAAGACATCGAGTGCTCCCTTAGAAAGTTTGTAGATAACACTAAGCTGAGTGGAAGTGTGGATCTGCTGGAGGGTCAGGCGGCTCCAAAGGGATTTGAACAGGCTGGACGGCTGGGCAGAGACCAGTGGCATGGGGTTTAACACAGCCAAATGCCGGGTCCTGCACTTGGGGCACAACAACCCTGTGCAGCTACAGACTAGGAGAAGCCTGGCTGGAAAGCTGCCAGGAGGAGAAGGACCTGGGGGTATTGATTGACAGTGACTGAACATGAGCCAGCAGTGGCCCAGGTGGCCAAGAAGGCCAATGGCATCTTGGCTTGGATCAGAAACGGCGTGACCAGCAGGTCCAGGGAGGTTATTCTCCCCCTGTACTCGACACTGGTGAGACCGCACCTCGAGTCCTGTGTTCAGTTCTGGGCCCCTCACCACAAGAAGGATGTTGAGGCTCTGGAGCGAGTCCAGAGAAGAGCAACAAAGCTGGTGAAGGGGCTGGAGAACAGGCCTTATGAGGAATGGCTGAAAGAGCTGGGGGTGTTTAGCCTGGAGAAGAGGAGGCTGAGGGGAGACCTTGTTGCTCTCTACAACTACCTGAAAGGAGGTTGTAGAGAGGAGGGAGCTGGGCTCTTCTCCCAAATGACAGGGGACAAGACTAGAGGGAATGGCCTCAAGCTCCACCTGGGGAGGTTCAGACTTGACATAGGAAAAAAAAAATCATGGAAAGGATCATTAGGCACTAGAACAGGCTGCCCAGGGAGGTGGTTGATTCACCTTCCCTGGAGGTGTTTAAGGCATGGGTGGATGAGGTGCTGAGGTGCAGGTTTAGTGTTTAATAGGAATGGTTGGACTCGATGATCCAGTGGGTCCAACCTGGTGTTTTTATGATTCTATGTATCTCAGACAATTTTATTCCTGTGTTTCTGGGGGGTTCTTAAAAGCAGGATAAAATAATAGTAAAAAAAAAACAAAAACAAAAAACTGGCAGATTAAGTACATGAAATAAAAATCTGGGGGTGGGGTGGGAAATAATAATAATAAAATAGACTGAGCTCAAATGCTTAGAAACTGTCTGCAACTACCTCTGGAAAAAATAGTTACATTGGAGTCATAAGTATGCCCCTGACCACTGTTTACATCAGAAAAATAGTTATCTGCTTTTCTCTTACCTCTTCTTATTTTTATTGCCTCAAGGTTGTACTGCAGCTATGCACTGTTCATAGAGAGATGCATTTGATCTGTGAAGGAATGAGCTCCAGTGTGGAGTGCAGTGGGAAGTAACGGGAGATGTATGCTATTATAGCTTCCCAAATCAGCACCCATAGGTAGCTTACACCTGGTTTGAAAGATCCAGAACAAAAGCCCGAACAAAAATAATTTTATTTCCAAAGTCAACTCCCTATAGTCTTGGAGTTCTGTACACTTGTAGTCTCTATCTGGGTCAAATAAACTTGAGACTTTTACTCAGTTGACTCCTGAATGCATTGTAACCCTGGTATTTGAGAGACCTTTTCTCTATATGTGAACACTTGGGCTCAAGTGAGCTCTTCTAATACATAAATAGCTTGGTTAATCAGGAATAAGACCACCAAAGTTTCTTAGTGAGGTCTTCAAGTTGTTCCTGTGTGACCTGAGTTTCACCTCTTTTACAGTGCACCACAATGCTTGTCTGTCCCCTCAGGGTGCCAGTAAGAAGAATAATGATGGAGGCTTTTGCTGTGTGAGATGAGGACTTGATCTGTAAAGTTTGTAAGTTAGGGAAAGTATTTTATGCTTAATTAAGGCAGTGCAATTTTTTTTTTACTAGAGCATGCCTTGAGTTTAATCTAGGCAATTGCTAGTTTTAAGTAGGAAAAATAAAAGGAATAAACTTTCCTCAGCTGTACTGTGAAGGCAAGAGGTGAATTTGACCCATTAACATTGTTGCACTTCGCCCATTAACTATTATTTTAATGTTGTCTCTCTCGATTATCAGTAATGCTAATTATGAAACATTCTTTGTGGAGTGCCATCGTTGCACTCAGTGTTGCAATCAAGCAATCAAACCTGAGCTGGGGAAGGAAGTTCTCAAGTTGGAAAAATCAGCTGAAAAACAGAATGTGAAATTGTCGCCACCCATTCTCCTGTTCTAAAGCTTCAGGTAGAACTTCCACAAGAGAATAACAAGGAATGGTTGCAGGGGGGCTCATTAAGATATGAAGTCAGCAAAGAACTTAAGCATGTGGTAGAGTCAAAAAGATTTAATAACTCAGCTGAAGTTAAGTAAGAAGTCAGGGTCTAAACCAGGAATAATATACTTTATGGTACTTTTGGGTTTTTTTTTTAATATTGTCTTTACTGAATTGAAGAAAGGGAAGAGTTCAGGCATTCTCTGAAGTCAATTGTGCAAAGCATATTTCTCAAAGTCATATGTTTTAGCAAATCTACCAATAAAAACTGGGATCACAGAATCACAGAATCACAGAATAACCAGGTTGGAAGAGACCCACTGGATTGTCGAGTCCAACCATTCCCACCAATCCCTAAATCATTCTCCTAAGTATTTCATCCACCCTAACCTTAAACACCTCCAGGGACGGTGACTCAACCACCTCCCTTGGCAGACTGTTCCAATGCCTAACGACCCTCTCCATGAAGAATTTTTTCCTAATCTCAAGCCTAAATCTCCCCTGGCAGAGATGAGGCCATTCCCTCTCGTCCTGTCCCCTGTCACTTGGGAGAACAGGCCAGCTCCCTCCTCTCCACAACCTCCCTTCAGGTAGTTGTAGAGAGTAATAAGGTCTCCCCTCAGCCTCCTCTTCTCCAGGCTAAACAACTCCAGCTCTCTCAGTCACTCCTCATAAGATTTGTTCTCCAGCCCCTTCACCAGCTTTGTTGCTCTTCTCTGGACTCGCTCCAGAGCCTCAACATCCTTCTTGTGGTGAGGGGCCCAGAACTGAACACAGTACTCGAGGAGCGGTCTCACCAGTGCCGAGTACAGAGGGAGAAGAACCTCCCTGGACCTGCTGGTCACGCCATTTCTGATCCAAGCCAAGATGCCATTGGCCTTCTTGGCCACCTGGGCCACTGCTGGCTCATGTTCAGTCGCTGTCAACCAGCACACCCAGGTCCTTCTCCTCCTGGCAGCTTTCCAGCCAGGTTTCTCCTAGTTTGTACTTCTGCTTAGGGTTGTTGTGCCCCAAGTGCAGGACCCGGCATTTGGCCGTGTTAAACCTCATGCCATTGGTCTCAGCCCAGCGGTCCAGCCTGTTCAGATCCCTTTGGAGCCTCCTGACCCTCCAGCAGATCCACACTTCCACCCAGCTTGGTGTGATTTGCAAACTTGCTAAGGGAGCACTCGATGCCTTCATCCAGGTCGTTGATAAAGAAATTAAACAGGACTGGACCCAGCACTGAGCCCTGGGGAACCCCACTTGTAACTGGCTTCCAGTTGGATTTAACTCCATTTCCCACCACCCTCTGGGCCCGGTCATTCAACCAGTTTTTCACCCAGGAGAGTGTGTGCCCGTCCAGGCCAGAGGCCGACAGTTTCCGAAGCAGAATGCTGTGAGAAACTGTATCAAAGGCTTTACTGAAGTCCAGGGAGATACATCCACAGCCTTTCCCTCATCCAAGAGTTTAGTTACTCGATCATAGAAGGTGATCAGATTACTTTGGCAAGACCTGCCTTTCATGAACCCATGTTGACTGGGCCTGAGCACAGGCTGGTCGGTCTCACCTCTGCGCCCAGAAGATCATGGAACAGATCCTCCTGCCTCCTCTGCTAAGGCACTTGGAAAATAAGATGATGATTGATGTAGACAAAATGGCTTCACTAAGGGCAAATCATGTCTGACAAATCTGGTGGCCTACAACAGGACCACAGGGCTGGTGAATAATAGAAGAGTAATTGACATCACCTACCTGCCCTTTTGCAAAGTATTCAACAATAACCCACATAATAACCTTGTCTCTAATTTGGGAAGACATGGATTTGGTGGATGAACCACTCAGTGGACAATTCCAACCACAAATACAGGCTGAGCCGAGAATGGATTGAGTATAGCTGTGAAGAGAAAGACTCAGGGATGCAGGTGGATGAGAAGCTCAGCATGAGCCAGCAATGTGTGTTTGAAGCCCAGAAAGCCATCCACATGCTTCTTTTCTATTCTTTTCTTTTGTTCAACATAGTTCCAACTACTCTTTTATTCCAACTTATACTTTACAAGTGCTCCTTGTCATGTCTTCCCTTTCTGTGCCTCAGTTTTCTCACCATTTAAATAGAGCAGACTGATGTTGGTCTTCCTTGCAGTATAGCCTGTAATACAAAGTTCAACAGAGCTGCGTATTACAGAATAAAAATATGCCTGAAATTAGATTTATAATTAAAGATAAATAAGTCAATAAATAAAACAGAAAAGCCATTCAGGACAGACTGACTGGGGGTGGGGGAGGGGGCAGAGTAGGCCTTAATTTAAGTCCTAGTAAACCAGGTGTAATTTATAATTCTTTCCTCAGGCAATTTAATCACTTTTCAATAACAAAACTGATTATTTAGCCACAGACAGTTCTGCTCAGAGTAGTCACTTTTATTAATAAGATCCAGTCTAATCTGATTAGAAAACAAACCTCACAAACATCTCCTATTAGCTTCCATTCATCTCAGCAACAATTTAAAGTGCAGCTGATGCTTCACAAAGAAAATAGAAACAAACAAAACCCCAAAAAACACTAGCATTGAACATTTCACAAGCACCCACACTTATATATTAGCTATTTATTTTTACCTTTTTCCCACTTAATCTCAGTTACTTGAAAGGCAAATGTGTAGATGATAAGGCAGCAATGTTGCATTGTTTGTTCAAAGCAAAAGTAAATAAACCGATGAGTAGTTGTCTGGAAAGGATGAGGAATTTACATTATGAAAGAGGCATGTAAATCTTACATCAAGCTTTAAATCAAAATGCCGTGTAAGTCAGGTTTATCAAGTAGGTAATGACCAATGCAGCCTCCAAGCAGGTAGCTTCTTTCTTTCCTTGCAAACTGTTCTGAAATCAAGCAACATCCCAGCAAAACAAAAGCAAAGATCTGTAGCAGCTGGAGTAGCAAAACCATGTTCATGGTTCTTGCTGCTGGTGACAGCATTGCTTTCACCCCTGAAAGCAGGTTAGAAATACACCTTCAGGATTCTGTCTGTAACCTTTAATTTTCTCTTTTCTCTCCTGATTTCAAAAGTGAGGGACTCCTGAGTTTCACAAAGCTGTGTTAGCAGGTGGACATTTTGTATAATGACAGCAAGAATTAAGCTGGTGCATATTTCATCAAGCTGACAATGTGAAATATAGTAGGAGGAGAATGGGATGAAGAAATTAAGGTACCAGAACTTGCTCAAGATTTCAGAAGAAATGAAGATGCAGAATCTGTATCCTCTTGCTGAAGGATTTTGTCTCTCTATCTGTGCTCTTAACAAAACATAACTCACTGAGTCACATCTGCACTCATTAATTAAATGTCTAACTTTTCTTTCAGATTCACCAGTTTGAATGAAAAGCACAGAGGAGCACTGCTAGTAAATGCACTGCCTCCTTTAGAAAACACTCACAGCACAAGATTCAGCAGTAAACCATTTAGGAGTACAGCTTGCATCTCCTCCCAGTCACAAAGCTCAGCACTTGCAGCTCTTTGGGGTATGATGCTGCCTCTTGACCAAATGCTTGTAACTGCTTTCATCCTCACTCTGTTACCCAATTAGTATCTTGTTAGCCACACACCTGCAGTGTCTTCACCCGGAGGTCACTAAACCTCATGGGCCTGATTCTGCAGTCACTGCTCTAACCCCAGTCAGAAATCACTCCATTAAATCAACAGCTTTGGAGAAGCCTAAATAAAAGGGGAATGAGGTGATCTGAAACATTAACCCTTTTTCTCTCTGTTTTTCCAACACATGCACCCTTCAGCCATCTGTCACTGCTGTGAAAGTAATTAGCTAACAGGAACATTTCTTCTAATCAGAGCTGGGCAACAGCTAAAGTAAGAACATATGCAACTCTTGGGCTATTGTAGTGTTTCTCCAAATCCTTCTGGAGCTGCTACATCTCAGGAAGAGTAGTCAGGAAAATTGACTGATGTAGTAACCGAATCAGCAGTATGCTAGAAGTTGTGAATCTAAATAAGTCATTCATGATGACTGCTTTGTGTTTTGGACTCATCAAAATTCAGGCCAACTACAGCATGGGGAGAAAAGCTCTGGGAAGGGAAATGAGAGCAGAGAGAGACAAATGTAAATAGAAAATGTGTTTCTGAATTGTTCTGCAGGGACTAGTCTGAATATAAGCTACTCGTAAATGATGTTTTTTTTCACTCAAAGAAGGATATTGTCCAGTGGTGCTAATACAAAGAAATAAACTTTCCAAGAATTATCACAGCATAATATTGACACAAAAGCACTATCTCCAGGACTTAAGCTGAAGGAAATCTTCTCTAGAGAGGTGTATATGTAACTGTGAAAAGATAACATTACCACCTACATTTCAGGACCAATATTACACTAACTTTTCATCTCAGGAAATTCAGCTTTTGATGCAGTAAAGTCCCATACTTGGCTGGGGAGAATATACAGAAGTATAATGCATTTTAAAATTTCTGTGCATCTGGCAGAGAGTATGGCTAGAATTTAAGAACAGATAGTACAAATAATGCATATGTTAGAGAAGGGTGAAATACTGAGCAAAAACTAAAGAAACATTAAATTTTTATCATGAAGGAGGTTGGTATAACCCTTAGACATACATTATTTTCACACTTATTAGAAAAAGAAGATACTGAAAAGTAGGGTGGAAAAGAGGTTTTACAAAGTATATTGTCCTATAGGGAAAGAAAGAATATTCAAACCCTCACAAAACAGGCCATTCTCTTAGTGCTTAAATCTTAGCATACAGACTGAAAAAGTTTACTGCATTTCAATGAACACTACTCCATTACCCTCCACCTGAGCTGTCTGAGAGACTCCACTGAGAAACAGAGGCTTTAGTGATGTCAAGAATGTTTTTACTTAATGACCAAAGCTTAGGATTTAACACTTTCAGGCTCAGATATTGGCCAAGTCTGCTTTTCTGAGGCCACTTAGTGAACATCATGGCATACTTTCTATAGATTCTGTGTGGAGCAAAGAATTTTTTTATTTTCAGGCAGGGAAAAGAAAAACTAAAGTAGGATTATTTGACAGTAGTTCAGGATTGCCTGTTTTCCTGCCAAGAGTTTGAATGAAATGGAATAAGTAGATCTGGTACTACTACCTAGACACATTGCTGTAGGCTCAGTTAATTAGAATAGAATCAGAGTAATACATTCTCCTGAGCTCTGATGACTACTTGAGGAAGTAACGCTTGTCTCTAAAAGTGCCAGTGATGTTAATATTTTGGAATTAGAGGGATTTTTGAGTCAAGCAAGCCTCAAAGAGACATAGGTCTAAAAGAAGAAAGAAAGAAGGGTAGTCCAGGCTGAGAAGTTCTGTTTGTAACTTTCCAGGTGCTGATTTGACTTGCTGGTAATAGCAGACTCCTTGGACTGCTATAGTAATACGGTTGCTTTTATGGATAAAGAGGATGACTGCATCAGCAGACATCCTTGTATCTGTTCTACTTAAGTTTTCTTATGACCATAAACAAGTCAGTAGGACTGAACTTGTCTAAACACTATGGATTAGATCCTTTCTTAAAGCTGGGAAGATAAACATTGTCATGTTACTTCCACTAGAGTACTGGCAACGAAAACACAGTTTCTAATAGGTCTGTTCCACTATTGATATATATATTTTTTAATTATCATTTTCCTTTTTTTTTCAATTTCAGTTTTAGTGCAAAATAGAAAGCTGAAGCAGGAATTATGATAAGACAGACTCTCCCATAGTTTGCTACTGCCTGTATTCTTGTGTCTAATGCTAGTTTTTCTCATTACATTCAATGTATCTGAAACTACGCTCCACTACAGGTAACTAGCCTACGGCAATGAGCAAAGGAAATAGCATTTTCAGTAAGTTAAATAAAATTCATGTAAAAATGTGAGCTGATATTATTAAGTTGATTGTTGATGCAGCAGAAATATTGAAACTTGCTTGTTTAGACAGTTGGCTGTGGTCAAATTAAGCATGCCTGAAATTTGGATAGTACCACAACTTAAATAAAAGATGACAATTACATCCCACATTTACATTTGTGCTAAGAAGAACTGTGACAATTCATTCTGAGCAACTTCTTAGGCAATGTAAGGATGTGAAAAATTCTATTCCTCTTTTGCTTGAAGTTAGGGCTGTGTGAAGTTAAGGCTTTCTCTCAGAAGCTTCCTGTGATGTGGTAATACAAGGAAAAGTCTTTGCTACTGTGACCAGCTCGCCCATCTGTTATGTTGTTGCTTGCTGGATGAACAGAGGTTTTCAGACACTGCAGTCAGTACTTCCCTGAGGGGTAGATTAACACCAAAGGTCTCCTGTGCCACGTGTCCAGACAAACAGCGTGTACCTATTTTTTTTTTTTTTTTTAAGTGAGATGGGAGGTTAAGTGGCATAAAACAAACCCTTAATTTTATCTACTTCTATTTGGTGGGCAAAAGTCATGTAATATTCACAAAAACTGTGTCCCAGCTTTCATTTAGGCACAGGCAGTCAGTGATTCTATGCCTCTTTAATTCAGAAATTCTGTTATCTTTACATCTTTTCCTTTTGGACGTTGGAGGTACTTTTCTAATTATTTCCATAACCATCATTCTTACCTAGCATTCAATAGCTGAAAATAACTCTGGTATTTTAACTGCTAGCTCCTCATCTTAGTTTTGCCTTACAAATAGCTCTGAAAATAGCTGATGGCCTTCTCTGATTATATATTTATTGATCTGAATGATTCTGTTGATCATTCTACATCACATCACTTCACTTTAAGATATGTTATGGTATGATGAATATAATACACTTGTTCCTTGTGGGGTTTGCTTGTTTGCTTTTGGAGTGGGCCTGGGGATTGTTTTAGTATAAATTTTTAGTAGAAAAAATAAAGAGTGTCTGTATCACATCATATAATAGTATTATCTTATAACAGAAAAGAGAATTCAAGGTACAGCTCAGAAGTCATGTGTAGTTTACTATATAGGTACCAGTTCAACTGACAATGAGAGCTGACATTACTATAATGGAAAAACTCAATGTGTATTTATGGAACATTAATTCAGCCTATAATATTGCAGCTGTCAAAATCTACTGATGTAGATTCTATTTCATATGTTTTCCTTTTCCTCTTTGTAATTCACTTTGGGGTTTTTTTGTGTCATAGCTTCAAAAGGAGATTAGTTAAACGTCCCATTTGAACTATTGTCTTTGTTTTCACATTCTTTGTCTTAATGAGCGAGGGTGAGCATCTCGGTATTTTTAGAAGAACAGATTCAATGAAAATAAGAACTGTTTAATGCAATAGCCTTCTTCTGTCTAGCAAGAGAAATGGGGCTACAATAATATCATATAAACTGAAAAAAGAATATTCCCATAAGAGAAGGAGTCTCACAGACTTTCCAGGTCCTCTAGGGAAAGGTTTGAATAATGTAGGGTTAAGGGGTTTGACATATTACACCAGGACAGCAGTTCTATTCCTGCAGAACAGAGCAGTTTGGGATGGGAGGTGTTATAATACAAACAGTGCTTGCCTCACTACTATGACAATAGGAACAAGGTATAATGCTGGGATAGATGGATAATGAGAACTCAAGAAAGAAAAGCAAAAACCATAAATGAAAATTGAGGAAAACCTGGACAAAAAGCAAAGGTATGGGTCACTCATGACACAGATGACACTGAAAATCTTGACCTTGAGCTCTGCTGAGGGGCTATTTATCCTCTTAACTAACATTGTGATGAAGTTAATGAATTAAGACTGATCAGGATACAGGGAAGTGGCAGGAAGACATTGATGAAAGGAATTAATCGGCTTTTGAAGGATCGAGTCGTGCCGAACTTCAGGATTATAGACAAAAAGTTGAACATACAGTTGTGAATAGAAGTGCAGTCTTACAGGAGACAAGGAAGGAAAACATGAAAAAAGGAACAATTATGATAGCCAGGTGAGCTGTCATTAATGACACACACAGGTTATTGTAGTCATTATAAATTATCAGCCTTGCCCAATAAGACTTAGGCACTTCTAATAGTACAGGAGTTCTTGTATAAAATGTGTTGACATATGACTTTACTCAGGTAAATGACAAGTCCCTAAAACCACTTTGCTTGGGAGGGAAGTTTCTATGGCCCTGTTTCTTTTGGACCCTATTTTCTTTTCCATCTTAAGCCACTTCCTTATAATATCCTATCCTTATCCATCATCTCTTTCAAGATTTTATGTAAGCTTTCCTATGTCATCATATGTCATCTCTGCATCATTTACTACCTTGTAGATTGGTGCTTCTGTGTGTCTCACTTTCCTAGACTGTTCGGAATTTTCACAACTTCCTCTTTGCATTCCTATCTTTGAGATACTGTGTGGTCTTTAAGGGGAAAATTTTTCATCTTTACGCTTGATCATGTGAAATCTTCATAAATGCATATCAATATGACATGGTTTTGTCATTGATCCATCACATTACAACCACACTTCTGTCTAACCTGCCGTATTTTCTGCTGTCTGACATGCAGATATAATTAAATGTTAAGAAAACTGTAGTACTGGAGGATGAGTTTTTTGAATTATTTTATTATCAGTACTGCTTATTCCTGATAAAAGGATAAAAACAAAGGTATGGCTGTCAGTCAACATAAACTGGAAAAACTACTTGCTTTAAAGCAGTTAAATTTTTGACCCAATAACATATTAATATAATGGGACCATCAAGACTTCTGCAGGGGTCTTATTTCAGAGAATAAGGTCAGTGTTCTAGAGACAGTAATTTTTATCAGATAAAACTGATGGCCCTCACCTGTGTCTACAGAGATTGGCTGGCTCATTCCAGTTTAAAAAATGAACTCTGGAAGAGTTTGTTCCTCATCAAAAAATCTCATGACATAAAAACATTCAGAAGCCATCAGTTTATGTGAAGTGAAAAGTAATTAAATGCAACAACAACGTGACATCAGCAGTGGATAATTTTCAGATTTTAAATGTCATTCTCTCTTTTTAAGCTCACAGTTGTTTGAGGTTTTTGTCTCCATTTCATGAGATAGACTACAAAACATTGTGACATGCTTAATATTTCTTCCGCCAAGCCGTCCATTCTGATTTCATTCTCACCCTTTACAGAGTTGTTGATTTCAGCCTGCATTTGGCTGCCAAAAAATGTGATTGCACACGCAGTACCAAGAACAAAGTGAAAATGAATTATGTATTGGAAAGGAAGTTACATTTGAGTCAAAAAACTTAAGACTTCAGCACCTCCAAATTACAATATAATTTAGGAGGGAATACATTTAAAGAGACAGCAACGGACTGAGGCGAGAGAGGGTCAGCCATGTCAAAGCTTAATATAATTTACAGTACCTTTCAATTATTTATTTTTAAGAAGCCACTGAGCACATTGGATTTTTTCAGTGGTAATGTCAAAATATGGATATTGGAAAAAAGACATGAATACTACTGACAGGTTGTTATGCATGATAATAATATATGGGGGCATTTAAACTATGGATCGCTCACCGAAGAAAAAAAAAAGCATGTCATTTACTCTGAGAACACACAACTATATGTTTAGTGGCTCTTCTTCTGCATTATAAAACTTTGCTGAACTGGGGGTTTTTCTTTGTATTTCTTCTTTTCTATTTTGATTTAAAACTTTTCTCTTTGAAATAATGGCCAGCAAGTTCAGACTTATTTCCTACAAAGGAAAAACTAGGTAGGGCTGTTTGCAATGACCCAGATAGAATAAAAGAAAGCCTTTTTAATTCAGTTCATGCAAATAGCAACATTTTGTTTTTTATTTATTCGTTTGATATTGTATTTAAGGGAAGTGTGTGGCTTTTGAAATCCTGAAATGAAGGTGGAAGATCTGTTTTCAGTTCCTTGATAGGCTTCTTTCACATGAACAGGCAAATGACTCAACACTGACTTCACAAACTATTTTTTGATCCTCAGAAACCCTGTTCAGCTTTTGCTTTAATACTATAAACATCAAAATTATTAATGCTTTGATTTCTACTCGCAGACATATGCATTATAAGGAGCTTCTATAGATATTTACCTAGCATCCCAAGCTGTGCCTAGGCTGCAGAAGGATTCTGGAACCAAGAGATTAATCGAGGTGCCTCCAGCTGCCAATATCAACAAAGACAGACCTCCTATGTCTCCTGCATCATATCTACCAGTCTTAGGCAGATCTTAGATGCCTTAAGGTAACCATTCAGAAAATTCTATTTAATCTGGATAAACATGTCCTGGATATCTCTTTAACAGGCCATTCTGCTCAGCGTTTTCAGGTGGTGTTTTTTGGATCAGTCTCACACAGAAATTCTTAGGGACAACAGAGTCACTTTTCACAAACTGGTTGATTGCGCATATTGGTATGGAGGTTACTCTAAAAGCCAGTCTCTAGAGTAGCAATAAGCTTTATTTCCTCTGGCTGCCACTAGTGTTTTATATATTTCCTACCCACATCATTGTTGTACAGTTTGGGGCAACCTATCTGGACTTCACAAGTGACTGTCTTGTCTCTCTAGTCATCCCATAAGGCAACAGTACAGTTCAGCCACAGATTTTGCATGAAAAATTTTCTTCTGCACGACTCTAAGCCTCAGCAGGTAGCATAGGACTGCTCTGCCTGTCCTTTCCTCAATCTACAAAAAACTACGGAGCCCAGAAGATTCATCTGAGATGTTGGAAACCTAGATTTGGATGGATCTGAATGGATTGACTTAATCTTATGAAATTCAACAGCATAAATTTCTACACTTGTGAAGGATGGTCACTGTTTAGTAGTGCAGGCTGGAAACAGACTGGCCAAGGAGCAAACCTGTGGAAATCACACAGAATCACACAGAATCACAGAATAACCAGGTTGGAAGAGACCCACTGGATCGTTGAGTCCAACCATTCCCACCAATCCCTAAATCATGCCCCTAAGTACCTCATCCACCCTAACCTTAAACACCTCCAGGGACGGTGACTCAACCACCTCCCTTGGCAGACCGTTCCAATGCCTAACCATCCTCTCCATGAAGAATTTTTTCCTAATCTCAAGCCTAAATCTCCCCTGGGGGAGCTTGAGGCCATTCCCTCTCGCCCTGTCCCCTGTCACTTGGGAGAAGAGACCAGCTCCCTCCTCTCCACAACCTCCTTTCAGGTAGTTGTAGAGAGTAATAAGGTCTCCCCTCAGCCTCCTCTTCTCCAGGCTGAACAACCCCAGCTCTCCCAGTCGCTCCTCATAAGATTTTTTCTCCAGCCCCTTCACCAGCTTTGTTGCTCTTCTCTGGACTCGCTCCAGAGCCTCAACATCCTTCTTGTGGTGAGGGCCCAGAACTGAACACAGGATTCGAGGAGCGGTCTCACCAGTGCCGAGTACAGAGGGAGAAGAACCACCCTGGACTTGCTGGTCACGCCGTTTCTGATCCAAGCCAAGATGCCATTGGCCTTCTTGGCCACCTGGGCCACTGCTGGCTCATGTTCAGTCGCTGTCAACCAACACCCCCAGGTCCTTCTCCTCCTGGCAGCTTTCCAGCCAGGCTTCTTAGTCTGTACCTCTGCTTAGGGTTGTTGTGCCCCAAGTGCAGCATTTGATAAAGCCCTGAGCTACTATATCTGATGTTAGAGCTGACTTTGCTGTGCTGATGAGTTCCTAAGTCCCTTATATCTCTTCCAACCAAAATTATCCTGTGATCCTGTGACCCTATGGGTATGGAAAAAGTCTATAAATCCAGGAACCTGTAAACCATTTGTCCAAGATATTTTTGGCATTTGCAGGTTAATAGTTATCTTTCCCATTGAGGTTGTTCAGGAGTAGATAATTAACATATTTATTTAAAAATAAACAAAGCAATACTTAACATCTGTGAAATATTTCTTACAGCAGGAACTAGTACCTAACACTTACTCCTTCTTAGTTTATTGATTTCTACTCCTCTTTTACTGCCGTTCTCTTTTTCCTTTTTATGTTCTTCCTTACCAAGATAGAAATACACTGAAGAATACCGGGCTGCACAGTGGATATTCTCTCCCTGCTGAGGTATGAGAGTTCTGATCTCATAAATCAAACATTTCAGGTATTTTAAAAAAAAGTTTTTCAAAGGAAGTTATATAACTGCTGAACATTTAAGGTACAATGCATGCACTTGTGCTTCTTTTCCACATTAGTTCTTTATGGAGAAAAAACCCCACAGTATTATATGGCCTTCTGTTAATCCAAATTTTGGATAAAATTCATTGGTTGCTGTCTAAGGTAGAGAAAGAGTCTTTGTTTGAATATTAGGCATTTGCATTACAATGGATAAGTGAATCCTTTAGAGTGCTTAAGATTTTCAGCAAACTGCTAAGATTTTAGCTTCTGAAGATCCCATACTGATTATGCATCTCTCCCCAAACACTGTATGAACACCCTGCTTGCCTTGAAGCTATGACATGTGGTGGTAACCATAAGGGTGCTATTAATGTCACCACTATCATTATTGGCAGTGCTAAGGCAGGCTTGATCTGAGTAAATGTGGATTGTGACTCTGAGCTACTGAAACTTTGGATCTTTTAAGAAAGACAGGAGAAAAGTAGTTACTTCTAAGATACAGAACACCTTTTTCTTATCTAGAAATCTGAAATATTTTAGCTGAAGATAGAATCACACAGAATCACACAGAATCACACAGAATAACCAGGGTGGAAGAGACCCACTGGATCATTGAGTCCAACCATTCCCACCAATCCCTAAATCATGCCCCTAAGTACCTCATCCACCCTAACCTTAAACCTCCAGGAAAGGTGACTCAAACACCTCCCTTGGCAGACTGTTCCAATGCCTAACCACCCTCTCCGTGGAGAATTTTTTTCCTAATCTCAAGACTAAATCTCCCCTGGTGGAGCTTGAGGCCATTCCCTCTCGTCCAGTCCCCTGTCACTTGGGAGAAGAGGCCAGCTCCCTCCTCTCCACAACCTCCCTTCAGGTAGTTGTAGAGAGTAATAAGGTCTCCCCTCTGCCTCCTCTTCTCCAGGCTAAACACCCCCAGCTCTCTCAGTCATTCCTTATAAGATTTGCAGCCCCTTCACCAGCTTCATTACTCTTCTCTGGACTCACTCTAGAGCCTCAACATCCTTGTTGTGGTGAGGGGCCCAGAACTGAACACAGGACTCGAGGTGCGATCTCACCAGTGCCGAGTACAGAGGGAGAATAACCTCCCTGGACCTGCTGGTCACGCCGTTTCTGATCCAAGCCAAGATGCCATTGGCCTTCTTGGCCACCTGGGCCACTGCTGGCTCATGTTCAGTCGGTTGTCAACCAGCACCCCCAGGTCCTTCTCCTCCTGGCAGCTTTCCAGCCAGGTTTCTCCTAGTCTGTACCTCTGCTTAGGGTTGTTGTGCCCCAAGTGCAGGACCCGGCATTTGGCCTTGTTAAACCTCATGCCGTTGGTCTCAGCCCAGCAGTCCAGCCTGTTCAGATCCCTTTGGAGCCTCCCGACCCTCCAGCAGATCAACACTTCCACCCCACTTGGTGTCATCTGCAAACTTGCTAAGGGAGCACTCGATGCCTTCATCCAGGTCTTTGATAAAGACATTAAACAGGACTGGACCCAGGACTGAGCCCTGGGCAACCCCACTTGTCACTGGCCTCCAGCTGGATTTAACTCCATTTCCCACCACTCTCTGGGCCCGGTCATTCAACCAGTTTTTCACCCAGGAGGGTGTGCGCCTGTCCAGGCCAGAGGCCGACAGTTTCCGAAGCAGAATCGTGTCAAAGGCTTTACTGTCTCTTAAAGTGGAGGTTTCTTTAGTTTAGGTTTTGTTTTTCCATTGAGTATAAAGGCAAACTTAGAAGTAGCTGAAATATAAACATAAAACATATAAACACCTTAAAGTAGCTGAGGTGAATCTTTCTTTATGTCTCTTTGTGGATTTAGATCTTGCTCTTTCTCAGAGGTGGACTGTGCTTATTTTAAAGAAAGAAGTATAAAAGGTCATTGTGGGATTTTTTGCATATCGTCGTTTAATATTTGGAGAAAGTAATGATACAAGTTCTGTAGTTATAACATTTTTTGTCATGTTTTTATTTTTTACCTCTTTTCTGCTTTAGGTTTTTTGGACAGAAAGAGGTTACTGCTGATAAGTTTTAGTATCCCATCTGTTATTATGCTGGTAGTGACAAAGAAAGGCTGGAATCGTTTTCTGATTTAGTTCTGCAACAGTATATGCAAAGCTTATACAAGGAGAGCATAATTATATTTTTGTTTTATCAAATTTACATAACTTGTTCACATTACCATCAACAATTCTAAGCCAATCAAGTGCATACGAGTAAGAACTGAAATCACCATTTTTCTGTTATTCAGATATTGTGAACGAAGGAAGAAATAATTTACTAAGCATTGTATCTTTTGAAATTCTGTATTGATTTTCTAGTATGATCTTGTCTGATATAAACACAACAAGGGAAAATGGGAATTATCTGATCTTTCAATTACCCAGAGATCTCATTTCTTAGGAAAGAAAAAAATGCCACAGATATAAGCCAAATCCTAAAGCAAAGAGGCTTCTCAGCTATTCATTATTAATTTGTTAGCATTTTTTGTTTTTCCAGATTTATGACCTGAAGTTGGGGCCTGCAAGAAAGCTGGTGATGAACTCTTTATCAGGGTATGCAGTGGTAGGAGGAGTGGTAATAGTTTTAAGCTGATTAAGGGTAGATTTAGATGAGATACTATGAAGATTTGTCTTACTGTGTGGGTGGTGAGGCACTGGCACAGGCTGCCCAGAGAAATCATGGATGCCCCCTCCCTGGAAGTTTTCAAGGCCAGGTTGGATGAGGCTTTGAGCAACCTGATCCAATGGAAGGTGTCCCTGCTCATGGCAGGGAGACTGGAGCTAGATGATCTTTAGGTCCTTTACAACCCAAACAATTCTATAATTCTAAGATAACAGATTCTAGTCATTCTGTGATTCTAATATCATGTGATTCTTAGATCACAGTGTCTGATCATGAACCACGAAATACTATCCAAGGTAACAAGTAGGAGTGGATATTCTTGTTTTGTGTTTCCACAGGCAGTGAAATTCATGAAGAAAGGCAAAACATCATATTTCAGGTCAGAACATTATCTAAGAAGGGTAGGAACAAACCAGGTGTATGAGGTCTGACACAAAAAATGAAAATTTTGTCACATTATTTGCCAGACGCCTTTTTTTTTGTTGGTAGAAGATGTGAAAGGAAAAACAGAGATCCTCAACAGCTCTTCAGATCTGTGGAATTGCTTTGAATGTTCTCAAGATTGTATGCAACTGTGTGTCACCTCAGAAGGGAACTATTTTGAAGGTGATCATAGCTGATTTTCTTAATTTGTTAAAAAAAAAAGTTACAGGAATAGTTTTGGGGTTTTTTTGTGTGTCAGACCTTGTATATATCTTCAGGCAATTTTTATATACTGGAGAAAGGATTGCAATACTGCCTTTCTGTGTTTCCCCAGAAGCATACAGAAGAGTGGAACAGTGGCCAAAATGGATAATTTACTTCCACCTCACCATGTCCCAGACTCTATTTTGTCCTCTTTGCCAAATTTCATGGAAACGAACAAACAAAACCCTCAAACTAGAAGCAAACTGTATTTTACCTTCTACCAGGAGCCATGTAGACACAAGTATTGGGCTCAAACTTGGGAGCTGCAATTAATTGATACAAGAGTGAAGGGAAAATAAAACAATTTTCTACTTTCAACGCATTACTCTGTTGTTCCCTTTATGGGAAAGGAGTTAGCTGACACCAAACTGTTTATCTTCTTCCAACATGGATGCTGTTGTCATTTGTTATTTAGTCCAGGATTGTTGCACATGTGAAATGAGTGGCCTAGAAAGGTGCATCCAGATCATGACAGTAAGAATTGCCCAGTCTGGTTTCTTATAGGGCAGGACATTTAAATGGTACTGTTTAATAATGATGGATTTGCTAAGGTTTGCAACAACAGTCCATCATGACCAATACCTGCTTAGCAACCTGAGGAAGCATGACATTTTCCTTTACCAATATATGCCTCTATGCAACATCACCAACGTAGGTCCTTTGAGTCTAATACCTCACAGACAAAGAGCTTTCCTTATTATCTTCAAACTGCATTTGGAGTTGCCAGTCTGTACCTTGCAAACTTGCACTATTTTCTCAGGAATCTTGCAAAACTCTTAAGGTTTAATGGTCTCTCACATTCCCTTTCCTCAGGTGACTCTACCCTTCAGGAAGATTTATGCACACCTGTCAAAAGCTGCTAGATTTCTCTCTCTCTTTCTTTCTCCTTTTCCCTCCTTTCTTCCTACCCCTTAAATTTCAGAGCTGATTGTCACTCTTTAACAGTTTATTTTCCATTAATACACAGTAAGTACCTCACCCTTTCCTCAACACTGGAGCACATTATGCTTTCATATGCAAATCCTCTAAGTCAACAATATGGCAGGAATATGTTTAAATAAGAATAGAGATAGCTAATCAGTGTACTTTCCTAAAATTACTTATTCCTGAGTTGCTGATTCTGCCTTTGCTTGGTCCTTGCTGCAGTACAGCTCTTAAGAATGTCTAGGGGAGTTTAGTTTGTGAAACAACTGAGGAAAATGTGAGTAGGAGTATTAGCATATCGATCTACATTAGGCTATTATTATATCAGAGATATCACTGGAGTGGACTCTCGAGAGTAGAAATACATTGCAGTTTTCTTATTGACATTCTTTTGTTACCTCTGTATATTTTCTCCAAGAAACACAAACATTCATTTCCAATCACTTATTAAATATTGAGGTATAAAAGCATAATTTCCAGATGACTAGTCTGTAGGAGCTTTTAGATGATTCTACTGTGGCAAGAGATGTTCTTATGATTTTTATCACCCAGTGATGATTGACAATATATTTATTGAATGTTTAGTAACCTTAACCTGTCCTATGCAAATCAATTGTTCCGTTTGCTTTAGCCCTCCATGATTCTTCTATAGTCAATGGAGAAAGACATGTGTAACTTCAAACAGTAATTATTTTTTATCCTAAGATAATTGAATAGACTGAGTGACCACCTCTGTGTGGCTGAAGCCAAGAGGAATAAATGTCATCCTAGATCCCTGGGTCTGAAGTGTATTTTCATGTTTTTTCTATAGATAAAAATCTCAGTGTATACTTAATATGACTAATTTGGAATAAAATTCTTTGCATTGTAGTGACAGAAAAAAATGCTTGCTATTTGTTACTGCAGATTACTTAAGATTTTGGATAAGTTGCATGTTAAAATGAACATGGAATGTTTTAACTGCCACTAAACTGTTTTTCAGTAAGTCATTGTGTTTCTCTGGAATAAGATCTAAATCCTATACAATTCCAGGTAATGTAAGCATCAAATTGGGATTTGATCAGCCTTATTATGGGACGATTTTTCATTATGATGTATTTTTAGAAAGTTACCTTTGGTGTTTTAGAATGTTTTATGCTGTTGGCAGCTCTACAATTACCTTTTTAAGATCTTCTTTGACGTCTTACATACTGCTGACCAGTATATGACTTTCTCAAGTGCAATCCATTTTTCTCTTGAAGAAGCTGGTCTTCAAAAAATGATGCCTAGTACTTTAGCATGAGGTATGTACATTATTTATAAAGCTGATATAGTAAAGAAATAGGCTTGGAGTTTATCAGCTTTGAAATAATCTCCTCTGCTTGTAGGGGCACTGCAGACTTTATTTGTTGCAATACTGAGTTTTCTGTAGACAACTTAAACGAATTAAATATCTGACACAAACAGCACCTTACTGTAGGTTCTAAATATTTTACCTGTTTGGTGAAAGAAGTTAGAAACACCAGCTTTTCCATTCCTGGAAGGATTATTTTCCTCATCTTTTAACTCAAGTAATAGTTTTTATTTTTTGATGTGAACAGATATATGACTTGTATTTTTATCACGGATATGAACTTAGAACAAGCTATCGTACATAACCTAACTTTAATCTACATATTTTTGATGCTCACAGTAATTTTATATGTACTGGAATGCATTTCAGCAGAATTCACAGAACGCAGAATTGTTTAGTTTGCCAAAGACCTTTAAGATCATTGAGTCCAGCTGAAAGCCAAACACTTTCAAGTCCACCAACAAATCATGTTCCTAAGTACTTGTCTTTTAAATACCTCCAGGAATGGTGACTCAATCACTTCCCAGGGCAACTTGTTCCAGTGCTTGATAATACTTTCAGTGGAGTAATATTTTGTAATATACAGTTTAAACCTCTCCTGGTGCAACCTACGGCCTCTTCTTGTCCTGTCACTCATTACCTGGGAGAAGACACCAACACCTACCTCAGCTACAACCTCCTTTCAGGTAGTTGTAGGGAATGATAAGGTCAACCCTCAGTCTCCTTTTCCTATACTGAACAACCCCAGTTCCTTTATCTGCTCCTCATAACATTTGTATCCCAGAACATCCACCAGCCTCATTGCCCTTCTCTGGATGTGCTCCAGCAGCTCAATGTCTGTCTTGTAGTAAGAGGCCCAAAGCAGAACACCGAATTCAAGGTGTAGCCTCACCGAGGACAGGGTAGTGGCAAGTACCCAGGTCCTGGTGGCCACACTGTTTCTGATGCAAGCCTGGATGCTATTGGCTTTCTTGGCCACTTAGGCACATAGCTGGCCCATATTCAGCTGGCTGTTGACCAGCATCTCCAGGTCCTTTTCCATCAGGCAGATTCCCAGCCATTCACTCCCAGACATGTACTGCTGCATGGGGTTGTTGTGGTCCAAGTTCCGGACCTGACACTGAGCCTTGTTGAACACCACATAATTGACCTCAGCCCATGAATCCATCCTGCCCAGCTCCCTCTGTGGAGCTTTCCTACCCTCCAGTACATCAACACACTGCACAGCTTAGAGTCATCTGCAAAATAATTGACAGTGTACTCAATCCCCTCATCTAGATCATTGGTAAACAACAGAACCAGAGGGAACACCACTAATGACCAGCATCAAATGAAGTCTGAGGTTTAATGAAGACTGAGGATTCATCGTTACCTCCACTGGACTTGTACTAGTCTGTTTATATCTACTGTATAAACTAACCTGTAGCTGTAGTCAAAATGCAATTTGGTGTTTCCTAAATTCTTGTTATTTCCTTAGAATGAACATTATGCTGTGGTCATATAACATCTTGTCCATTTTTTTCTTGGACACACATTCATCAAATTACATAAGTTCTTCTCTTAGATCTTTAGAAATCTAAGGTAAAGATGATGAAGTTCAAGGCTAATCTGCATAAATATCTACTGGAGAATATGTAAAACCACTTCAGGGTGTATTGAGCACAGAGAACAGAAAAGCACCTTTTTAATATTTATGACAAATATGTCAAAAGACTAGAATGTCTGTCTCTCCCTAGAAATGGTGGACAATAAGAACAGACATGAGTAATACTTCTTTGATTCTCCACTGACTGACAGTCCACATTTCTTCCCACTTAGATACGTTATATCCTACTTTAAACATTAAAACTGTGGACAAAAAGATTATCCAACAGTGTTAATGTCAAATTCACTTTGCTTGAAGTGCACTGGAAAGGAAATTCCCCTTAACAAGGATCAACATTACACACTAAAAGACTTATACTAAACCACATTGATTAATTTCATAGATATTGAGAAAATATGCAAATGTTCCAGATTATCTCTTTTTTAAGGCACCATGAGATCTAGTAGTTAGTTTTAAAATGATACTATCAGACACTTCATGATTCCTTGGCTATACAAGCCCTGGCCAGATTTTCAACATCAGTTTGGTAGAGGCTTCCTGGGGACAAAATGATATGACCAACATTAGAATAGTGATCTTGCAGTCCTCCTTATTCATTGACAAACATGATTAGGAAATAAAATTCTTGCATGCAAAGGCTCTAAAGCAGGCTAGAGTGACAAAAGAACTTCACATGAACAGTAAAACCAAAAAATTTTCAAAGAAAATAAATAGTTTTCCCATCTCTGACCGATCATATCAGTGCCCTTGTATGTCCTTAAGGATTCAGACATGATTTCTCATAACTGTGAACAGTTACAATTGGAGCAGTCATCTTGTTATCAGCGGGGATGCTGGGCAAGTAGCAGTTCCCTGGTATGAATGAGCAGTGCACAGCTTGTTCTACATCTCCTCAGTATATAACAAAACAGAAGTCAAACCTGTGGATGTGAAGACCCTGTGGTCTGCTCACTCCAGCAATAAACAAGGAAATTTTACAGCGACACACTGAATGGGTTTTTCATCACTGCATTTGTGCTAAGAGACTGAGTTGGACTCAATTCAGGTAGCAGACCCGCTTTAGTGAAATAATGCTTTCGGGCTTATATTAGAGGGCAAAATAAAACATAATGCTTCTCTATCTCTAGCTTCAGAAGCTTCTCTCGCTATGTTTTGCAACCTCCTTTTGAGGTTTCTGTTGGCAGAACATCAGTTGCTTTATTTCTATAGCACCACTCTTCATAGCTCTAAAAGTGATTCATAGATACCAGTAGCATCCCAATTTTGAACACTAGATGATGAATTATACATTCAGAAAAAATGCCTCAGTTCTTTGTTTCAAAACCTAGTTGATCTGGTTTAGTTTAAAGTAGGGTGGATTTGTTTGTTTGCTAATAACTCCTTGTAGGTTGCATGTTCAATTTACAAATGTTCATGTAGCAGCAAATAGTATTACACACGCAAATACGCTGCTTTGCTGTCTTACTGTCCCTCCAGCAAATGTATTCTAAATACGATTACTATTTCAATGCATGCATATTGTGAATCATACATTTTGGTATTAAAATCAAGAGCTGAATACACTGAATGTGAGGTACAGTTTCTGATTGATTTTCTTTTGCAATGTTTTCCTTAGCAATCTGCTTGCACAATAGGTCTTCTTTGAATAAGTGGTATAATTCATGGTTTGAGGTGCTATTCAGTGTATTTTTTTTTTAACTCCAAAGAGTTCTCTTGTTGACATTTTTTTAGAGATGATCCGTACCTCAGTTTAGAAAACTCCAGCAGAAGACAGTGGTTTCATATTTAAAACAAGGTATTTATCTTGAGAACAGCCCTGCAGAGAAGGACTTGAGAATGTTGGTTGATGAGAAGCTTGACATGAGCCGACAATGCACGCTCGCAGCCCAGAAGGCCAGCCATATCCTGGGCTGCATCAACAGAAGCAGGTCAAGGGAGGTGATTCTTCCCCTCTACTCAGCCCTGGTGTGACACAACCTGGAGAACAATCTCCAGTTCTGGAATCCTCAAAATTAAGAAGGATATGGACCTGCTTGAATGGATCCAGAGGAGAGCTACAAAGATATTCAAAGCGCTGGAGCACTTCTGCTGTTAGAATAGGTTAAGAGAGTTGGGGTTGTTCAGCCTGGAGAAGGGAAGGCTCCTAGGAGACCTTATAGGGGCCTTCCAGTTCCTGAAAGGAGCCTACAAGAAAGCTGGGGAGGGACTGTTTACAGGGGCACAGAATGATAGGATAAGGGGGAATGACTTTAAATTGCAGGGGGGAAGATTTAGACTAGACATTAGGAAGAAATTTTTCACAATGGGGCCTTGACCAGCCTGATGTAGTGGGAGGTATCCCTGCTCATGGCAGGAGGGTTGAAACTGGATGATCTTGAGCTTGAGGCCATTCCCTCTCATCCTGTCCCCTGTCATTTGGGAGAAGAGGCCAGCACTCTCCTCTCCACAACCTCCCTTCAGGTAGTTGTAGAGAGTAATAAGGTCTCCCCTCAGCCTCCTCTTCTCCAGGCTGGGGTTGTTTAGCCTGAAGAAGAGGAGGCTGAGAGGAGACCTCATTACTCTCTGTAACTACCTGAAGGGAGGTTGTGGAGAGGAGGGAGCTGGCCTCTTCTCCCAAGTGACAGGGGACAGGATGAGAGGGAATGGCCTCAAGCTCCACCAGGGGAGATTTAGGCTTGAGATATGGAAAAAATTCTTCACGGAAAGGGTCGTTAGGAATTGGAAGGGTCTGCCCAGGGAGGTGGTTGAGTCACCGTCCCTGGAGGTGTTTAAGGTGAGGGTGGATGAGGTACTTAGGGGCATGGCTTAGGGACTGGTGGGAATGGTTGGACTCGACAATCTGGTGGGTCTCTTCCAACCTGGTGATTCTGTGATTCTGTGATCTTTAAGGTCCCTGTCAACATTCTATGTTTCTATTATTCTGTGATTCTGTGGTCTTAGTATAGTATCCTAACCAAAAGTCTTAGATCTGTCACAGTACTACAGATGTCTCCAGCGGAATTAGAAGAGAAAGTACGTTTTCAAATGTGGTTCAGACGATATAAGTGCCATTGACTATATAGATAGTTTATGTATCTTCATGAGATTAACAGATGGGACAGGAGGACACTTAAAGATGCAATATGGGAGAAACAGAAAGATGAATCAATCCAAGGTGAACAGAGAATACCTCTCTCCACTTGCAGTCAACAGTCTTCTCAGAGTAAAATGTTTGAGAGAGGATGAAGTCTTCTTTCCAGTTTATCCTGGTGGTCAGAATACTTTCTTTAGAAATGGGGAGAAACATCTTCAAAAGCCTCCATCAGATTGACTTAGAGCCAAGATTGAGTTACTACATCCTAAGTGAGCTTCATTATCCCTTGCCTGAACAGAAACTGTTCTTTAGCTTAAGTGCTACAGCTAGATTAATTAATCTATTTAATATACCAGAGAGGCATGTACGTCATGTTGGACTAAAATGCAAATAAGCAGGAGTGAGTTAATATACGGAGACATCTTCCTGGATTTTAGAGTCTCTTTTTAGTCATGTTCATGTCTTTTATCTAAGGGAGAGTATCCCTCAGTAGTGGGCAATTAAATCCAAACCCAGCTTGATTATTCTGCCTCTGGCTTACACATTTTATGTTGCTTTACTGCACAGTGACCCAGATTTAACAGCAGCAATGGACTATGTACTGGCCCCTGGCTGTTCCATAATATGGCTGGTAAAGCACAGTTTTGGAAGTGGAAGATGTGGCCTCCTTCACCTACATCTGAAGGCAGAGTCCAGACCAGTTTTAGTGTATCCTAGGACAATATACAAACTGTGGGCTTTGAACAAACACTAAAATTTATTCCTTAGCAGGACAGCTGTATATGTCAGGCCATTGAGACAGGGGAGTCAACGATAGCACAAAGGATTGTTCTCCAGCCCCTTTGCCAGCTTTGTTGTCCTTCTCTGGGCTAACTTCAGAACCTCAACATCTTTCTTGTAGTGAGGCGCCCAGAACTGAACACAGTATTTGAGATGTGGTCTCACCAGTGCCGAGTACAGAGGGAGAAGAACCTCCCTGGACCTGCTGGTCACACCATTTCAGATACAAGCCTTATTCGGTGGGCTACCAACAATCCCTGATGCCTTTGATGTTGGCAGATATAGCGAACTGTGTGGAGTTCATTCTTGGTTGTACTATCTAGACCCTCTTTCTTCTGCTAGTATACTACCAGCTTGAATTGTTTCCAAAGAAATTTTCTATTCTGTTTAAAAACTAGTTTAAAAAGAGAAAAGTAAAAGATTCATTGAAAGCTGAAAATGAGTAAGTGTATAGCATACAAAGAGTAGTTTGTTACAGCAGATATATCTTTATTTGCACTTCTGCTGTTATTAACATGTGTATGTAGAAACATGAAACAAACCTTAAAGCCATATTTTTGCAGAGCCCTAAAACTGATTATATCAAATTCAGATGTGGAATTGGTTCAAAACAGATGCTGAAAAGCCATGTCAATATCCTAAAGGAATCTATTCCCTATAAGAAAGATACTGAATTTCTACAATAAAGAATTTGATCATGTATTGTTACACAAAATGTGATTAATGTTTTGTGGTGATTAATTAGCTGCAAAATATATAATTATGCCATCTGTATTTTTCCAGCTTCTTGTCACTTAAGAATTCCACTGGGGAGTGGGAGGTCGGATAATGACTACTGGTGGCATTTAGAGTGCTTAAAACCATCCTCCGAAAGCCTGGGGACTCTAAAAAGAACTGGGTTTTATTCTAGTAGCAAAACCTCTGAGTATATTAAATAAGAACCCAGAAGGCACATTGGCTTGATAGCTGTTTATGTGGAAGATCCAGTTATGGGGTTCAAACAGACTGAGACCCGTAAGGACTTACTCCAATTCAAAGGTAACACATTAGAACCATAAGAGAGCACTCAGAATTTGGTTTTTGGAGCACCTCCTGCTGCCTGTTTTATGAAACAGACTTGACACTGATGAAAGGATCATCGACTGTCTTCTGGTTGTAGGCAAAGGGTGGCATATTTGCAGTGGCAGATGAAGACAAAGAATAACACTTGCTACTTACATATTAGAACAAATTTTCTTTCTGGCATTTTTTTTTTTTTGCCTCTGGATGAAACACTGGGTTAGGTTTTGAAGTATGGCTTTGGCCCATAAAGTCATATTAAACTGAAGAGATGTCTTCTAAAATGTCATACAGAATTAAGGGTAAAACTAAAAGTTCCCTAATCAATATAGTCTCAACCATGCTACATGAGCGACAGGTCTTTCATTTACTCTCAAGTCAAAAAAATAATTTAGGAGATTCATCCTTCATCTACTTTGTGCTTGCAAAGGGAAAATAATGTGAAGACTGAATCCAGAGTTTCAGTGAGTCCCACAAGTTAGTAGGAACACCATACTGGTAATATTGTGCTCTATAATTTATTTTCAGCACTTGTTTTGTGTTTTGTTGGGTTCTTTTCTGGGGGAGGAAAAGGGTATTTATTTCTTTTTTTTTTTTTCTTTTTTTTTTGAGTGATACAAAGACTGTGTAAAACATAGTCTAAAAATTCTTCTCCTTCTGCTTTGTCTCATTTGACATTATTATAAATGAAAGATGTTGGAACACCTCATGAGAGGTTTCAATCTCTGAGAAAAAGAACAGAAGATTCGTTGTCCTGGGGGATTCCCTTCTGAAAGGAACAGGTGGCTCAATCTGCAGACCAGACCCACTACACAGGGAGGTCTGCTGCCTGCTTGGGAGCTCTGTGAAAGACATCATGATAAAGCTGCTTTCCCTGGTAAAACCAACAGATTATGACCTATTGTTATTGTTCCAAGTAGGCAATAATGATATCCAGAAGAAGAAACTGAGGGCAATTAAGAGGAACTTCAGGGCCCAGAGAAGAATGGTGAAGGGCTCTGGGGCACAAGGAGTGTTTCTATCCACCATTCCAACAACAAGGAATGAAGAGGGAGAGAACAAGAAAAATCAGTCAATTAATACCTGGCTCCAAATCCAGTGTGAGGAACAAAACTTTAGGATCTTTGGTCATGAACTGGCCTACTCACCTCCGGGCCCTCTAAAAAATGAGCTGGTAGAGTTAAAAAAACAGTTTGATTGAGCAGAGAGATCTGGGTGGATACCAAAAGGAAAAGGAATGTCTATGAACTTTGGAACAAGGGACAGGGGTCTTGGGTGGACTCCAGGGAAGTCCATGCAGAGGAAAAATCAGGAGAGCTAAAGCACAACTAGAGATCAGACTGGCCAAGTTAGTGGAAGATAATGAATGCATCAATACTAAAAGGAGGACGAGGAAGAATATTCAGTCCTTATTGGATGCAAAGGGAACAGCTATGACAAAAAATAAGGACAAGGCTGAGGTACTTACTACCTTCATTGCCTCAGTCTTTAATAGTAAGGAAAGTTGTTCCCCATGTGGACATCATCAGGAGCTAGAGGAGCAGAACAAAGCTCCTGTGATCCAAGAGGAGGTGGTTAGAGACTAGTTTGACCAATTAGACACTCACAAATCTATGGGGCCAGATGGGATCTACCTGAGGGTACTGAGAGTCCTGGTGAATGTGCTTGCAAAACATCATCTTCCAGCAGTCCTGCCTGACTGGGGAATCAATCAACACGAGAGCAAGGGGGATCTCCAAAGGTATCTCCAAAGGCTGGACCACTGGGCTAAGACCAATGGCATGAGGTTTAACAAAAAAAATGCAGGGTCCTGCACTTGAGGCAGAACAACCCTGTGCAGCTACAGACTAGGAGAAGTCTGTCTAGAAAGCTGCCTGGAGGAGAAGTACCTGAGGGTGTTGGTTGACAGCAACTGAACATAAGCCAGCAGTGGCCCAGGTGGCCAAGAAGGCCAATGGCATCTTGGCTTGGATCAGAAACAGCATGATCAGCAGATCCAGGGAGGTTACTCTGTCCCTGTACTCGGCACTGGTGAGACCTCACCTTGAATCCTGTGTTCAGTTCCGGGCCTCTCACCACAAGAAAGATGTTGGAGCTCTGGAGCGAGTCCAGAGAAGAGCAACGAAGCTGGTGAAGGGGTTGGATATGGTCAGATGGAAAAGAAATGCAAAAATACCTTGACATTTTAAACTAGTTAATGTATGTATTTTGCATAACTTGTAACAGGCTTCTGTGAAGAAAAATATAAGGTTTAACAAGCTTCAAAAAGGGACAAAAGTATTTTGTCTATAAAGTGTAAAGAAAAAGCAATACGTGCACCCATCTACAGGCACCTACTGACATTTTAGACATATGCTGATACTGGTTAGTGTTCACTTGTAACTCTAGAAGACCACAGACAACCCAGAGATATGTTGTATTTACCATCTCCTTCACTATTCTCTGTGGATAACTTGAATATCAGGGATATCATGGATTCTGGTACTGCATGCTTATTTAGGAATTTGGACTACCTCATGTCTTCTACCATATGGATCCCCATATAGATCAGCCTCTGAATTCTCTCTGTAAACAGATGTCTTCTCTATTCTTATGCTCTTTCTCTATCTTGCTTTTTTTAATTTGTAACATATTTATACAAGATTTGACCTTCTTGATCTGCTGGAGGGCTGATCTTGATTGGCTCAGTCCTTTTGTGGCTCCCATAATAAAAAAATATAGCAACGTTACTAAAGTTAGTCTTCAGCATAAATCATGAATCAGGGGAGACATAAAGGCTGATAAAGGAAAAGGAAGATTCTGCTTATATGGACGCATGTTTAGGTAATGAGCAATAACAGGGGAAAAAATAAACTACAATAAAAGGTGCATGACAGTTAGAGTTTGGGTGATATACACTTGGTTTTAAAGTTGTTTCAGTGTGTCAGTTCTTTATTCATGGCTTGCAGCTGGTGTGAATGCAGCAGAAACTTGTGTAATGGTTTGAAATACCAGTGCAATTACATTTTAGGTTCAAGTACCTTTTCAACCTCCTCCCTGGTATTAAAAAAAAAAAAAAAAAAAAAAAAAAGGAAAAGAAAAAATAAGACAAAAGTAGAAAAAATAGAAAAAAAAGAAAGGAGGTAAAACAAACAAGCAAACAAAGTAACAAAGTATGCTTCTAAGAAAAGAAGAAAAAGGGTAAAGAAAAGACAAAAATACTTGGAATCATACCCTCTGTCCAAAGTGAGACAAAAGGGTAGCTGTAGTACCTTATTTACTGTCACTTCACATCATTTCCTCCCTTTCAAGGGTCCTTCAAACTGCAGAACATCAGCAGAAGAAGTTGGTGTCACTATGTCAACTTCACCTCTATTCATTCCTTCGGAAGTGCTTACAACTTATTAGTTACAACTATTGCTCTTGTGATGTTCTCAGTACAGTTTGGATTATGTGTATTCACTAAGTGCACACGTGTATGCACATGTGTGTGAGAGAGAGAGAATGAGAGAGAGTGAGTGAGTGAAGTTTTGGTGAGGTCATGCGTAGGAATGATCAACAGAAGTATTTGTAAATTAACCTAAGAACTGTATATGTAAGTTAGAGAAACAGTTACTGGAGGCTTCCTTCATCCCATCATTAAAGAAAGGATGATTCAGACCACTGGTGATACTGCCTGACACTTGCACCCTAATTTTCACCTTCATAGAAACATGGAACAATTGCATTCATTTCAGTGGTGATGAGATTTTTAATTTATGGCAGTAGAAGTGAAAAGAGAAATTTGTTCCAGACATTATTTCAACATTAAATGCTAAAATCCAAAAGAATGGAAAAAGCACTACAAAATGCACTGTATGTAAGCCACTTACACACTTTTGTGACTGGAAATGAAAGAAAAAAGAGCCTGATGACCCAACAGGTCACCCTTATTGCTAATTTTTATGATTTCCTACCAGTCCTTTTCCAAGTTTTGATTAAATATTCAGAAAAATCATTACTTATACATAAACTTAATCATTTAAAAGTGCTTCAAATAGAGCAGACTAAAAACACTTTGTTAAAGGAAGGCAACATTCAAAAGATACCACATTTTTGAGTTCCAACTAGGCCAGACCATTAAGGAAATACATTACAAAATAGTTTACATCCACAGGATGGAACTTGCTGCCAGAAAACAGGAATATTTTTTTTCTTTTCATTCTACCATGATTATTATCACAGTATGAGTTCATTATTTCAGATAAAATATAGTAAAATATTATTGAATTTAAAAAATAGATTAAAAAGTCTATTTACCTAATTAAATAATTAGAAGTTCAAACTGATAGTCATAAATGAAAACAAATATGAAAACTATGTGATGCAAAGGGATTATTTTCTTTTAAATGGATACAGATACGTCTTAACAGTGTTAATGCCTAGAATACTTAGGGGAGGTAGATATACTTCTCTTAATCACATTATACTAAGGACCTAAAAGATTTCAAGTCACCTTATCTGCCTCAGGGATGATCCAAATAGTGTTTCAATGTGCATTTTCTCTTCTTCATAGAGCCACATTCAAATAACTTCTTCAATTCTCAATTGCAATGCATCTAGTGTAGGTCCAGTTATAAGACACCTTCTAGCTCTCAAACTCTCCTCTGAAGCTTATCCTTCCTACTTTACCTTTCATTTCTTCTAGAATTGTCTCCTAGTCCATTTACCAGCTTCTAGATCTCAGCATTAGAAGCTTCTGGTCTAATTGAACAGGTTTTCCAAATTGCACAATTATCAAAAAGGTGTCCCAGTGCTGAATGTATTCCATGTTTAAGAACACCCTTCCCATAAAAATAATGTGTTGTAGTAGGCTTTTCAGCCAATTCATTTTGTTTCCATTATGAATCGTATGTCCTGTCTTCCTCTCTAGCCCGCTCATACAGTTGTGAGTTATAGGAATCACAAATTGTTTAGGTCTCTGTTGCCTTTCATTTCAGATTCTTTTCTCTTTCAAGGAAACCATCCTGAGCTCAAATATGGCATTCAACAGGTCTTTTATTTTGGCTGAAGTTCTGCCTCCTGCATGTGGTAAGCACTAGTTCTCACTATGTATTTTTTAGCAGAAAACTAAATAAACTCTGAATTAATTAGTTTAGGATTTACCATAGACCAGAATGACAAAAGAACAAAGATATTCTTAAGTTTTTGGCTTTTATTTGTTCTTTGTGTCATGTTTATTCACACCAATCTGCCTTACCTGAACATTGTGGTTGCAGGCAGTTTTATTTGCACTATTGTATTTATTTGGAACTTTAGATCCACCAATAGACTCCCATCTAAAAAAAGAAACGTGTTGTTTTGTTTCAAAACCAATGGTTAATCTTTGTACAAACAAAGTGCAGTTTACCAGAGTGCCAGGGAGGTTATTCTCCCTCTGTACTCGGCACTGGTGAGACCGCATCTCGAATATCGTGTTCAGTTCTGGGCCCCTCACCACAAGAAGGATGTTGAGGCTCTGGAGCGAGTCCAGAGAAGAGCAACGAAGCTGGTGAAGGGGCTGGAGAACAAATCATATGAGGAGCGGCTGGAGGTGTTTAGCCTGGAAAAGAGGAGGCTGAGGGGAGACCTCATTGCTCTCTACAACTACCTGAAAGGAGTTTATAGAGAGGAGGGTGCTGGCCTCTTCTCCCAAGTGACAGGGGACAGGATGAGAGGGAATGGCCACAAGCTCCACTAGGGGAGATTTAGGCTTGAGATTAGGAAAAAAAAATTCACGGAAAGGGTCATTGAGCACTGGAACAGGCTGCCCAGGGAAGTGGTTGATTCACCTTCCCTGGAGGTGTTTAAGGCACGGGTGGATGAGGTGCTGAGGGGCATGGTTTAGTGTTTGATAGGAATGGTTGGACTCAATGATCCAGGGCGTCTTTTCCAACCTAGTGATTCTGTTTGATTCTGTGATATAAAACAGATCCTTGCTCTTTGAAAGTATTCATTGAGGGCCAACAAAAGGCAGCAGTTAAAATACAAAAATCCTTGAAATACATTTCCTCACATCCACTGAAAACAGTCAGCAGAACAGCAACAATTAAGCTGTTCTTGGCTTTCATTCAGCTGTAGTGTATTCCTCAGTTTTTACATGGAATTTCTATGAATGAAAGAATAATTAGATTGTGCATTTCTCCTTTCTTCTTTTCCCTCTACCACCACTGATCTAGAGTAGGGCATCAATATATTCCTTGTGTGGCTGCTGTTGGAAGTATGATTTTTTTTCTCTTCAGTGAGCAGAACTGTTTACAGACCTACCAACAACTCATATTCTCATGGCCCTCTTTCACTACCAGAACAGACTGAATATGAAACAGTTCACAGAGCCAGAAATAGGAATATTCTTGTAAGCATTCATTTGGGTGCACACTACACATTTGTTTAAAGTCTCTATTTTCCCCAACAAACAAACAAACCAAAAAACAGTGTGCAAGTTTCTTCTAGGAAAGTAATAAAGTGAATAGTTGTGTGAAAATGTATCTATACTCTACAGGTATGTGCAATTAATTAACAATCCTACATGTGGAATTTGTCTTGGCTGTCAAGTAACTGCATCCTTGAGGCAGAGACTTCACCTGAATTTTGGAATCTTGTAAGACAATGACTATTTGTCATGAGTTGTGACTGACTCATTTTCATATCCTTGTGACAGCTTTTTACCATGTTCCTCACTTTTCCTTTAGCTAGAAGTTGTGATTTTAAGAGCTATCCTTGCACTTATGTAGTCAATATTAGTAGAAATCTGATTGTGATGTCACATTTTACTTGATTTTCCCACATTTGTTATCCAAAAAGAAAAAAAAATAATAAACAGTCTAAGTGAACAATTAGTATTGATGTTTAATTACTAATAAAGAGAACATTTGCAAAATAACAATCGGTAATGATGTACATGCTCTCCAAAGCTGGTATGGAATGAATGTTTTGTGCCTAACTACCCGTACCTACCTCTTTACCTCAAAAATGCTTTGTATGTGTCTCCAAGCCTCCCTGAATGAAGCAAGGAGGAAAAGACAGGAAAATTAATGACAGGAGTTACCACAGACCCATACCGAACAGAGCATGTGCGCAAGATGATGATGACTACCAGTCTTCATCGGGAGACCCCAAGTGTACTACTACCATCAGAAGGAGAGCACGCACAACGGGAGGAGACCTGCCTCCAAAGCCAACAATGTCTCAGACAATCCTCTCTTGGTGTGTATGGCCCACTAGGTGTAGATTGGCACATCTCCACTGACAGAGGTGGGTTGCAGGTGTATTGACTAGCATAAAAGACAGCTCCAGAGCAGCTGAATTCAGAAGAAGGTCTTCCCCACCGTGAGATCACCTTGATTGAAGACAGAGGCAGTGGAACACCTTCTGGACAAGGACTCTCAGAGATGCTGGATATCTGTGGACCCGTGGTGGTAGATATAAACCCCTTCTTCTTCTCTTTTCTGCTCGTCTTTCTCCTTACTCTCTCTCTCTTTCTGTTGCAAGCTGCTTTACGGGCAAAATTAATAAAGTTCCAGTCCGAAATGAAATTTAGATCCCTTGACTTATTGAACTATTGCTTTTTCCTTTTGTGCTCTGAAATCATAAATGAAATGAACCACCACGTGTCTGCTTATGAGCGGACAGTGACACCAGGGAGGCCATCTTAAGGCTTATTTTTATCAATAGCAGGGCAAAGAGAAAGAAGTTTTCTTTGTGCTTACAGCACATCAGATTCAAGGAAATTCTGTTTGGGCAGTCATACGGCCACTTTATTATCACATGCAATCTGTTTTTGAGAAATAGCCTACAGTATCTGTTGTTGAACTTTGCATAAATCAGGCTACCCATTCTTTGTACTAGAATTACTTTGGGTCTAGCTACCTTAGCTGCTGAAGAACATCCATCAAACTGCCCTGTCTTTGAGACATAACATTAATACTGCATATGAGTGTCCACAGTGTGAGATAGTTTGATGATTTCCATATTCAGCTTTTATTCTGCTTTGAAGGTATATATGGCTTTTCGCAGTATGCTTTAATACATTCTGTGAGCTTAAGAAAAAGGCTTGCATGGGCCTTGATTGATTAAGTCAGTAAATTATAGAATACAAGTAACATCTTCTGGCCGAAATCTAATCTGTAAATGAGAACTTGGTGATTCTTTTCTCAGACTGCCTCCCTGAGCAAATTATTACAAGGTAATTTTCATACAGTCTAATAATCTTAACTATGTTTTACATTTACAGTAGAATTTTAGTATGCACAAAGACACCTACGAAAGAGCAGTCCAATAAAGACCTATTGTCACTACCCCACGGCGATATCTTCACGTAACTCATATCCTCTGAAAGCAACATGCCAAATATGAGGCACAATACAACATAATATGAAGAGAGGAAAGAGTCCAAAGAGAGAATTAAAAGTACAGTTATTTCTGTAATTGTGATATTGAGTAACAAATCTATAGAAATCCAAATCTGTTTGAATATAAATTAATGAGCCCAAGAAGGGGTAACTTTTGAATAAATTAATCACAGTGAATAGTTTACCCAATTTTTTACAATTTGGAAATGAGGAGATCAGTATGACATTTTTTTTTTAACTGATTTCTAGTGTCCTGAAGCATTTATTGTTCTGTTTCCACTGTAATCAGTGGCTTTTACAAGCAAGCAATCTCCCAATTTAGATAACACAAAACAGAGCAATGCATTGCAAACACATTCTGTTCAGTTTAGCCTCTATAACCTCAATGCCCTATTAATGCCTGTGGTGAACATTATAGTTTCTTCAGCAAGGACATGGCCTTTTAGACTGGATATGTTTTAAGATGACCCTCAAAATTTAGTACATTTTTCTAAACCGTCTGCAAGGTTGTTCAATATGCCTTATTTTGAGATGGATCATCTCTAAAAATTAATGGATTCTTCAGCTACTTCATTATGTATATCCATGCAAGCAGGCAGGTAGGCAAAACAAAATATCTCAGTAGAAACTACATTGAATTAGCATCAATCCAGCTGACCTATGGATCTGAGAAACATCACAATCATTGTAATGTTAGCTGTATTTGCTAATGTTTGTCAAAATGTGAATAGATTTTAATACTATTAGAAAAAGCTCTTTGCACAAGTCTCACGGCAACTTGTATTGAAACTAGAAGCACTGCAGAAGTTATTTAACTTGCTCTCTAGTGAGCACAAAGCATAACTCTTGCCTCGAAAAACAATTAAATGTCTTAGACAGACTTCCTGATCTATGAATCATAAACAATTTGGACAGGTTTGTAAGCCAGTATTCTGGATTTTTGAACAGAACCAAACTCTGTCACATCAGTATTCATCACTCATGCCTCAGGTTGAAAGGGGAAGGGAAAACAAAGCATAACAAAACAAAACCAAAACAACCAGAAACATGAGAAGAGGAGATCAAAGGACCAGCCATGAAAGAAGGAAAAAAATGCTTTTCAAGTGCACTGTAGTTTTTCTCTTTGTAATGGATTCTCATCACAAACCCTAAGCAAAGCAACCATCACTTTGTGTGAATATAGTGTATTTTTTTTCTTAAGAAATATATATTTATATGCATATATATGGGTTTGCTTATTAGAAACAACCAGATTTTCTGAAAAGGCACTTGAAAGCCAAAAGAAGAGAAAGAAATTTGTGAAGTCAGCTATCATAGAAAACATGCATTTCTTAAAAGAATAGAGGAGTGGCCCATGGTTCAGTCCCTCGGGGTTGTCCCTTCTCTGGCATGGGTCACCCTTGGGCTGCAGTCCCTGTCCCATTTTGTCTCTGAGTTATGGGGCGGGCAGTATTCCATTCTATATCTTAACATGGAAGGAGAGAGAAAAAAACCTAGTTAAAAAGTGAAGAAATTTCTACCCATTTGCTCAGAAATGCATTGCAGACACATGGTTGTTGAAGAATTCAGTAGTGCAGGGTTTGTAAGGAAGATGCAGCATAGTAATCTGGAAGAAGGCTTAGGTGGAGTGTGGGAGTAATCAAACAAGACAGCAGAGAAAATGCTGTTAAATTTGAAATGCTGCTTAGAGCAGTTTGGCTCTGTCAATAATTTAACTTCTTGTAGGGATAAGGAAGGGGTGAGGGGGGAAGGGAACTGCTTGCAGGAGTAACAAGGCACTAACTTTGAGCCCACAGATGGAGTCCTTTCATGCTTATTTGATACAGTGTTAAGCATATAAACAAGATTACGCTGAGAAATGAATTATTGCACAATTCAAAGGGAGTGTTTTCTGCTTTGCATTTACTAGATTGATCTGAACTCTAAACTTCAAGGCTTCTTTGTCTATAGCCTTTTTGGTCACTGCCTAGATGGCCTACACTAACTGGCTGAGGCAAGATCTGTTTCCTTATCAGAAGAATCTAGGTCTTGCTTGCTTACTCTAGCAGTGAAAACTAGAAGGCATTGTCTAATAAGTTCAGTCTTTCCTCCTCTCTACCAGTATTGATGACTTTGGCCTGAAAGTTAAGTCAAAAAGTTACCACTGACATCTGTGAATGATAGTAATTGTACACTATGATATTACATGTATTCTTAGGATAAGAGCAGGAAAAAACACATTTTGCTACAGTCATTTCCTCTGTAGGAATAAAAATTGCTCATTCATAATTTTATTTTTATGATCTATGAGCTGTAAAGACCACTTAAGGTCAACACTTTATACTGTATTAGGTAAACATTTAAGAGGTAAATACTTTCATCCCACTTTGCTGCAAGCAAAGAAATAGATCATGAAAACTCAAGAGAATAAGCTTGATATTTTTGTGCTATTATTTTTACTGAGCTAAAGCTTCTATACTGAAGGTGTTCAGAGCAACATCTTTAATGTACAAGTTTCAAAACATCACCAAAGGAAAATACATTGACACAGCTATAAAAGAAAAGTATTACGTAGTCTAAGGATTATATGTTCTGTCACTGTGGTACCAGAACCATTTTTGTTCTCACTGTTTATGTCAGGGACAACTGGGAATCACAATAGCTGAGGTCTAACTGCAGTTCTGCTTGCATCTTCCCAGCTCACGGTACTCAATTGTTTTGGCTAAAACTTCCATAAAACATTTCAATTTCTTTCTATGGATAACTCAACCATAAACATTTTATATGTTTATCTGGCCTGAAAGAGGTGGCTCCAAACACCTAAATCACCTTACAGTGAATAAGAGATGAGGTGCTTAAAATTATTTAAAATCCAACAGAAGAAAGAAATACAAGATTCCTCAGGAATCCTCAAGAGTTCTGACTGATTTTTTGCTAAGAATTAGACAGAAGGAAACATCATTATATATGTGAATTTAAGCACTTCTGCTCATGCAGGAACCAGTACAAAACTAAGTAGAATTCTGAAATTCAAACTGTACAAGAGAGTAGAGTTCAACTTTTCTAGCATAGATTGTTCAATAGATGATCTACTGAAGTTCATATTTTATTCCATTGACAATATTTCCCATGGAGCTCTCTGTCTGTTTTGCTGAACGTGGGGTACTGATCAGACCGGAAAGTAGGAGCTGTGGTGTGGAAAAGGGACAACAAGATGCAGCTTAGTGGTGGAGACTGATGGATAGGACACTGAGTTGGGAAGGGTTATTGTGCTCCCAGTTTCTTCCAAGGCTAAGGAATTTTATGATAGGCACTGGAAGAACCTTGCACTTGGAACATATGAGTATCTTTTTTCTGATTATTTATCTTCATGCATCCAAAGGGAAGTATTTGAGGAGTAGTTCTTTGTACCTATCTCTCTTTCCCAACTATGATCAAATATTTGGCAATGGAAAACACATTTCCTTCATCCTGGATTCATAACTTGTTTTGTCATCTGAGGAGCAGCTCGATCTCAGGCTAGAAAAAAATGTTCGTCAGTCTAATATCTCTCTGGTCACTGTACCCTGTAGTTCACTTTATAGGACACACACAAAGGAAACAAAAGATGAAGTTTTGAAACCTCTGAAACAAAAAAAGTACATGAAGCCACACTGTTGGCAGGTACACCTTGCTCTGCGCTCTTACTGAAAGCTGGATGACTCCAACATAAATGACTGTATCTTGCTGTAAAAGACATCATTCATGGTTAACATGCAGAAATTAACAGAGCTGCATATGCCTTTGCACATTTCAGAGTTAATACAAATTCAGGCACATACTAAAGGCATATTACCATGGTGAAATCCGGGAAATTTTCAGAACTGCAATGTGGCCTCAGGGTAGATTGCTGGTACTGATGAGAAATGCTATTACTCTGAATCAGTGCTTTGAGATCAGTTTTATTCAAGTTAATTGTACCTATTCCTGCTTTTGCCCTTGCAATGCAATAACCTGTTCATTTAACACCTGAATGTTCCTAACAATAAAGCAAGAATATATATTCTTATCAGACTCTCAGGACTGTTATGTTGGTTAATTATTATCTAGAATTAGCACATGAAAATTGTCACTTTTTTCATGCAAAATATCTTGATTTCAGCTTCCACCATCAGGATGTTTTAGATAGTTCCTTGGCCTTTTGATGCAAATATGATAAAGCAGCAGCCAGAAAATACTCTTCATGGGAGGCAGGAAAAAAATGAACATTAAAAGACTGAAAGTTTTGCTTTTGATGTTTAAATGATCTGTGGTGGCAATGTCAACTGTGCTTTAATGACTATTTTATGGAATTAAATTCCTTGGATATTTTTGCTATTCTTTATAAATATATTGCCAAATTTTGATTATTTTTTTTATTTTCTTTCCTGAAGCCCTTGTTGTGTTTTCTACACTGTAAACATCAGAAACATTACTGCAGTAAATTCTTTTTGTTTTGCCCTGTACAAATCGTAAAAGAGTATATTATCTTCATTTGTCTTCCTTCTTCCCACTTAAATATGTACAGGATTTTTCCAGAGGACAAATAGGGAGAGTAAATATGTATAATGATGTTCTGTGTTACTGATGAGAAATTGTCATGCCTTTACATTAGACAGGGTAAGAATAAAGTAAACTGATAAACCAACAGACAAAATAGGCAATATTTAAACCACAAGATCCTGATTTTCAGTTCTTTCTTTATTGCAATATACACACTAATGGACTCTGAAGGGGTCAAGGACCTTATTATCTCCAAAAACCTTTGATGTCACTTTCTGGACTGCTCTTTGGAAAAAGAAATCCTTTTTTACAGGAAGGATGTGCATGTTCCTTCCATGAATTATATGGACTGCATAAAAAAAATGAGGAATAAATACCTCTGTACCCTAATATAATATGGTCCTCAGATCATACCTGAGACCCTTTTACACTGTCTCATTCCACTTGATATTTTTGATGGATTCCTCACTAGCAGAGCTAGAAGTTTTTCATGTTGTCTCTGTAAAGGCCCATAGCCTGGAGTGTTCAGGGAAAAAGATACTGACAAACTCCCTGTGGGGACTTTAAGGCTTGACTTCTGAAGTCAGTAGATTAAAATAACCAAATACTATATAAATCAACTAAACAGGGCCTAGGGGAAAGCAGGGTAATGTTCTGAAAATATCCAGGATGTTGTAAAATATGTGGAATAAGAGGGATTACTCATGGGTCACAAAAAAAATAACAAGTGATGGGATGAGATTAAGGAAAGGAACATTTCTACTTCATAAAGTCTATTTACCCTGTGCAACAGTCTTCTAGTGAGCGGAGTAAAGGCAACTATTCTGACTTATGTATAGATAGGCTGAATAATACATTAATAAATGGGCTGTAAATCTCTATATTTCCTGAGTTAGAAGGAAAACTGGCAGGATCTCCTGGTGGAACAGGTATTTTACTTCAGCAGTGCCTATGATTCTATCACACATGGTACTTTTCAATTATCAAAGCATCACGTGCTCATTTCAGCAACATGACTCCCATTAATGTCAAAGGGAGACTCAAGATTAAAAACCCCAGGTATTACTTTAAAAATGCAGAAATTAAAATGATGTATCATTTCTGCACTAGAGAAACCAATTCCCTAAATATGAGACCCCTTCGCATTTTCCTTCAACAGGACTACCCTTATCCTTGGCACCCAAAAATAAATACTGAGGCCAGACTGCAATTAACCAAGAGCTTCTGAAGGTGAAAATGAGAAAAGCAGAGACATGTTTTAACCATTAAAGAAATTAAAGACTTTACTTTTCCTGGGAGAGCGTGATTTAAGAACTAATCAGCACCATGGTCCTACACATTATCTAAGAAATTGGAAATTACTGGCTACTAAACCGAGCTCTCAGAAACTCCAGGGGGATCTCTGCAAGGCCTCTGATAACTTTTGAGTCTAGGCTTGAATGTTGTTCTCATCTTAATTAGAAATTCATCATGTGGGCATTTGTGTTCATGTTTGCATTTGTATATGTTTATTGCTGTATGTGCACATACTTACACACATACTTTGTCTCTATATGGATGCACACACATTACAGAATATATAACTCTTCACTCTAATTGCCTGCTTTTTTCCTTGTCATGTTTAGCAGATTATTCTCTCTACGCTCTATTTTCCTTTTGCTGTACTGGCAAAGACTTACAAATGCCCTATTTGCTTTCTTTTATCTCATTACATTATTCAGAGGTTTTCAGTATACATGCATTCAGAAACATCAGCAAATAACTCACTTTCAAAGAGTTTTAAGAAAAGCAAATGTATTTGTTAAAGAAAGAAGGATAATACTGACTTGAAGCAAAAGCCTGACTCAAAGCATAAACAAAATAGTTGCTTAGGATAAAAGATTACTAAGGATACTAAAATGACTATAGTCCTACTATTCTGCTGACATCAGAGGTTACAATGATCTCCATACCTTCATCTGTCAAAAGAGAAAGTTAAGCTCATAGCTAAGGTAGAAGCGGTTTTTGAACACTGCAATTCTTATGCCAAAGTTGTTCATCAGCTCACTCTTGCTTGCTTGTGCTCTGAATAATTCCCTGGAAATGCTTGATGCTCTCCTGTGAATACTGAGGGAAAATATATGATGGATCTACCTTAGAAATTTGGTAAGCTACTGATATGAGTGTGCTTTATGTCAGTACTTGGATACTTGCTGTAGTAAGCTGAGAGCATCGTTATCATGCTCAGAACTGATTCCCTTCTGGGGAACCAAGGCATAAAGTGCTCACCAGAGCACTGTATAGAGCTCACCTCTTGCAATGCAGTCACTCAGATTCCCAACAGTTAGGTCTCCTATAGTTTGTGCAGGATATAAATGGCACTGGTATCTGGCATGTGTTTCATTGCTGGTAAATTGACTTCACGAACACATGAGCCAGAGTGGAATGGAAATTCTAATTAGATATGGGCAAAATAATTCTGCCATGAGGGTGGTCAAACAGTGGAAAAAGTTCCTAAAGGTCTTGTGGGATTTCTTCCCTTTAATGATATTCAAAACTTGCCCAAAAAGGGTGCTGAGCAGCTTAAGCTGGCCCTTCTGTGAGTGAGGCGTTGGGCAAGATGATTTCCAGCATCTCTGTAGCTTAAACTACTTCATGATGCTTTGATTTGTTAGCAATGGCAGCAAATAAATGTTTATGGATCTACAAGCAGATGGAGCTGAAAATAAGCACAGAAATTATCAGTTTAAATGTGCCCAGCACTGTTTTTTGGCACTCAGGCCAACTGGCACAGAAAAGGCTATGTCCATATTATTAGATGCTTTTCACCTTCAAAAGAAGGTGGATCTGTGAAAACTGGTCCTTGACACGTGCTAAGCATAAAGCGTATCTGGAAACTGGGATACTTCAAATTAGATTGTTTAAAGGTGTGTTGGAGACCACAATTACAATTTAATTTTACAGGTAATTGGCTTTTAATATCTAGGAATATTCCATGTGACTGTTTAATTTATTAGAAGTGGTGCAGCCATGACAGCAGAAACATTTATACACCCAAAGTAAATGTAGAAAAATAATTATATGTCTGCAAAATATTACAGGTAACATATCTGTAGTGATAGTCTTTCTAACACTCTTTGTGTTTGTCTGTTTTCCTTCCAAAAAAACCAGCCTGCATTGAAACTGTGATGTTCCTGATATTTTTCCTACTGTAAACTGTAGCACACAGCTATGTGGTAGTACATGTACCTAATACTTTTAAAGACACATATAATATTATGTTTATGTATATTCTTCTTCGGTTTATAATCTGTTTTCTATATATGAGGAAGAGTGACTCCAGAACAAAAGCCTTTCTGTCAGGGATGAAAGAAATGAAACAACTTTTGAGACCAGGCAAAGAGGTATGTGTATGTATATCTTATTCAGAAAGGCTTACTTTTAAACATTTTTGTGGGGGGATGTTTCCACATCTTTAGTTATTTTCATAATTTCATACCATTCTTTTCCTACATTATAAGCACTGGGGCTATTTATTTGTTGTTTTATTTTAAATATACTCCAGAAAAATAAACATTTGTTCTGTTTTGTTTTAAGTTCACCGTAACTCAAACAGAAATATGCTTATGTCTGGGTAATTTGTTCTTAGCTTTAATGTTCTTACTTTATCTTTTAATGTAATATTAAAGATCAGATTAAAAAGAGGGAGAATTGAGCAACTAACTGGAAAAAAGTGGAAAATTATGAAAAATGTAAAATTTACTCCACTTCAAATTTATGTTTTTCACCATTCTGGCATAGTCTTGTTTTATTAACCTCTGACAGAAAACAGAAACTTTTTGTAAGCAGATTGTCCATAAGAAAACAGATATTATGTTTAATGATGGCAAAAAGCACTGCACAGACTTTTCAGAGCAGGGAATGGTTTGTTATCTACAAAATGTTGTGTTTCTTTCTCCTCATTACCTATGAAATGTAGCCATGGCTATCATCTCTTTTTCAGTAATTTACTTAAACGAAGGGCAAGTTCAGACTCCTTGACACTTCTCCAGAGGAACTTACCTCTTTTGGCACGGATTGAAGTCCACTGCAGAGTTTTTATATCAAAAAACAAGTGACCTCAGGGTGACTGTCTCTGCAAGCTATCACTCTATTGAGCTTTACTTTCAAAAAGCTTTTCATATTGAAATTAAACCAGGTTAGCTCATGAATGAACATAATGCTAAAAAAAAAAATAAATAAGCTGAGGTCAGGGTTTTGCCTGCTTACTGCTAAATTAACAGAAGCAAAGGAAGATCTTAATGCTAGCTTCTGCTTTTCTTCATGGTGACCCATGAATGCTAAAACATATAGGATATTAAGAAAAAGGAGGACGAAATCCTACATATCCTAATACTTTTTTCTTCATCTAAGAGGTATATTGTTTATTTTCTCCCTTCCTAAAAGGTATATAAAGAACAATACAAATTCTTACAATAAAAAAATCTGAGGCGGAGAAAGAAAAAAAAAAATCACATTAACTATGCTACTATATTACACTTTGACAATACTACACAGACTTTAGACAGACAACCTGGGATAAGTTCATAACCCCCCCCTTCAGAATCAATCTGAATAGTCACTAAAATAAGAAAACATTACAGTGCCACAACAATGACTTTATGAAAGGGATTACATAGTATGAACAGTCATAACTCCATCTCATTGGGAATGACAGTTTCAATCTTTCAGAAGCAGAAGTAGTAATGCCGAAGTAACTCTTGGTTATTGCAACATACAGAAATAATACTGAAAGGGAAATGTATCTTGAGAATAGGTGGTGAGTTATCCATGATCTGAAGCTTTTCAAAATAGTTCTCAAGTACTCTATGTGCATTGCATGTACCTGTCCTGGAGATGTTTTATAAAAGGCAGCAGGACGTAGGGACTTTATCCAGTTTCTTGTATCCTCCACAAGATGTGCTGGATATGCAACAATTACATTTACATATTGAATTTCTTTATGGAATTTTACATCAATGTTCCAAAAGCCTGTTGTTTATCTTAAAGGAGCTGCAATTAAATATGTACACACTGTACAGTAGTGAAGTATTTCATACTCAATCGCAAAGTGTTCTTTACTCTCTTTTTATGCAGTGTCCATCAGGACTAAATCTAGTTTATTTTTCAACAACAACTCTGACAAACTGCTGTAGTGGATAATAAGTCAAAGGTACTTTCAGGAATAGTTATCAGGACCAACAATATCAAAGAATACACTTTGTAGAACTAAACACATCTCTTGTCTTTTCCAGTGTTTGACAAAAACAACTCCCTAAGTGAATTCTGTTAATAACTAGACTATAGAAGATGGGAGCAGGAAGAATTTATCATACCAAAGTAAAGCTTAAGCCCAGGTTTGTCCAGGTTTGAAATTCCTGATGAATGCCAGGCAAATGTTCTTAATAACACTTCATGCCTTGAAACAGTAATAACAATGAACACATCAAAATATGTTAAATGGAGTCCACCGGGTGTGAAATAGAGCAGTATTCTGAACAAGCATTGAGTTACAATGAATCACAGAATCATTAGGTGGGAAGGGACCCCCAGGATCATCGAGCCCAACCATTCCAATCTGTCACTAAGCCACGTCCCCGAGCACCTCATCCACTGGTCTTTAAAGTACCTCCAGGGATGGCGACTCAACAACCTCCCAGCACAGCCTGTGCCAGTGCTCAGTGACCCTTTCTGTGAAAAAAATTCTTCTGATATCCAGCCTGAACCTCCCCTGGTGCAGCTTGAGGCCATTACCCCTTGTCTTACCTGGCTGGAGGCCAGTTACAAGTGGTGTCTGCAGGGCTCAGTGCTGGGTCAAGCCCTGTTCAATGCTAAGAATGCACTTGATGCCTTCATCCAGGTCATTGATAAAGATACTGAACAGGGCTGGACCCAGCACTGAGCCCTGGGGAACCCCATTTGTCACTGGCCTCCAGCTGGATTTAACACCATTTCCCACCATTCTCTGGGCCCTCCATCCAACCAGTTTTCCACCCAGAAGACTGTCCAGGCCAGAGGTGACAGTTTCTGAAGCAGAATGCTGTGAGAAACTGTGTCAAAGTCTTTACTGAAGTCCAGGAAGATCCATCCACAGCCTTTCCCTTGTCCAGCAGTCGAGTCACTTTGTCATAGAAGGCGATCAGGTTAGTTTGGCAAGACCTGCCTTTTGTAAACCCGTGTTGACTGAGTCTGATCACCCGGTTCTCTTGCATGTGCTTCATGATCGCACTCAAGATCACCTGTTCCATGACTTTCCCTGGCACTGAGGTCAGACTGACAGGCCTGTAGTTCTCTGGATCCTCCATGCGACCCTTCTTGTAGATGGGCACGACATCAGCCTCCAGTCCAGTGGAACTTCCCCAGTCTTCCAGGACTGCTGGAAGATGATGGAAAGGGGTTTGGCCAGCACATCTGCCAGCTTCCTCAGTAGTCTTGGGTGGATTCCATCCAGCCCCATAGAGTTGTGGGTGCCTAATTTGCCAAGCAAGTTTCTAACCACTTCCTCTTGGATCATGGGACAATTATTCTGCTCATCTAACTCCTGCAGATGTACACACTGGGAACAACTTTCCTTACTATTAAAGACTGAACCAAGGAGGTTATTAAGTACCTTGGCCTCACCCTCATCCTTTGTCACAGTTTTTCCCTTTACATCCCATAAGGACTGAATATTCTTTCTGGTCCTCCTTTTAGTATTGATTTTTTTTTTATTTTTTTTTTTTCACTGACTTGGCCAGTCTGATCACTAGCTGGGTTTTAGCCCTCCTAATTTTTCCTCTGCATGATCTCACTTCTTCCCTGTAATCCAAGATGCTTGTCCCTTCTTCCAAAGTTCATAGACATTCCTCTTCTTTGTGATATCCACCCATACCTCCCTGCTCAACCAGCTGCTGTTTTTTTAACCCAATGGCTAATTTTCCAGCACACGTAGGACAGCTTGCTCCTGAGCTGCTAGGATTTCCTTCTTGAAGAGTACCTAGCTCTCTTGGGCTCCCTCACCCTTAAGAGTGTCTCCCATAGGACTTTATCAACTAACCTTCTGAACAATCCAAAGTCTGCCCTCTGGAAGTTTAAGGTGACCATTCTGCGAACCTCCCACCTCAACTCACCTAGAACTGAGAACTCTATCATCTCATGATCTCTTTGCCCCAGGTGTCCTCCAACCATCACATCCCCCACAAGGCCTCCTCTGTTCACAAACAGCAGGTCCAGGAGGGCACTTCCCCTTGTTGGATCTTTCACCAGTTATGTGAGGAAGTTATCATCTATACAGTCCAGGAAGAGTTGATTATTTCTGCATCCAAATCAATTAATCAAAGGTTACGGTCCAGGGTTTGTACCCAATTTTCATAACTCGCCATAGAACTGGTCTGATCTAGTACAGATACTTGCTTGAGCACCGTAAACATAATACTATAAAATCAGGGCAGATGGAGCTATCCTGGTTAGACAAGAATTTGAGACCAAAATGTTTTGTGAGTTGCTAAAGCTATCTGAAAAAAAAGCATGAAATTTTATCCTTTTAGAACACAAAAGAAAAGAGCTCTTTTAAGTTCCATATTTTAACTTTTCCTACAGAAAAAATATAAATAAAAAAAAATGCAATCAAACAGAATGATGAGCATTAGGGAGAGTAGAATACAATTTCTTCTACAAATAAATATCTAAAACTCTCAGCTGGTGAACGTGTTAGCACAGGTTCCTTAGCTTGTTCTACCAATACAAATAATGCACTCCAGTTTTCTGTCTGAGCACGCATCTCCCTGCCCAGAGAGATATTTGTGTAAGATGACCAACTATCTGTTAAGGCATTGGGACAGAGACACTATAGTACAGGTATTTAACTAAGTTTTCCTTCTCCACCATATCCATAGTTACTTCAAAGCTAGCTTTGTTGGATGATAAGGCAGAAACAAAGAAGGAACTAAGAATCTATAAACAAGCAATCTCTAAGGATGAAGATAAAAAGAAACAGAGGGAAATCAAAGATTGTCATAAGTCAGGTAATGAGAATAATTCAAGGTTATTATTCCTTCTGCTTCCTTAAAATGTCCCACCAAATATTAGAGTGATTATTTATCATTTTCATCATACTGATGTTGCAGATATTACTAAAATCAAAGTCTTTTTGTGCTGAGTACTTTTGAACATAGAGGCCAGATGAATCTCTCACTTTTGGAAGTCTGAAGTTATCTAGTCTGCTTTAACAAGCTGTTTTAGGATGAAGGGGACAGTCTTGAGGAACAAGAAAAAGTGTTTATAACTCTCCTTTACATATAAAAGGAGTTTAGAATGACTAGTTCATACTGAAATTTCTAACTTAAATGTCTTAACCTGAGTGAGATGAATTCTTCCTGTTCTTCTCAACCAAATTTACCACTCTGAAAAATAGGTACCTCATCTAAGCCAGTTGCATAGATTCCCTCCACAGTCAGTGGAGAAACCTAAGTGCCACCTGAGGAAAATTCTTTCCACAGTACTTGAACATCTTTCTATTAAGCGCACCACCCCTCCTCCAGAAGTATTTCAAGCCATTGAAGTGGTCATGCTGATTGGCTAGGGTTCTTATAACTTTCATATGAGGTGAGATGCACAGATCGGAACGTTACTGAAAGCACAGTGTATTTTACAATGTCATTATAATTGCTTAAATAGAATAACAAAGTCATGGATTCTCACTGTTGGCTTCAAAAGATGGATTTTGCTCTAATGCCTGGTTATAAGGCAGACAGGGAAACATAAAGTAAGAGAGAAAGAACAATAAAAGTAAGTGAGAGAGAAAATATAAGAAATAACTTCTCCAAACCCTGTGAGAAATAAACAGATTTAAAACTGTTTTATGCACAGTTAAATCGAGATACAAAGAAGTTTAGATCCCAAAACTCAGGTAGCATGAGAAACCTGGCAAATGGGCTCCAGGAAGTCTGAAATAAGTGCATATTGTTTGCAAGGTAGAAAGAACTCCATCTTGTGTAAGCTACGTCCCACAGGAAAGAGTACTGGAAAATGCCTGAATTTGAAAATAATCAGAAAAAAAAAGAGTCATGTACAGTAAGATTACTGGCTAACAGAAATTAGCAAGCAGATGTTCTTAATTTAGCTATTGAAATAAACATTAATCCTCATCTTATTTTAGCTTTTTTCAGCTCACTATTAAATCCTGATACTGAAGAGATAACTGTTGCTTTAGAACTTGATAAAAAAAATCGGGCAGATGAGAATTGTATTATTTTCTTTTTTTAATCTTCTTTTATTTCGTTTTGATTTCCCTCCATTGAATTATTTTAGCAAACCACTTACTGAAATCCAAACAAAGTAGCTGTTGCTACATTCTGTTGCATGTTTTTCTTGAGCTAAATTTTTAACAAGACGGGTAGGCATGATATCGTCTTCGCTTTTGCTGGAGCATCAAAGAATGAGGTATGCTGCAGTTTCCTCCACACATACATATTAGCTACCTCTTTCTTCTCTTTTTAGTTTAAAATTCAAACGAGTGCAGGTCTGAGGGGAAGATATGTTTTGAAGCGAGCAAGACTCACCCCTCAGGAATTTAGATACTGTAATATGAATGAAAAGCAAGTCTGATGAATCACATTCACACACAGGCATCATGCATCCAGCATCTATACACACACATGTGAATACACATACATAACACCAGTCACTGCCAAAGAAGGAACATGATTCTACTGCAGTTAATGTCAGTATAAAAACTCTCTACACAGATTTACTCTTTGTGTCTTCCACACTATCTCTATATATCATCTGAACAAATGACACTGTAACACTATGAAGTATCTGACATTCCCATCACTAAATTTTGGTAATCATTTGATAAATCTTCTATAAAATAAAGCTACATCCCTAAAAATGGTGTTGGATTAAAGAAATCTCTAATCTTTCCTACTGTCATCTTTCTTTATTACTTCAATATATATTTAAGGATGTGGATTCCTTTTTCTTCATGTGGTTTGGTGGATTTGAGTAATGACCTGCTCATTATGATAGCAGATCATTTCTTTGTACTATGAAGCTTCAGTCAATAAAGATCGTGGGTTTTTTTCTGTAATTGTTTTACCTCAAGACTTGTAGCTTAGAAATACAAACAGGGAAAAAAACACTCAGGACCACCAAGTACTGCAAACTTGAAATAAAATGCAGAGAGCTGGAAACAGATTCTCAGCAAAGTCAATACAATGTTTGCCTAGACTTCTTGGAACAGACCTCATAGAACAGCATCGTAGAATCATTAAGACTGGAAAAGACCTTTAAGATCATCAAGTCAAACCATCTTACATCAGTGTAGACTGACACAGCTCCACCAAAGTCTTTTTTTACCAAACAAAATCTCCTTCTTTCTTTATATTACTTTATGTGCCTTTGTGTTGCAGTGTTACTGCCTACAGGATCCAATGGTGAAAGCCAGAAGTAGTCTCTTTATAGCCTTTTGTGTATTTGCGCTTAAGGCCAAGTGCCTTTGGAGGTCTAAAAGAACAGCCTACTAGTAGAGGTCACTTCTATTTCTTTCTGTGTCAGCACTAAATTCCAGCACACAGTTCCCTGCAGTGCAAACAAAAAAATAATAACAAAAAAAAAAAAAAAAAGAGGGAGCAATTTTCATTTCTCTGCTCTATAAGTTAATATTCCCTAGACCGGGTCGCTACAGTTGGTCGGAAAAATAAAGGAAAAGTCTTTCAAGTCTTTCCAAAGCTTGAAATATTCCTAGTGTACTTGATGATTTTGGGAAGTTTTATGAGTATTTAAAATTTTAAATCTTTGAGTATTATTTAATATTATTATTATTCAATATTTATTCAGGTTATGTTAAATAGATTGGGAAGTTTGTGTACCAAATTAAAAACTACAGATTTCTAAGAACTGTTTTGCAAGATATTAATAAGCAGTTCTAACACTGATTTTTTATTTACAAGTAAATCTGCTAGATGTTTGTCAGTTAACAGAATGGAAACATATTTGACAAAAAATAGTGAGATCTTGCAACAAATAAGGGACAATAAGATTTTGAAAAGGGATTGAAAAGAAGAGAATAATACCAAGTCATAGAATCATAGAATGATAGAATAACCAGGTTGGAAGAGACACATCGGATCATCGAGTCCAACCATTCCTATCAAACACTAAACCATGCCCCTCAGCACCTCATCCACCCGTGCCTTAAACGCCTCCAGGGAAGGTGAATCAACCACTTCCCTGGGCAGCCTGTTCCAGTGCTCAATGACCCTTTCCGTGAATTTTTTTTTCCTAATCTCAAGCCTAAATCTCCCCTAGTGGAGCTTGTGGCCATTCCCTCTCATCCTGTCCCCTGTCACTTGGGAGAAGAGGCCAGCTCCCTCCTCTCTATAAACTCCTTTCAGGTAGTTGTAGAGAGCAATGAGGTCTCCCCTCAGCCTCCTCACCCCAGCTCTCTCAGCCGCTCCTCATAAGGCCTGTTCTCCAGCCCCTTCACCAGCTTTGTTGCTCTTCTCTGCACTCGCTCCAGAGCCTCAGCATCCTTCTTGTGGTGAGGGGCCCAGAACTGAACACAGGATTCAAGGAGCGGTCTCACCAGTGCCAAGTACAGGGGGAGAAGAACCTCCCTGGACCTGCTGGTCACGCCATTTCTGATCCAAGCCAAGATGCCATTGGCCTTCTTGGCCACCTGGGCCACTGCTGGCTCATGCTCAGTCGCTGTCAACCAACACCCACAGATCCTTCTCCTCCAGGCAGCTTTCCAGCCAGGCTTCTCCTAGTCTGTAGCTGCACAGGGTTGTTGTGCCCCAAGTGCAGGACCCGGCATTTGGCTGTGTTAAACCTCATGCCTTTGGTCTCTGCCCAGCAGTCCAGCCTGTTCAGATCCCTTTGGAGCCTCCCGACCCTCCAGCAGATCCACACTTCCACCCAGCATAGTTTTGTCCGCAAACTTGCTAAGGGAGCACTAGATGCCTTCATCCAGGTCGTTGATAAAGACATTGAACAGGGCTGTACCCAGCACAGAGCCCTGGGGAACCCCACTTGTCACTGGCCTCCAGCTGGATTTAACACCATTTCCCACCACCCTCTGGGCCCAGCCATCCAACCAGTTTTCCACCCAGGAGAGTGTGCGCCTGTCCAGGCAAGAGGTGACAGTTTCCGAAGCAGAATGTTGTGAGAAACTGTGTCAAAGGCTTTACTGAGGTCCCGTAAGATCCATCCACAGACTTTCCCTCCTCCAGCAGCCGAGTCACTTTATCACAGAAGGCGATCAGGTTAGTTTGTCAAGACCTGCCTTTTGTAAACCCGTGTTGACCGGGCCTGATCACCGGGTTCTCTTGCATGTGCTTCATGATCGCACTCAAGATCCCCTGTTCCATGACTTTCCCTGGCACTGAGGTCAGACTGACAGGCCTGTAGTTCCCTGGATCCTCCATCCGATCCTTTTTGTAGATGGGCACAATATCAGCCTCCAGTCCAGTGGAACTTCCCCAGTCAGCCAGGACTGTTGGAAGATGATCGAAAAGTCTTGTAGGCAATTTGTTAGCTTTAAACTGTATGATTTTTCAATTCGGTCTTTAAAATCAAGCATCTAGGTTTTTCCTACTTTATTCCCAGCTACATTAACATTAACAATTGCCCTCAGGGGTCATCATACTATGAGATATGGTCAAATAACACTTCTTTTGTGGTGGGCGAAGTCCTGCATTTGCATATCGCTGTGTCTTTCTTGTAACTTATACATCCTAAGTATAAATTTTAGTCTTCCTTTGTTCAGCACAAAGTACAATGTAAAACAAATCCTACCTTTCTTAAAAACTGACTTGAAGAATACTAGCAAATACTCCCATTTGCTCAAAACCAGATTTAGTTACAGTTCTGACAAAGGTATTGAAATCTAGCATTGATCTTGCCAGATTTATTTCTTCTTTTTTTGTCATTTATGTTAAATGCATATGCAAATTCATCAATAAAAGAAAACATGGAGATACTAGTTTATCTTTACTTTCCTGATATCATCAGATTAAGGTTCATTGTTTGGTGTCAAGAACATCTCTGCTTAGTACGAAGTCTTTTTGTGGTGTATAAGAGTTTCTAATGTCAGAAAATGCATGCTTTAATATCAATGTTCAACTGTACATTCTACGAGTCATTCTTACCAATTACACAAATATTCCATTGTGGCCTCAGAGCAAACATCAGGCAGTGACAGTCATGCTAACCCAATCTCAAAACTGGACTTCTTGTATACCTGTGTAGACTCAATGTCTTGCAATATGCTTATTTTGAATTGAGCCATCTGCTAGCTTATGACTTCTTCACCACTCGTAGTTTTAAAGAAATTGGTCATAATTTTTTTAGAGCATGTCTGAGGCTGGCCTCTAGTTCGATTATCACCTTCTCGGCTTTTATTCCCTGATTTCAGCTGCCTTTTCTGTCAAACTCTATTTTGATTTCCGTATTACCACTTCTAAGCCAGTTTCACAAATAATTAAAAAAGTTTCCATCATCAGAAACTGCTGGTTTCTTCCAATTGTATTAGAAAGTTTGTCAATAGATATTTCTTCTTCTGACAAAAATTCACTAATTTACGTTGTTACACTATATAACTGATGAAAAACTGATATAATAGTATAATTATGACTGTCACATTATCCTACAGTTTCAGCTCAGTATTCTAACCCCATCTGCAACATTCTCACGTGCTCTTAAACATTCTCCTCATTTCTCCTCAGGGATTACTGGCTGAAGTGATCCATGTTTACTTTATTTCTTATATATGCTAGATATGAACAAGTTCCATTTCTTTTTTGGTTTTAATCTAGGGATGAGGGAAAGTGAGAGAGAGTTTTGAATACATATGAAATAATAGGAAAGAAGAGGGCGGGAGTCAGCCAAACACTGGAAAAGTCTCAGTTTGCAAATTGTACACTGCAGTAAATTGTAATATTTCAACACATTCATCTACTCTTTATCAGACTGAAACACTCAAATGTTGCTTTTGGAAATTATGGACCATGTTAATTCCACAAACCTCTTTAGCAGCTTCATTCAGGTCATATTATCAACAGATTTGGCCCTGAGTTTCTCAAAGCTTTGTAGAAACATATTTGAAAGACTGTATTTTATGCCTTTACACTCCCTCAGCCACCACCCAGCATTTATCATGCCCTACTATCATGCCTCTTGCTGCCATCAAGAAAGGAATAGGTGAAGAAAGAGATATCATTGTGGTTGGTTTATCTCTACAGGCAGGATGCTTCTGGGAATAGAAGAGAAAGTGTGCTCCATCTCAGCAGTGGCCTGATAAAATCCTTGTCATCTGCAGTTTTCCTTTCAGAATTTTTTCTTATTTGGGAGCACTTAATCTAAATCATTACTCTTTGGGCAGTCTGTGTGAACCGTAATCTGCTTTGATACCACTATCAGTGGAAATGATGCTGTCAACATTTATGTCAATGCTGAGGCTGTAATTCCTTGGCGGTAACTTTCCTCACTTGATATAAAACTTTCTGTTCAAACTGAAGGAAACTCCTGGCTGATACTGTCTCACTTAGTGTCCTATGTTATCCATTCATGTGGTAGGTTGAGAAGTCATAAAATTCTCCATGTCACATCTATTAGAACTGGTAACAGGTCTTATGTTTTTTTAGAAGAACAGCAATACACCCAACAGCACTTTCAAATAATAGATTAAAATTCACTGATAATTATAGGTAGTTTGGGATGAGGAAAGAGGAATGGGATTACTCAGTAATCAAATTTCCATTCCAAATTTATAGGCAAATATGCACTTGAAGTTCAGTCTGTAGAGGTCATTCTTGTGCATATGTATAACTTCCATACATCTTAAAGCAAATTAAAATGCTTCCATAAGAACAAAGATAACTCTCCCCAAAATTGCAGCATGTCATGGGCAGAGATCAGAAATGCCAAGAACATTACCAGTGAACTATCTTCTAACCTTCAACATTGTTCTTCCATTAAAGTGCAGGAAAGGGAAATTCATATGTGTATAGTACCAATCCCATGTAAAATTTTAATATAAATGAATGATAAAGTCTCAGCTATAAAATAAAGTGGAAAAAATGCAGGAAAGGGCTACCTAGAAGGTGAAGGGAATGGAGAAGCTTTGTTTGCAATCTAGAAGACTTTGTCTTTTGAGTCTTTCAGAATGAAAGGAATATATGAGAGAGGATTTGAGTGCTATCTATGATAACGTCAGGGAAGTATTAATAGGAACATGAGAGAGAGAAAAAACCTATTTAAGGTAATGGGCAATGTTTGCACAAGGGAAAATGGGTATAAAGTACTGAAAATAAATTTAAATAATAAAGTGGAAGAATATTTTCACTCATTACAGAAAATTTGTTCTGTACTATCCAACCAATCAGGGACTTGGCAACAAAAAATCCTAATAAATTTTATTACAGAAAAAGTTCATACTATATGTTATTTGCCATAACAGAACACTGTAGGACCTTATGTGTCTCCTTCTATTTCTATCATTATTTGGAAAATCAGGGTATAAGTCACCATTCTGTTTATTCATCTGTGTTTTGAAAATTATGTTTGCTGTGGTAAGTTAATTGAATATACTGTTAAATCATGCAACAATTCATCAAATGATTTCATATTCCTGTGGGCAGCATGGTCTTCTGGCCTACTGCAAGAACAAATCAAACACAGATATAAGGGCAAAAGAGATGTTCTTTCTAAGGCAGAATATATCCTATAACTGTTGATATCCACTAATTTTCACCGATATGTTCCAGCTTTGATGTTTGGTTTGGTTTTTGGTTTTTTTTTTTTTTTAATTGGAAATCAGGCAAGCTCAGAGTAAAGGGAAAAGTCGTTATATCTTTTACAACATGCTGAGTAATAAAATCATGTAATTCCCTGTTTATTAAAGTAGAGTGAATCTTTGATGGGAGGACTATTTGAAGAAAATTATACAAATTATGAAACAGTCTACATAATAACTAAAATACAAACTTGATTTCATTTGAACTTGTCCTTCCTTCAGCCAAATGCCATCCCTGTGCTACCTCTACACAAATTCTAAAAAGACAGGTTTGTAAATAATTACCAGGTTGCCTTCATATCCCAGAATCTTTGTATTTCTTTAGTAGTGTCCACTTTTCAGGGTCAAAATAGAGTCGTTTCTTGATCATTAGAACAGTCATCTTGGTATATACATATATTCAATACAGGAAGTGTCACTTCCTCAGCTTTAGGAAGCATTGCTCTCTAGCACATATTAGTAGATTTTATAACACTTTACCAGAATTCTAAAAAATTTGACAAAATTTATCATGTGATTTTATGGATTACATATGTCTCTTTTCCATACAAATATCTTAAATGATACAATCTTTTGTCTATTACAAATATTAATGAGCAATTAATGTGTCTCATTGTCCAATTGGTTTGGGATAACTAGATACTCATTTACTTCCCCATTCCCCTGTGCAGTCCTACCCCCGATTTAAAACCCTGATGCAAGTTTTCCCTGGATAAAGCACTGGCCCATTTGTTCTTACGCCATCAGCTGCTGTTAGGTCATCAATTTATTCCACAGTAGACCTGAGGACTAACAAGCTCTCTGTTTCAATGAACTTATAGATAGCACCTGTAAATTTATTTCAGACTTTGGCTTCCTTTGTGAATGCCTCTCCTTCTTATTGAAAATTTGTCCTTATAGTCTCTGAGAATACTACATTCAATTTACGGTGACTTCATTCCTCATACAAGATAAAGCGTGATGTGCTACAGACTTCTGTTCTCTGGCTTGGCTTGCCTTGCCTCGTACCTTAGGAGAATCAGTACACTGGTTTATCACTGACTGAAAGCTGTATTTTAGATATTGTTTTTATCAGCTATCTGCATTTAAATGTTGTCTCAGGATGGCATTGACGTTTGTAACATTTGACCACCTTTTTCCAGCCTAATATGCCTACTTATCTGCATTACTGGGATTACATAGCAAGTGGTGATTTAGTCTATGAAGATTCAAACTCAAAGTGTTCCAAATACATCTAATAATTTTTTCTAGACAGCTGTACATTCTGTAATGCTTTAGATATGATAATGTTACAGTTCCAGGTATCTTCCTCTTTTACAATGCTTTTATTACCCCATATATTTTATGGACTTTGTCTTATTTATTAATTTATTTATAATATATAAAAATCTGTAATCTGCTAAGAAAGAAGGGGTTGGCAATTATGGTTCCTTTATTTATATGATTTTTCCCCTACATCTGTTCTGACTTGCAAGTGAATTTGATAAGTAAATCTAGGCCCAAAAATAAATCCGTAGAATTTCACAGAAGAAGAAAGGTCTGGATAGAAAACACAAAACCCCTACAGCAGTGCCTCTGAAAATAACCTCACGTCTTTGTAAACAATAGAGAACCCAATGAGAAGAAAGCTATGTAAACCCTGCAGTTCAGGTAAAGTTATCCTCGGTAAATTATCTCTTAATAAGTGAAACTGGACACACGGGACATGACAAAATTATAACAAAAGAAAGAAGTATTCCAATGTGAAAGATGTTGAGAATTTCTGGCCAGAGGATGACCTTGTTGACTGAGTTCAAACAGATAAAACACCTGCTCAGTAGAAGGTGAAAACCAATATAGAACACTGGAAGGAATATGGAAATGCTGTCTGAGCATGCAGTAGTAGAACTAGGAAATTAAAAGCTCATCTAAATTTAAAAAAGTAAGTAGATACGAAAAGCAACAAGAAAGATTTCTATTTGCACATTAGCAGCAGAGCAAAGACTCAAGAAAGTTTGAGTCCGCTGCTGAAGGAGATCAGTGACCTAATGGAAAAGGACATGGAAGACGGTCAGTGTCTTCCTTTTCTCAGTCTTTCCTGGTATGGTTTGATCTCCAGCTTTCTAGATCCCATGCCCAGAAGATTTTAAAAGATTGTAATAGTATGCACTAAAGAGAAAGATCAAGCTGGGAATCACTCAGGCAGATCTGACATACACAGATCTGTGGAAGCAGATGGGGAACACCTGGAGGTCCTGAAAAAGATAGAAAAGGTAATTTTATGGAATTTTCAAAATGTTCTGGTGTTGACAGCAGGTTTCTGAGATGATTGAAAAAAAGGAAATAATAAAAATCACTTTAAAGAAAAGCAAATACTTAGGTTGAGCTACAAAACTACAGTTGAGTCAGTCTTGCCTCAGTGTTCATGAAGACAATGGGGCAAATAAACCTGGAAGCCCTGTCTAGTCACAGGAAGGACAAGGGTCAACTGAGAATTGCCACCATCAAGGTCAAATCATGTCTGACTAAACTGGTTGCCTATGTATGATTGTGGCTTAGTGGAGGTGTGGGAAGCAGTGGAAACATATCAGAAGAGCACTAAAAAAAGGGAGGACTGCCTAACAAATAAGAATATGATGAGAAAACAGAGATTTTTGAGCCAAAAGAAGATGAGGCATCAGAATATTGTCTTCAGCTGCCTAATGGCACATTATAGAAAAGATGGCCAGCAGCTGCTTGGAGGTATGCAGACAAAGGATGATAGTCAAATGGTGAAAGCTGCAGCAAGAGAGAAAATGAAAAAAATAATTATTTGTGGTTTTTTTTCAAAGCATGGTAGTCGGAACAAGTTGATCAGAAGCACTGGGCAATTCTCAGGATTGAGAATATTCACAACAAAACCCAAAGTCCTTAAATAACCAGTTTTAAAACAAAATCTGAACATAGCAAAAGCTTTTACTAAAGGATTTCTAGAGATCTTTCAGAACGCAGATCATTCTAAGACATTGCAGTCGTAGTGCCTTGCTGTGTTCTTTAGCACAGCTTCTAGGAATATCTATTCCACAATCTTCCCAGACACAGAGGTGAGACTGATGGATCAGTAGTTCCCAGGATCTTCTTTTCTACCTTTTTTAAAAATGGGTGCAATGCTTACTTTTTCCCAGTCATTGGGCATTTGGAATGAATGCCATCATTTTTCAAATATCATGGAGAATAGATTGGGAACTACATCAGCCAATTCCTTCATGATTCTGAGAAGGTTCCATATACTTAAGAATGTTCAGATTCCTCAGGTGGTCACAAACTTAATCTTCTCTTACTGTGGGGGGAACTTTGCTCCCATAGTCCCTACCTTGCAGTCCATCCACTTCAGAAGTGTGGGAAGAGAGATTGCCAGGGAAGATTACAGCAAAAATTTTGCTGAGTACCTCAGCCTTCTCCTTGTCCGTTGTTACCAATTTCTCAGTCTGGCTCATTCAGAGGAGGCACAGTTTCCTTGACATTTTCCTAGCTGACATACCTGTCGAAGACCTTCTTATTCTTTGCAAAGCTTGCCTTTGCCTTTCTCAGTGCATCACAATACAACAGGCAGCATCCCTTCACTCCTCACAGAATACCAGTCCCTGTTTCTACTGCCAGTACATTTGCTGTTTGTCCTTTAGTTTGACCAGCAAGTCTCAACTTAGCCATGCTGGATATTTGCCTTTTTTATCTGATTTCTGAAACCTGGGGACTGAGAGATCTTGCACTCTATGGATATTGCCTTTAAAGATCTACGATCTTTGTTCTGCTCCCATATACCTAAGGGCAGTTTCTGGTTCTATTGATTAACATTTTGAAGAGCTGGGAGTTGGCTTTCTTAAAACTCAGAGTCTGGACTTTACTCTTCATCCGTCGCCTGTCCCTCAGAACTACAAACACTACCAGTGTATGATCACTGTAGATCAGGCTACCTTCAATCTTGATGCCAACAATTAGCTCACTTGCATTGGTGACCATCAGGCTCTGTATTTCATCCCCACTGGTAGGACTTTCTATTAACTGGCTTAAGAAGTTATACTTAGTGCTCTCTGGGAGTTTGCTGAATTGCCTACAGCTCATGGTATTACTTTCCATGAGATTTCAGGGTGCTTGAAGTCCTCCTGCAAGCATGATGACTCCTGTAGCTGGAGTAAGAAGGCTACGAGGCTCCTTTTATTGTGTCAGGCTCTGATTCTTACCCATAAGCTTTCAAGCTGCTCATGGTCGTTCCTCAGAGGTAGCTCTTCTCTCTGAATACATTTCTTGATGCAGAGTGAAATCCCTCCATCCCTCCCTCTGAACATCAATAGCTGCACTCTAGCCATGGTATTTGTCCCACCAAGTTTCAGTAATCACAACTAGGTTGTAGTTCTCTAGCAGCATGTTGGCTTCCTATTGTTTGTTGACCATGCTGCATGCGTTGGTGTAGAGGCACTTCAGCTGGGCTATCGTTAAAGTCATATTTCCAGCAAAATGCACCTTCATTCCTTTGAGGTGTTTCACTGCTGGCTTATATTACCTCAGGAACCTCTGGTTTATCTCTATAAGGTGTCAAATGAGCTGGAGTGTACACATCACAGAGCAACAGGCTAAGAGCCCTCATTAGCACCCTGTCCCTCTGAACTTAGCATGTCACCCCACAGTAGTACTCCAGGTGTGGCCTCATAAGTGCTGACCGAGGAGAGTTACTTCCCTTTACTTGCACTCTGACAGTCATCTGCATGCAGCCTATGATACTATGAGCTTTCTTTGACATGAGGGCACGTTCCTAGAGCAAGTGTCTACCAGGATCCCTATGCCTTTTATGCAGAGCTGCAAAGGGCCAGTTGCAGGAGTGATGTGCAGTGGCTTTGATGGCTGTAACCATGAGACAACTCTCTCCAGTGCTAACAAAGTCCTTGCGGAGTCTTTGGAGGTGCCCTGACATTACAAGGGAATGTTGCTCAGAGGCTTGTGGAAATGTGGGAGGCTCATTGTTGGCCATCTTGGGGAAGGCACAAAGGCAAGGGAATATTATGGCTCCAGCTGCATGTGGGAGGAAACGAAAGTCTCCTTCAAATCTGCCAACTGGTCTCAAAGGTCTTGAAGGAGTGCTGTAAGCATTCCAGACAAGATCCCTTCCAAGCCTAGGTGGCTGACATCTTCCTACAATAAAACAGCCATAGTGACCAGGGACACAGTTGAACTGAAGCTAAGGTAAAACGAGGTTCTCAGAAAAGTTCTATGTCTTGAAGAAAGCTTGATTAAATGTTTCATTTCTTTTAATAAATGACAATGGGCACCTCTTTTCTCACTTCAGAAACACTTCAATTAAACTGTTGTGGGTTTATTTTAAAGAAAAAGAACAAACACAGAATAATGGATGCTGGAAGGGTCCTCTGAGTGTCTTCTTGCCCTACCCCCCCTGCTCAATATGGATGATGTTGAGTAGGTTGCCTAGGAGCATGTCAATAAGGCTGTAAGCATGTCAAGCATCTGTAAAGTCACAGCCTCCACAAATTCTTCCACATGCTGTGCAGTTCACTGTTCTCAGTGGCCCTGGGACTGTTTCCACAGAGCTTATTTGACACTTGTCCGGCCTCAGGAAGGAGAGGAACTGGGCTACTCATGGATCACACTCATCTGGGATGTCGCGGCACCAGCAGGAGGACCTGGATGAGATGTGGCTTTAATGACATTTTATAAGTAAGTCTTCATCACCTGCAGGTGCTTGTCAAGGGGCTTGGATCAGCCTGTCCTGATGCTGAGAAGGTTACTGACGTTTATTAGTCTCTGCTTTCAAGGAGCCAAAGAGGCACAGGTCGCTCCACCAGGCTGATGTGGATGTAGGATCTATCAGCAGGGCTCTATGGGAGTACTCCTGTGTCTTTGTGGGCAGAGGCATTGGAGGTCCCAGATGCTGCATCTCCTCCTGCAAATCAGTTCCTCCGTCATGCCCTCATCTCCCTGCTACAGGGCTGCTGGTGGTGTGCCCTCAGCACAGGTAGTAGCACTGCTTTTGGGATCTGCCAAGAATGCCATTCCTGGATACTTTGCTGCTGGGGGGACAAGCCAATGGCATACTCCTGGTAGCCATCATATTCTGTCACCATGTGCAGAACACAGTCAAAATGCTGCCTGCAGACCAATTATGTAGCTCTCCTGCTGGCCCACTGTTGCATGCAGCCAAAGTAGAAGCAATGGAAGAACATGGGCATGCAGGCTGCACTGTACATGCTACCCAGGCAGATGGGGCATGAGGTATCTGCTTGTTGCCTCTGCCCGCCCTGCCTGCTGCATCTGTCTGGGGACACTGCCAGTTTTCTAACTAGGCTTTGTGCCACTGATTACTACCCCCTGGGCCCTTTTCAATCCACCTCCTTGCCTGTTCATGTAGCCAATATTTCAGGAGCTTCTCTGTGAGCACCCTATGGAAGACAATTTTCAAAGCCCTATGGATATCAAGGTAGACAATGTCCAATGCTCTTGGCTCACCTGCCAAGGCATTTATTTCACCATAAAAGGTTATCACACTGGTCAAACGTGTTTTCCCCTTGGTGAATCCATGTTAACTACTCCTATTGTCTTTCTTGTCATTCATGTGCCTGGGAATGGTTCCTAGGATTAACTAGTCCATCGCCTTCCCAGGAATGACAGACTGACCAGCCTGTAATTCTGCTGGTCCTCCTTCTTTCCCTTTTAGAAGGCAGGATTGACTTTTGTTTTCCTCCAGTCCCCAGGCATCCCTCCCAGTTGTCATGACTCAAAGACTGTGAAGAGACCTCAGCTCTTGGGGACTGTATTGGGGCATAAGGGTTTATGTTTGTTATGTTTGCCCAGGTTTTTCTAACCTGATCCTCTTATATCAAAGACAAGTTTTCCTTGCTCCAGACTCCTCTCACTATCATCTCTTCTGCGCTGCCTGTTGTTTCCATCCCTGAAAGATGTTGGTTTTGTTTTAATTACACTCCTGTCTGTTTCATGGGTCTAAATAGACTGAACTCCACTCTTTGAAATTTTATGATTCTGTCATGACATGAGACCACACTCATTTTTTATATTTTTTTTAATAGCTCCAGTATAGCACATAGAGATTGTCTTCCTAGCTTTCAAAGCAAATGTTTACTTGTATATTGAGAATGTAATTCTCCCTCTAGCTTCCACAACAGGCAGTTGGAACTTTCTGGCTCAGACATATTTTCAAACTGTCTGAGAAATCTGCACATTTACTTTCAGTTGCATATATACTGGTGTCTCTACAGTGGGAGAGAAGCAGAGTCTTGGAGACCTATTTCATTTAATAAAGATCGTATCAGATATTTTTGTGTGGAGATAGTTAATTATATGTGCTGAAATTTGGGCTGTTCCCTCATGTCATCTCTTCCCCATTAACAAAAAATTAGCATGGGATTTTTTAGTACCAAGTCAAAATTGCAGTATTATTCTTACCAATGAGTTTACTGTCATAATCATTTGAATAGAAAGTCCATTTCAAAAGAATATTCATGAAAAACATATTCTGAATGCATAATTGGAAGAAATGTCATAGTAATTGTTAGAGTTACACTCACTAATTAGAGAAAGTACAAAATACCATGTGATTTATGCGTTCCATCAAATCTGAACTAAGATTTCTGATATTGTATATCCACAATGAATTTTACTTGTTTTCAGTATACAGGCCAAGCTTGAATTGCAGAAATCACTCACTGAATCATCAGGATGGAACAGATGCAAGAAAATGGTGATCTTGATGTGAAACAGTAAAAAAAAAAAAAATTAAAAATAAATAAAGGCACTGGATCAATTATTTACTACCAATTACACACTTGGCTACCATGATCATTATAAACTCTTCACATCCCGTTACTCTCCTTCCATTATTTCTGCTTACCCCTATGGAGCCTGCCCTTTTACCTTCCTGACACTCCCCCCTTTTCTAGCTGTCAAACAGTGTGTTTCATTCCCCGTTTAAAGGATTTCTTCTCTCTCTTTTGTGTGCTGCCTGTATCCTGCCATCCCTATCTCTGCTTCTTGCAGCTCCATCAGAGTAATGGCTTTCATGCCTAAAATGGTGGGGGAAATGTTGGTTTAAAGACCAACTGGCTTCTATTCACAAGGACACTATTGAAAACCAAACTGGTTTCTTAAAGCTCCTACTGAAGTGTAGAAAAATGTTCTTTTCTCCCCCTCCACCCCTTCCTTTCAAAATGAGGTATTTTTTATATTTTTTCAAAAGTCCTCAGATTGGTTCTTGAAACCTCTGCTGACAGGCAGGAGCCCTGTATGGCTTCCATAATGAATAGTGCTAAATAATTTTTAACGAATCCTTCCTTTATCAGCAGAGCTCAGCACAGAAAGGATTATGCATGGTGAATTTGATACAGAGGACAAAAATGTGCTGGCTTATGGGCTAGTTGTTAATATGTTGGGGCTTATTAATGGTATTTCTTCAATTTACCATTCAGCTGTCTAGGGTTCCTTTGCAATTTTTATACTAAAAAACCTAAAAATCATCCCCTCTATTGATGTAAGGTGCAGCAGGGTCAAGTTTTCCATTTTAAATTTAACCCCAAAATTCAAATGTCTTGGCTAAAATTTGGCAGGAATGAAGTAGCAAAGAAACAAGAAAAAAATCAAAACTACTTGCAATCTGCTCCAGCACTTTAAGCATTTGGATCCTTGTCCTCACAAAACACAGAAAAGCTTACCCTACTGCAGTTCTCTAGATTTCATAATATCTCAAGCTGCTTCATGTGCTTAAGGCATAAATTTCCTTTTTAAGGGTTGTTGTCACTGCAAAGAAAGAGGGAGGCAAAGGCATACAAACTGTTTGTTTTGAACCTAGATTAAATGTTAACCTTCTGACTGATAATTCCTATAGTGTTGACTATTTCCCAGTGAAGTACATGTATATATGTTCTATCTGTAACTTAAATCCAGATTTGGGTCTTGTACATCAAAAGATGTACAAGCTTTCATATGCTCTGTGCTACAGCCTGAACCAGCCATCATTTTGGGAATGATGGAGCAAAATCCATATTCACCTCCAAAACCAGGCAGATTCCTTTGATGTTCAGATCAGATAGATCTGGTTCAGGACAGGATCTTCAGCAGTCATTGCTCAGGAATAACATCCTATGTGATGGTGTTCAGGGTGACTTATACTGGGAATGTAATTGGAGGACTCCAACTTTGGAAATTATTCTATTCTTCCTTGGTGCAGTGATCACCTCAGGACATATTAAAAGTATTTAAGCAAAATACTGAAAGGATAAATTTTAGAGTACTGTGAAATCATATAATGAGCTTGAAGTTTAACAAAACAAAAGCATTTTTTCTCTTTATTTATCCAGTCCTCACAGTCTGGGTGCTCAGACTAGCTCATGATTGTTAAGAAAACAATTCTTAAGGCAGAATATGGAAACACAGAAGCTGGTAAAATCCTGTGTAGAAAGAGTGGGAGAACTGGAAAATGACACCTTGCAGCCATAGCAAGTTTGCAGATGACACTAAGCTGGGTGGAAGTGTGGATCTGCTGGAGGGTCGGGAGGCTCCAAAGGGATCTGAACAGGCTGGACCGCTGGGCAGAGTCCAATGGGATGAGGTTTAACAAGGCCAAATGCCGGGTCCTGCGCTTGGGGCACAACAACCCTGTGCAGCTACAGACTAGGAGAAGTCTGTCTAGAAAGCTGCCTGGAGGAGAAGGACCTGGGGGTGTTGGTTGACAGTGACTGAACATGAGCCAGCAGTGGCCCAGGTGGCCAAGAAGGCCAATGGCATCTTGGCTTGGATCAGAAAAGGAGTAACCAGCAGGTCCAGGGAGGTTCTTCTCCCTCTGTACTCGGCACTGGTGAGACCGCACATCGAGTACTGTGTTCAGTTCTGGGCCCCTCACCACAAGAAGGAGAGAGTCCAAAGAGCAACGAAGCTGGTGAAGGGGCTGGAGAACAGGCCTTATGAGGAGCATCTGAGAGAGCTGGGGGTGTTTAGCCTGGAGAAGAGGAGGCTGAGAGGAGACCTTATTACTCTCTACAACTACCTGAAAGGAGGTTGTAGAGAGGAGGGAGCTGGGCTCTTCTCCCAAGTGACAGGAGACAGGTCGAGAGGGAATGGCCTCAAGCTCTACCAGGGGAGATTTAGGCTGGACTTTAGGAAAAAATTTTCAAGGAAAGGGTCATTGAGCACTGGCAGAGGCTGCCCAGGGAGGTGGTTGCTTCACCTTCCCTGGAGGTGTTTAAGGTGAGGGTGGACGAGGTGCTGAGGGACATGGTTTAGTGTTTGATAGGAATAGTTGGACTCGATGATCTGGTGGGTCTCTTCCAACCTGTTTATTCTGTGATTCTGTAATAGAAGAACAGCAAGAACCTTATGCTGAATTTTCCTTTACTTAAAGTTAAGCTCCTTATATCTGAGACGTGTTCTGCCTTCATTGACTTCAGATAGAAAAATAAAAAGGTGATGTCTGTTCATTATGTCTAACCTGTGCTCTTATGTGAATGTAGGCAAATCAATTTCCAGTTTCAACTTCCTAATTGAGAGCTATAGGAGTACTAGGACTTTCAGTTTTGTTTGCATTTAAAAGCAAAGATATATAGTTGCCTGATCTCAATTAACAAATGTAAAATAGAAAAAGGTATAGATGTATTTACATACTTTGCAGAATTTTATTCAGTAAGGTTTGTGAAATTATGTGTCATTTAAGCTTGAGAATAATTGTATTTGATTCGATAAGAGGATGGCTGATTAGAAAGACTGCCTTATACCTTCAGGTTTGTTTTTATTTTCCTAAAGAATTCTACAGAAAAAAATTAATTCTGTATTAAATATTTGGGAGAATTAAGAATTTCAGTAATTTTCCTGTATAACATTTAATGGAACAGTCCTTTCCTGTGTACAGCTCAAATGTTTTGAGAAATAATTCTCTGAACTTGCTCCTTCTGATTAACCCACTTGATGAAACGAGGATCTGTAGAACCTCCATTTACAGGAGCTAACTAATTTTAAAGTGAACTTAACCTACTTCTAAAATTTGCCATTTAATTGCAGTTCCTAATGTCTGAGCAATGTCAAGAATCTATAAAGTACTTTAAGTAGTTAAGAAAGTTAAGAAAACTTGAAGAAAAAAAAATGGTTAAAACCAGTAGGTCTTCCCAGGAAATTCCTTCTGAATGTCATATCATCTGGCAAAAAGCCAAACACCAAATATGATATTTTGTAAGTATTTCTGGAGTGCAAGCTGTGGTCATGAAGCTCGCAAAATAGAGAGAGAGAAGAGAATCTTCCAATTCCACTCAGGCCAAAGCCAAAAGTACTGAGCTGTGTCAAAGAGAAAAAAAAAAGTGTATAGGATGAGCTTGTCATTGATCCTCAACTCCTACTGCACTGAAAAGACCAAAGGAAAAATAAGAAACAAAAGGAATAGCTGGTTTCACTGAAAATAACAATACTGAGTGCTAATGCAATGAGTCAAATATCACACCAGTAACAAAACATTCCTGGGAAACTGTATGAGCTAAATCCAAAAACATGGTAACAATTTGAAAGATGCAGGTATGTTGTAGGACCATAGAAGACAAAGGCTGAGACTTAAATATTTTTCATCTCCATGAATACCTTGTTTATTAAAGAGGTAGAGAGATACTAACATCCTCTTCTTATATCTCTGATTGCTACTCTGGGAGAGAGTCATACAAAGAAAGATGAGTTAGTTCTTTCTGGATCTACTCTGCCCCTTTCAAAGTTTGGAAGACAGAACCATTCAAGGAGTTAGATGGCTGCACTGAAGGTCACTCAAGGTGAAATCCAAAGGGCAGAAGTCTTTCTTCATCCTGTATGTATCACTGAATCCCTCTGTTGACTGTTTAAAAGGATCTTCAGGGGCATAATGTTAGCCACTCAGTCAAGGGATGAGTACATCAATGACAGCAGGAGGACTGGAATATTTCATCTCCTCTCTAATCATCAGGGCACAGCCACCAGTTTGCACACACAGTAGTGCCTGCGTCACTTCCTTATCGATGTTCCAATCACACGAGTCTTAAATCTGCTGGAATGACAGCTCAAGGCTGATGTACAAAATCATAGTTAAAAAGCCAGCAGATGGAGGAGAGAATATCTGTTCTTTAAGTATATATACCTTCTTCCATTTATTATATTTGTAAAATAGTGTTATAAGGAATCAGGGTTTTACATAAAAAGCAGGTCAGCACAATCTCCCATTACCTCAAATTTGAGATTTCTTTCCTTGAAAGACATACAGAGTGGAGGAGCTGCAAAGTATCTGGTCACGTACTTTATATCAGTTGTCTGTTGGTGGCGACAGGTGCATTTGTCAGTCCTCAGGGAACAACTTTGTTAGATTCACTTTATTAACTGAGCAGATTATACGTTTTAGGAGATCCACCCCTCCTCCTCCCACCCCTTTTGCCTCTACCTTGACATTACATGGTTAAGGCAAAGAAGGGGAAAATGAACTTCCTTTTGGCTTTATCAAGTTATAATTAAGCATGAGGGTAATGGAAGAAATTAACAGTAATGCAAAGGGCACATAACACTGACAAGGTCAATTATCTTCTGATAAGTCCCACAACAGCAAGTATTAATAATATGAATAATATTAATTGAATGCGAGTTTGTTGCGTTTTAATTCTGTTCTAGTTTTATTCCACATGATGCAGACAGGATGGTAGATACAAATGAGGAGCAGCCCTGTAGGATTTCTTACTAGTGTGTAATCTGAGGGTTCTTACAGTATTTTCTGCCTACCAAGGTTTCTAGGGTGAAGAATGCAGCAAGAAGGAAAGGGAAGATGTGGAAACAAGCTATAAAGTCAAAGCAATTTCTTCATATTCCACCGAGTAGTCAGTGACACAGTGGCAGAACGGTGTCAGGTTCAAATATCCCAAGATCTGGTAGAACTGTAGATGTGTGAACTGTTGGGAAGTGAGATTTTAAGGAATGACTAAAGTCACTTATTTAATATTCCCAGCTACCACAACCATTAAGGCCTTCCCAGGAAATCAAAGCTCATCCAACAGTTAACAATATTACTAGAGGTTTTTTGATTTTTTGCAAGAAGAATTCTAGTAGTGGATAAAATGTGCTTCTTACATTTCAACTGTGATTGAAATACAGCTTTAAATATTCTAGTCTGAAATATATTGAATTTATGGCTTCATTCAGGGATTTTGATTCAGCCGATCCAAGTCCAATTCTCAGTTGAGGTACATCGTAATAAATCAAGACAAGCTTCAGTGCAATCAGACATTTCAGTGCAGTCTGACAGACCAGTACTAGCACCAGTCTGCATAGTCTAGCTCAGGAATGGTCTCAGAGAGAAGCAGTGTCCCTTACTTATGGTGATTATATTTAGCTGACATGTCCTTCCTGCTACTAACTAGAATCGTAGAATCATAGAATGCCAGGTTGGAAGGGACCTCAAGGATTATCTGGTTCAACCTTCCACAACTTATTTTACAGATATGTTTGAGAAAGATTGTTTCTTTTTTTCCTTAAAACATTGCTAAGATATTACTCTTTTCAGTTCTACCTGAAGCTATCCTCTTTAGTAAGACAATAAAATAAAAGACATTTGTCATTTTCTGTCTCTATAAACATTCCCACATTCACGGTGTATTGGTATTGCTGATTAGTTTCCTTAAACCCATTTCATTCCCTTTTACAGTGAAGCCCAGTAAGTGTACTGAGTCATATAAAATTTTAGATTTTCCTGGAAAGGCTGATGCTTTCCAAATGACCTAGCTCTGTGTTTTATTCTAGGTAGAATCACAAGGACTGAGCACGCCTAACCAGTCAAAAGCCAATATATTTATCTTTTGCTCCAGAGAGACTGAATAAATAATATAGATAGTTACATTGCCCACTGCCACTAGCATGCATTTTTCATGGAAAATTTATGATCTAAGTACACAAGACATTGTGGATATACAAAAAAGGCCAGTAATCTTGAGTCTCTGGAAGATGAAAAAAAAACCTCAAACCCTAACTATTTAGATTCAAAAAATGTGCTCACTCGCAGTGGCAAGATTCACAGGGTGTTGTGTGCACAATGTAGCACAAATATTGACTAGTAAAAAGACTGTTTACTGCTGAAGAGATGGGAGACTCATTAGTGGCATAACAGACCCATAAGCTGGCCTCCTCCGGAGGCACAGAAGTTTGTAGCAATGAAAATGACGTCTGAGAAGGACGCTGCCATCTGTAAGTTTACACATTGGATGGCTTAGGGGCGAAAGACAGGAAATTATTCTGAAACCCTGATGAAAAAGTTCCTAAGAAGTAGGAGTAAGCAGTTGGAAAATGTTGTGGGTATTTTTTTTTCCTTTTGATAGAGCACAGTAGTTAGAAAGGAAAAAAAACAAACTCATTCTTCTACTTTTATTATTGGTTTTTTTTTTTTTTTTTTGCTTTTAAATGCCATCTTTTAATTCCCATTGGAATTATAAAATATAAATTTGCATTTTGAAAATACATTCTAGTGATGAACAAAGTGTCCTAGTGATTATGTCTGGGTCATTTTTCCCCAGATCCTAACCCCTGTGAACTGAAAAGTGTGACATGGTGAGTGACAGCAGAATAGGGACCAAATATTAAAATTTGAAGCCTGCAAGTCGTGTTCGATAAAAATACATCAAGGGGGACAAAACCTTTACAATTCACCACCACATTTTATTCTACAATTTTCAAAAGGAAAATAGCAGGGATCTCAATCGAAGCACGTTGAAATATTCCATCAAACACATCGCTTCTAAATGTAGTCTGACAGTGCCTGCTTCCATTTCCCATCTTCTCACTTAAATGGGTAACACATGTATAAATGATGTTTATTTTATTGTAAATAGAGTGTTGTCTCTTCTTTTTAATATCATGGCTCTGTTCTTGCACCCTTGGTATCTCCTTTAACTGCTAATACAATCTTCTTCTGTAGACTTTCATTAAGGCCTCTGTTCAGATAACCCATCCCCCTTTATCATGGCAGGACTGATTTCATAGACTTTTTCTGTCCCTAATAATTAGGTATCACATCCTGCTTTGACTATCATTTCCCCACTTACACAGCCTCCTCTGGAATTTCATTCCATTGCCTGATCTATCCTTCTGAGGCTGATTTAAGCTTTCCTTCATATATTGCCTATAGGTTTTCTGCTGAGTGCAGTGCACAACATCCTCTTATGGGCCTTGTTAAGAAATAGGAGAAGTAGCTCTATCTTTTCGTATGTACTTGAAGAAAGATGTAGTTTTCTCTATGTTGCTCCTTACTAAGCTGTGGTAGATGAAGATGGGAGGATGGGGCTACCTAATTTCTCATGAGGCAACATTATTAGTGACATACTCATCAAGAAAGTCCCACAATCCCATATATTTAAGACTTTGATATTTGGGAGCACAGAAACCTTGGATTTCTTCAAGGAGATCAGAGCACCAGTCCCTCTAGTGGTAATTTCTGACTGAATTTGCCAGTAGATTCAGAAGCAGTAATGGACAGTTTTTCCCTAGAGAGACAGCTGCTTTGGAGCCCATTCCGCACCTCACCTGCAGCCTACCTGGTGTTTGATTTCAAAGTGTTAGGCCACTTTGTCTAACCTTTGGTCATTATGCACTGGTGGTTTACCTCCATCTTAAACATCTATCCTGAAGCAAAAGTCTATTTTTGTGTGTGATGGCATTCTTTAGCTGTGTTTTGTTTTATAGCAGGAGATATGTGCTTTCCTCTGCCCTTGAAGTGTCTGTCCCAGCAGTGTGAACTCATCTTGCTAAGACCACATTTTCTGAGTGAACATTTCCCAACGTCCTTACACTTGGTAATATTCTTCATGTCTTTTCCTCGTGATGTCAATGAACATAAGCATTCAGAATACTACTTGGTTCTCATGCCCAGGTGCTGGCATTCAGGCTCTTGCAAGGGCAGCCTCCGTGAGGTTCCAGAAGGCTATAAAATACACAAAACCCAGGTGATGCCTCTGTGAAGACATGACACTGGGTAAAAAACAGTGGGTAGACAAGAGGAGGGAACAAAAAGAGTGAGAAGCAGCCCTGTAAATATTGAAGAAGAAAAAGAGGGAGGAGGAACACCCTGCCTGCAGTAGAGATCCCCCTTCAATCTATGGAGAGAATGACTGGAGTAGATACCCTGCAGCCTGTGGAGGACTCCACACCACAATAGGTGGATATTTCTCAAGGAACTGAGGCCTGTGGAGAGTCAGTATCTATGGTAGAAGCAATTGAGAGAAAGTGCAAGGTACAACCTGTACCCTTATTCTTCCTAGGCAACTCAGGGTGGGTAGAGGAATATGGAAACTCTGGGAAAGTGAGACAAAAGGTGCTTTAAGGTTTGTACTTTTATTGTTTGTCACTACCAAAATTTATTTTAATTGGCAATAAATAAAGTTTATTTTCCCTTCTGTTTTTGCCATGACAGTAATGTTAAGTGATGTCCTTTCCATTATCTCTACCAACAAGACTTCTCTCTCTGTTTTACCTGTTTTCAGTCCTTGCCCTTCCGACAAGTAGGGCACAGTGAGTGAGCAGATAGGTGGGAGTTTGTCTGCTAGCCTGTTAGCCAAGGTGAACCCATGACAAGGGGAAAAAAAGCCAGTAATCAATTTGAGAGGATTCTCAGCTGTAAGGTTTTCTGCATGGGCTTGTTTTTTCTTTAGAGCCTATAAAGAAATAATTTAGGTCACTACAAAGAAGTTAAGCTGGAGCATAACCTGATCGGCTCTGAACACCCGCTTTAACCTTTTAATTCATTCCTCATTGGTTTAATATCTGGTTCTATGGATATGTCTGTTAATAACTTTACACACATGAATAGACTCATTAATCACAACTAAGAAGACTGGAAGGCTCTCAGATGTACGCAAGAGAGGATTGTTTGACTGTAGAAGTCAAAATTTTCCAGGTAATTTTTAGCTCCATAAGGATAACCAAGAGACATTAAAGTTCAGGAACATAAACATGATTATTTTGGATATGAAATGGCTTCTAGATGCTTATACAAATATAAACATAAAACATTTATATTGGCAAGTTCTTATGGGTTAAAAAGTGTAGTAAGCTTGGATTTGTATAGTGGCTTCTAATTTGGTACCTACGGAAATCTGAAATACTTGAAATGGAAATGGTAGTCGTCTAAACATATGTAGAGGTGTTGTCTGGGCCACTTGGTAGCTAGATAGTCACTGCACTTATTTTTGACAGTAACCTTAGCTTTTTTACACCCCTTCACCAAGATGTTGGCAGTAATAAAGCAAGAAGGCAAAGCTGAGCTGGGGCTGTGGAAGGGGTGTTCAAATAAGATTTCCTGTAGGATTCTTTTAAAAGTTAGTCATGTTCAAATGTCACCTAAAGCTACAACTTCTTTCTGTTTCCAGCTCCATTTCTGCTAAAAAAATAATCAGATGATTGTAGTTTAGTCTGACCCGTTTGCACTGACCTCTGGGCTCACAGAGAAGGTGAAAAAGTACATTGCACGAACGACATACCTGGACAGGTGCACACTCTCCTGGGTGGAAAACTGGCTGCATGGCCGGGCCTAGGGAGTGATGGGAAATGGAGTTAAATCCAGCTGGAGGCCAATGACAAGTTGGGGTCCCCAGGGCTCTGTGCTGGGTACAGCCTTGTCAATGTCTTTATCAATGACCTGGATGAAGGCATCGAGTGCTCCCTTAGCAAGTTTGCAGATGACACCAAGCTGGGTGGAAGTGTGGATCTGCTGGAGGGTAGGGAGGCTCCAAAGGGACCTGAACAGGCTGGACAACTAGGCAGAGTCCAAAGGCAGGAGGTTTAACAAGGCCAAATGCCGGGTCCTGCACTTGGGGCACAACAACCCTGTGCAGCTACAGACTAGGAGAAGTCTGTCTAGAAAGCTGCCTGGAGGAGAGGAACCTGGGGGTGTTGGTTGACAGTGGCTGAACGTGAGCCAGCAGTGGCCCAGGTGGCCAAGAAGGCCAATGGCATCTTGACTTGGATCAGAAATGGCTTGACCAGCAGGTCCATGGAGGTTATTCTCCCTCTGTACTCAGCACTGGTGAGACAGCTCCTTGAATCCTGTGTTCAGTTCTGGGCCCCTCACCACAAGAAGGATGTTGAGGCTCTGGAGCGAGTCCAGCGAAGAGCAACAAAGCTGGTGAAGGGGCTGGAGAACAGGCCTTATGAGGAGCGGCTGAGAGAGCTGGGGGTGTTTAGCCTGGAGAAGAGGAGGCTGAGGGGAGACCTCATTGCTCTCTACAACTACCTGAGGGGAGGTTGTACAGAGGTGGGTGCTGGCCTCTTCTCCCAAGTGAGACAGGACAAAAGGGAATGGCCACAAGCTCCAGCAGGGGAGATTTAGGCTGGACATTAGGAAAAAAAATTTCACAGAAAGGGTCATTGGGCACTGACAGAGGCTGCCTAGGGAGGTAGTTGATTCATCTTCCCTGGAGGTGTTTAAAAGATGGGTGGATGAGGTACTAAGGGACATGGTTTAGTGTTTGATAGGAATGGTTGGACTCGATGATCTGGTGGGTCTCTTCCAACCTGGTTATTCTATGATTCTACAGTGCTTTAGCAGTAGCTGCAAGAAAAGAGAGCAGTGAATAAAACTGATAAGGTCCATCTATGTTTGCCTGTCAAGTCAAATTATATTGTTATAGCCCTCCTGGGATATATATGATTCTGTGACAATATAAACCCAATATCCTGTTGACAAGAGCCTGGAAGAGTCCAGAAGTAGAACATGCACTGATTAATACTTCCTCAATAGTGCCCATCTACAGTCAGCACAAGGCCTTGACACCTAGAGTGTTTACATCTTTGTCTATCCTTTAGAAAGGACTTTCTTTTCATTAATTTGCCTAATGATCTTTTGAATCTACTTAATGTGGTTGACATCCACAAGTTACTGTGGCAAAAAGTTACATAATTATTGCTGTTTTAAGCAAAAGTGCTTTTCTTTGTTTGCTTTTAGAACGTCACTTCTCATAATTCCATTTGACTACCTATAATTTTTGTGCCATGAGAAACAATAAACACTCATTTGCTACACTCCTCTACAATTTAGAGACCTCTCTCAATCCTTTCAGGTCTTTTTTGCCTTAGCCAAAAATTGTTTGTCTATTTAATGACTTCTTTTATGGAAGCAGTTTTCTATGTTCAGTCTTGCTGGCATCTTTTTGATGGTTGTTTTGTTCTTCTGAGGAGCAAAAAGAAAGAATATGCTCCACATTTGGTGTGTATGTTCCATATAGGTGAATAAGAATTTTATTGCTTTTATTTATTTATTTCTCATCACTTTCTGATGTGCTGTTAGAGAAATACTAACGTAAGTGCCTATTGTAGATGCAGTTATACCAACATAAACTGCTTTTTGATACATGGGAATGGGAACAAGACACACTAGGATCAGGGGAAAAACATTACAAAAGTCAAAGTACACCCACCACAAGAGCTGCAGTAATACCAGTAATAGCAATAATAGCAATGATTACTCTCTGTCTGAAATAAATTGTACCAACAGTTCTGTGCTTAGAATCTATGCTCATACCAGCTGTAAACCAGTTACCCAGGAAGATGTTTCAGTGTATGCTTGATTTTGACCTGTGAATAACTCTACAGACATTCCTTTCATTTTACTGGGATCTGCTTTTCATCTGGGATCTGCTGTACACATGCTTTGCTAGGTCAGGGCCCAAAGCATTTGAACAAATATTTATCAGATATTTCACAGAATTTTCAGGCTCTACTGGGAGCCAGATTCGTTACACCCCTGCATGTTCTTATGCCAGCGGTTAAAATGAACCTATTCTCTTATACTTTGAAAAGAACTGATTTATCTGATTGGAACCAGAAGCCTGAGTTTTAAGGACATTAGTAACTCAGTTCCATGTCTAGTCTGCACACATTTTAACTGTATTTGAATAGTGCAATGAATTTCATCCTCATGGTTTACTACAGAGGTGCAAACACCTAAAGCATAGATTACTTTTACTAGCTTGATTCTCTAAATAAGGCACAGAGTAGCTCTTCTTGTTCTCTACATTGACTTTGCCATTCTGGGTCAAGAATCGTACTTAGGCTTGATGTGATCCCAGAACCACAACTCTTTAGCCATCTCTGACTTCTCTGTTGCCTCCTCAAGATCGAGCTTATTAAAAATTCCATCTCTTCTTCCACCACAGGATATTTTTGTCCTTGAAGGGGTTCTCTAAACTCATGGGATTCTGCCACAACACCCATAATGATAAGCACAAGTGGCCAAGACAGGCTCAACAAGCATTGCTATTAGATTCTCTTTTTCAGTGCGGGTTTGCACCTGAAGACTCTATAATTTCCCCAATGTAGACATAAATCTACACGTAAAAGCAGATGAATGCAAAGCAGCTTTTGAACACAACCTTGAAGTTCAGTTAGCATTTAAAATATAGTGGAGAAAGTAACTTGAATTACTTAGTTATCCTTCCATGTTGAACTCTGTATGCAAATGTGTATTCGAACTCTTGGGCAGTTATAGAAGTGGGCAGATGTGTGTGTACTCATACAGACTTGAGCTCAGTTTGGCTTGCTGTGGCTAGTGTGGAGTGAAGTGCTGGATCTTATTTACCTGTCTAAAATATAATGACAATAATGGCTTTGCATTTTTCATGATTTATTAATGACTGAGGACTGCATATATATGTTAGCTCCAATTGTCAAGTACAGAACTTAGATTTTAGCACCCATCTACCCGTATCATTTCACTTACAAAGTCAATCATTCACCTCTGCTTTAAATGTTTTTAATATCTTCTCCCTATCTAGTCTGTTTATTCCTTGTAATACCCAGAATTCCTCACATCTGAGGTAAACTATCATTTAGAGTTTGTCAAGGTTTTGATGGAGGCTTCTCATTGTCTAGTATAATTAACAAGATTTTACTTGCTGAATTTTTAAAGAATGTTTTGTTGAAGATGGGTTTCATTTGAACATAATGAATTGTGTTGAATTCAATGTTCCCATTTGAAGTCGTCATTAGCTTGTCCTTTTGGTCATTAAAACAGGCCTAAATGTTCTCTAATCAGTTTTCATGGATGTATTCACACAAGTCCTCTTATTCTCCCTAGATTCTTTGGCTAGCAGTAATATGCAATGCTTTATTTATTTATTTATTTATTTTCTATTATTATTGTTTCCCATCAAACCTTAACAGATTTCACACTTGTGTGGTTGCTGGGCTATTGAAGAAGAGCCATGAGGCCTTGTTACAGTAGAAAAGTTAACTGTGTTGTTGATGACAACTGGAAACAAAACCGTTGCTAGGATTCAGCTGAGTGAAACGGGGTGACAAAACTAGGGTAATTTAAAAGTAGAGGGCTTAGGATATTGCTGGGGGATTTTAGTCAGCTTGATTGTTTTATGAAGAATGAGATAATTGTGGCACACTGGACTTGAAGTAAAAATTTTTTGCTCTAACGTCTCAAATCCTAGTTCCCAAAGTGAGAACTTTCAAAAAATTATATTATAAACAAAATTACACATTTGGGGCTGAAATATTATAGCTAAGGGACTCTTCTTCAACCTCTGCTGTTAATAGAAATAATCTGATTTAGCTCACAATTAACTTTTCATATGCTTAAATGTAAAGTGTTGATTTTTTTTTTTCCCCTCAAAAGGCACAAATCCTCTACTCCTGACTTCCTTTAAGACCACGGGGATACCCTGTGCTGGGACACATTCATGTTCTCAGTGGTTTATACCCTTTGATTTAATGATGATGAAGCTGCATGCTAGAGACAACGTTTGTGAGGCTTGGTTCCAGGGACTGGAATTGCTAGTTTTCAGTGTCAGGGGGGAAATAGATAGATAAGAAAGACAGACAAACAGAGAGACAGATAGACAGCCTCTAAACAGCTGCATACAGAATTCAATTTGATAAGGACAGAACTAGAAATAATAGAAACACATAGCAGTTGGCTCCTTCTGTAACTTTCATGACAGAAGGCAGCATGGAGGCTGCTGGAGTAAGTCAGAAAGGAAAGTACCTTTCCTTTGAAAACTTATACCATCAGGAAAAAGTCATGGTTGTGACACAGTGAACTGACAGCCCAATAGTAGAAAAATCTTCAAGTAACCTGGACAGTCCAGCTACATTACAGATGTAGAACTACCAGAGTAACTAATTGCAGTAAGGTTGTCTCCTTACCCATCTGCTTATAAACTTGCTTCTATCTGTAGTATAAACAGGTACTTCACTAGGATTAGATTCAGGCATTGCTACAAATTGGACATAGCCAAATTTTAAGCTCAGTGACAGAGCGTGGTTGAAGTTTTATCTACTATCTTGACCTGTTATGGCAGAGGAGGACTTGATTTTGTTAGGTCTGTGTCCTGTGTAATGTTGATGGTAACACAGTAGTCAGTAGTCACACAAATCCTGTGTTGTATTTGGTTTAGAAGAAGTCTTGAAGGCACAAAGGCTTTTCTGAATCTGTAGATGTTCAAGGGCCAGCCAATCATACCAAAGAATCCTTCAAATGCAGATTTTTCTCCAGGCTTTTGAAACTTTTGCCTTCACTTTTAAAATGCAAATCTTATAAAGGAGAAAAAGATCTATGTGCTATATACCTGCATGTTTCAGTGCCCAAATGTACCATTCAAATTTATACCAAAGGAAACTTTCACAACTTTGAATTGAATTCACATTCAGGGCCTAGTTTCAACAGACAGGAACAAAGTGCTGAAATGATGTGCAGTATACTTATCACTCCCTGGCTGCCTCTTTCACAGGGTACTTGATACATGTTGGTGGCTATTCAACAAGAGTCAAAGCCAGAGTTCAGCCTCTGGGGAACAATATTTCTTTATATGTAGAACCACTAACTGATTACTATGTAAGTTCCCTCAGTTTTTCTTTGTAAACCCATGCCTTCACCTAAGTGAGGAGGCTTTTTGACTGGCTGGTTGATTTTATTTGTTTTAAAGAAGATGCTGTTTTTATCAGAGTTTTTTAGTCCTTTTTTAGAGAGGAAAACTAACATCAGGCTTCCCCATTGTACATGAGTTTCTATTGCAGTCACTTATAATATCTCACTTTAAAAGACTTATTTAATGGAACTCAGTTCTCAAAAATGAGATTTTAAGTTTTATACATGTACTTTTACACATTTTCTGGGAACAGCTGGAATTTTGCCTGATAATAGATTGTAAATACCCAGAAAATGATGCCAAAAATATTTCCTTTTGGAGTTACTGATTCTAACGGCAAAGATAAGAACCGTCTTAGATGCATCTGTACCCTGTAATTTTCATTAGCTGAATGAAAGATGAAGGATCAAATTCTGTTGTCAGTTACCTCAGTCAAACTCTGTTGTTTTCCTCTCACATAGCTGAACACAGAAGGAAACAAAAAAAAAAAAAAAAAAAAAGCCCAGCATCTGATTTCCTACCTCAACTTTTCCTAAAGATTGCCTAGAATTCCATCCAGAACCACATACCCATTTCAGCTCCATTACCGGTATCATCCACATTCATTGTATGGGGAAAGATTCAGATTTTATGTAAGTCGCCCCCATAAGAGTTTGGTTCTTCAAAAATTAAACAAAATGCTGTGTCTTTAATGTTCCTCACTGAATTACAGACTGGGGAGCTGGCACAATCCTCATTTTATTCATCCTAATTACAATCACCCTGTCACTGAGATGCCAGCCTGACTAAGAGCAAATCAGGTAGTGACTCCCTAGGGTCTGCTTTGTAACAGGAAGGCAGTCTCTAGTGGCTTCAAAATGACAATTTCCTCTCTTTTACTTCAAAGTGGAGTGTTTCCCCTGGACAATTTCACATTTGATTATTTTCACTAGCCTCTCTGTCTTGAGTTGCTTGATTAGCATCTCAGTCACCTAAGAAATGAGACTAAAGTTTGTGCTATAGAAAAAAAGAGACTGAGAAGAAAAAGGAAGCTAGTGAAAAATTATATTTCCAATAAAGATGGAGATGAGAGTCTGAGGGAAATGAAGCTGTGACAAAGTTTTGCTGCTTTAAACTGCATGCATTTGGAAGGAAGAACTGGATCTTTGTTTAGGGAGTTTATTCCAATCTAAATATTTCTGTGCAGAAATTTTAATGGGATAGACAATTCATATCCCTATTTGAAAAGCTCTTCATTTATTGTTTTGAAAAGTAACTTCAAAAAATATATTTCACAAATTCTAATCAAATAACTCAAAATAGAGCCTTTGACTCCACTGGTGATGTATGACTGTGGATCTAGTTGAATAATAGTAGAAACACATTATGACCCAAATAAGGAAAAATAAACTTTAAATTGCTGAAGAATTTATACATACCAGCTACACAGAGAGTAGTGTACAAAGAAAATGGTGTTTTAGTATTTCATGTTTAAAATCTCTGTGAGAAATTCAGAGTTCAGTTTTGTTCCGTGGGGGTCATAAGCCTTGCTGAGGTTAAAACTCATGTTTCTGTTTCATCAAACAGTCTAGTGTACCTTTCTTTCCAGTTTCTAATACATTACTCTAGTTCATAGGCATCAGATACAAGAATTGACATAGCATAAATGTTGTCCAAAGAGACAGCAAGTGAGCCTCTCTTTTGTGAATCACTGACATGTCTATGTTCCTCAGGATTGTCTTTGTTGCTTCCTTTTCTCTCATATAATGCAGCCAGGAAAGAAACAAACATTTTGAGAAAGTTAAGTTTTCAGCTTATCTTAAAGTCCATTCCACAAGCATTGTTGAGGAAATATAATCTAAACTCCTCCGAAACAAACAGAATATTTTTCTCTAGTTCTAACTGTACTTGAATAATGTTTGTATTCACTTACATAATGATGTTGATATTTTTATACAGTTTTTATCCCCACCCAAAAGATTTATAAAAGTTAATCTAGAAGAAGTTAATATCAAATGCATGTCTCATCCTGAAGTGAACAATGAAATAATTTAGTGTCCAGTTGCACTTGATCAAGTGATTACTGTCTTTCCATCTGCTTGCAAAACATTCCCACCTTTCACTAATTCGTCTAAATTTCTGCCGTTCTAGTCAAACTGGAATTTATTACTACCCACTTACCCTGATTTACTCATGAAATTATTTGCATGGCTTCTGTCAATGTTATTTGCATATCTTTATTATGAATGCTGCTTATTTGAGGCAGATTTGATTTATGAGCATTTGGCATAGTATGCCCAGTTATTTAGTTTTCATTTCTGGTTTACACAAAGGGAATGAGAGAGGCGGTAATTCTTTTTCTCTTGATGCAGAATATGTGCAGGACCAATAATGCTTGAATAAGAAATTAGGGTTAAGTTCTCAAATGTAAACAATTACACGTTTTACCAGGACTTTATAGCAATCACAATTAGGCCTTCTCATGTTCAGCTCAGATGAAAACCAGTGCAGAAACTTAGAGGGAAAATTCCAGTTACTGAAAGAAAAGACAGGAAAACAGGAAAACAACACCAAATGAAAACAAAAAAAAAACCAAAAAACTCCACAAATCCAAAACAAGCAAACAATTAAAAAAAAAAAAACCACAAACTTCTTTGTTCTGTAGCACCTTTGTCCTCAGTGTAGAAAAAAGGCATATGTTCTTCAATAAAGACATGATGGCATGTTGTTTGATATGCCTTTTGCTTTCTCACATGAAGCTTTCTGTATATGTTAAAACCCATATCTCATCTTTCCTCTCAGGAAGATGAGATGAGACATTAATACTTTGGATTTACACATTTATACAATTCCATATTAATCCCTTTTCTTCCTATTTTTTCCACATATTTTTAGGATGGATGGGTGAATGATACCCATGTTTTCCTCCACCTTCTCAAAGTCAAATATGTAATTTTGCATGACTGAGCATAAAACCATTTTGATGTATCCTGAATCAGAGCTGACTTCACAGTCGAACCTTGGATTCAAGAGCAGGTTTTGAGACCATACATTTCTGGTAATAGAGCTGGAAATGAAGCAATACAGCTTAGTTACTACTTTCTGAATGCTCCCTCCTACAGAGTATTAAATTATGCACGTGAAGGGTTATCAGCTGAGATCTGTGCTCAAACTGCTTTTGTCTAAGTGGTAGTAAGAGTCTGAATTGGCACTTTTAAAATAGTTTGCCGATTAGGTAAATGTGGAAGTAGAATTCATATACTTTAAACACAGCCATATCAAAGATGCAGAATATGGGATTATAAGGGATTCATTTTGAGTCAAAGGAGGGAGAAGTGTTTCTGGAAAGTAATTTCAACTTTTATATAGAAATATCTTCAGCTGATTACAACTCTGACTACTCTTAAACAAGCACAGAGATGTATTCCAGGAGGAAAGATGTAATTAATAATTTTACATCTACTAAATTAGATAGTATAGAGTATCCTGTGTATGTTATGGTAATCACATAATGTAAGGATAATTTTACTACAGTAAGTTTCATTTAAGTTGAATTGCAGTAGCACTAATATTGTAAAATATTGTGGAAAACACTATGTTGCAGTCAAAGAATTATCACTTGTCTTCTTTGCTATAATCTTCCATATAAATATTGTAGAAGATAGTCTCCACAACACATTGTTGCAGCAAAATAACATTATTACCTTTTTACATATGAGGATAGAATACATTGATCATTTGAATATTACTCAGTGAATTTGTACTTGAACTTGAAGAAAATCCAGACCCCTTAAATATCAATACTATGCTAAATTTACTAAAGTGTTCTTTAGAATTCACCTTATCCATGCAGTCTAGAGAACAGTACCTGTCTAGAAGCCAGACTAATATGATCCAGGATGAAAGGCAATGTTATGAATAAGTGTTTGTTTTAGGAGTCTTTCAGCCCTAGTTTAATCTTCTCTCCTGCCCTTGCTTTAATTCCCTGGTATGAGTCAGATTCTGCCTTAGGAGAACGGCTCCGAGAGTGGCACTGGTAATGCGGTTGTACAAGACTTACTAAGTCAGTTTTCCTTCCATTGAAGAAAACCACTGCCAGGATTTGGATTAATCTTGTTTCTCTGAGGAGCGGATTCTACAGTCCTAAAGTCTATCTCACTTCTGAAGACTAAGGATACTGACTACGATGTTATTTGACAGAACTTATGCTTTTGAGCCATTCATATTAGAATGCCATTCTAAAAATTCTTCATTCTCATCAGCTGGTTGCTATGTCATTAACTCTCTATGGAGCCCCCATAATGTCCCATTATACTGTACTTTTAAGCTTTTGGCTGTTAATTAAGCATGGTACATTCTCGTTTGTTACAGGACTGAAATTAAAGGAAGGAAAATCTTAAATTAAAATACTGTTAAATAATAATAATAATAATAGGATTAATGGACACATGACTATGTACATAATTAACCTGATTCCAATGACAGGGTGATGTTGAGTGTTTTATCAGTGTCACCAAGACCCCGTAGTATAATTACAAACCTATTTGTTCAATGCTTAGCATGTACTATTCATTATATTACGTGAAGAATTAAGCCACTGTTTGAAAAAAACCAAAACAAAATAAAAAACCCCACAGGGCAAACAATTTATAAATGGTTCAGATGGATTCTTTTATGTTTTGTTCATTGAGAAAGTTTTTTGCTTCTTTTCATTTACTTGTTCCTATCTTCTTTTTTGACCAGTATTTAAAATATCAGCATAATGTCTATTGATTTAATGAAGAAAATAAGCTACAGTCATGAAAGGACAGGCTTGTAAAATGAAAAGAAAAAAAAATCCACCTATTCCCAAAACTATCTTTTAGGAAAGATTTATAAAGTAGAGGTCATTATGTTATTTCAGGATTATTCAGGTATGCTTAAAATTTTCTACCCCCTTCTAGGTCCAATATAGGATCATTCAATTAAGGTGTTTGTGAAGCAAACTAGCAATGTGTTCAGACAGAATATACACCACTTGCACTTCTTGTTTTCTATTTAAAGCTGTCTCCAACTCTGCTAACCTAACTTGTAATTGTGAATACCTTACTCATACTACTATATTCTCAATTACATGTATTTCTTATTTTCTGGGTTACCTCCCTACACTATTACAACTTTCTATAACTGAGCATTGAATATATTTGGAAGACGAACTGGCTATACATCAGCAAAGATGACTGTTAAAGTCTAGGCATCTCCTTTTTTCCTTTTTTTTCATTTTTGACAACTTGTGAAAAGTGATAGTGAAGAATAGCCTTAGGAATATAGTAATTTTGGTTGAAAAGAGTCTTTGGAGGTCATCTAGTTCGATTTCCAGCTTAAAAAAGAGCTAACTTAGATCAGGTATTTAATTCTTCTCACAAGACAGCACTTTACATAGAATTAGATCTGTGTCCTAAAGATAAAAAGGGGAAAAAATCCTAACACATCAAGTATCTGTTTTAACAAGATCTGGGCAGAAAAGGGTGTTCTCTCTACAAAATAGGTTTGTTTTTTTTTTTAACCGTATTTTTCTCCTGCAGCTTCTTTCACCCTTCATTGCAGTGCTATGTGAAAGTAGTTGAACTGAATTGTATTTCGGAGGGTCCAAGTAGAAGACCCTTTTCCAGTGAATTCTTGTTGAAAAATGTTAAAAAGCTTTTTAACCTGAAGATTAGCAAGTTGTAAGTGGTTTGGGTACTCAGACAGGACAGAGGAATAATTTGAATTTCACTGAATGACTTAGTGAGGAATCTTGTATATCTTGGTCTATATGGTTAGTATTTTTCTTTTGATTTTGAGAAGAGTGCAGATTTAAGCCTCACGAAGTCTTTCATAGTGTAAATTGCAGCAACAGAAAAACAAAACAAAACAAAACCAAACAAACTTCACCTTTGAAGATATTGTTTGGATGACTCTGCATTTTCTTGCCAAATCCAACGACTTCCTCTATTCCTGCTATTTTCTCTCAAATAAGTAAGTTATTTATTATTCTCTCAAATAAGCATGTCATTTCAAAACATTCCAAGTAAACATTCCTATTTCACCTCTTTGATATTATCTTGGATAAGGATCAAAGCTAAACAAGCTATATAGTACACAAACCATAGTTTAAACTTTTCTGTGGATGATCTTACTTATTCCGTGTTTCCCCTGTGAACAATTATCAGCTACTTGTCTGGATTTTACTCCATTTTTTGGTTTAGCTCTTCATATCTTATTTTGGAAGTGCATGCCAGGATAGCTAAAGACTGTTCCCAAGAAAGTCTTGTCATTGGAAGGTAGTAACTTGTAGAACACACCGTGACTACAGTAGTGCTGTGATAGATATTAGTCACATAAGCAACTGGTTTTTTTAGTATCATATCTTACACGTCTTGACATGGAATTTATGGGATGTTCAAAAATGCTCTACCCTAGATTTCATACTTTAGATTCTAGTAAACAGGAAACCATTTAAATATCTCTCTGCGACACAGAAATGTCAGGAACCTGTGAAATGGAGTAGTGATCCTCTGACCCATGATAATGTTTTTTCCATTATTTTCAGCCTCTATTCAGTTGAAGAACGTGTCTAATTTGCTTTCTATCATCCTCAGATATCTGTGCAAATCTGCCCAGAGATTTTCCCTCTAAATAACAATGTTTTATGTTATTTCCTTCTCTTGATATGATCAGTGTAATTTCTGAATTATTTCTCAAAATGTTTTTTTTTCCAGTCCGTATTTTTTATTCTCAGTTCTTCCCAATAACTAAGATTTTTGCAGGTATACTTTCTTCATCTCTGGTTTATTTCCAGACCTTTGTAATTTTGTATCATTTTGAAAATAATTTTCAAGCTCTTCCTTGTCACTGTAATCCAACAGCTCACTGAGCAAGGATACAAGAACTTGATTAGGAAAAGATCTAACTTCTATGTTTTCCTTGTGTCTAGTAGCACTTATTTACCGTAAGTGTTTATATTTTGGCATGATCATTACTACTAGCACTGCTGCATTTCCTAATACTTAAGAAATGATACTGCAAAATGCAGTTTATTTGAATATTAAAATTCTGTACTCTTAATTCTTTGAAAAGAGTGGTCAAGGGAATAGATAACTGTGACAAAAGCACCCATTTAAATTCATGCAGTAGATCTAAAACTACCAAAATTTATAGTGCTGTTCAGATCTGTCCTTTATTTAACATGATAATAAAAGTAACTTATTTTTATAGGACCATGTTCCATGAATAGGACAATAATCCTTGTCCTAATTTTTTAGTAACAGACCAAAGCAAACAGGTTTTCGAAGTATGAAATGCTCTTTTAAAATATGTCTCTCTATTTTCTTCCTCCTTTCTATAACTTTTGCTTTCACAATGGTTTTGAAACTTTCTCTTTTCCCAGCACCAATTTAAACTATGAAGTCTGTACAATTTACCTACTAAAAGAGAACACCACTTGCATATTGGAAATTTGCTTAACATCTTCAGGAAATTAGGTCATCATTCTGTCTTCAATATATGGGTAACAGACAATTTACTTAAATGAATTAAGATATTACTTTGAAACTTAATGATTTTTGAGAAATGGTATGTTCCTCCAGCCTCAAATAGAGTCAAAGGAGACTGACAGCACTGCTGATGTACATTGCACATCACTACTCTTTAAATGAACAGGCTGTTTTGGAAGCTTCAAATTTATTAGTAATTCTAATAAAAATATATGTATATTTTTGTTGGGGTTTTTTCAATATGAATCAAGAAAGTGTTTTTTTTGTTTTAGTTTTTAATGGTTCAATTATCTGAGAAGTAGCAAAAGTCACAGGTGTCTCATAAATCTTTAAGCAAGTTTGATCATGTTCTCCAATTATATATCATAGACATAGGAGGTTGTGAGGAGAAGCAGGAATGGATAAACCTTACAGAACTGCAAGAGGAAGGAAGGTGGTAGTGGTTGTCCACGACAACTGAAAAAATTTAAAAAATTTAAAAATTTTTAAATCTGACTAATCTATATTCTATGGGAACTAATCTATATTCTAGGAACTGAAAAATCCAGTTGTCCCCTAGAATATAGATTAGTCAGCTTTAAAAAAGACAATACTTAGTTAAAGGTTACTCAAAAGCAGCAGCAATCAAATCTGCAGACTTGAGGACCATAGGCATCAATTGCAGAACTGAAGCATTTGAGACACATGACTGTTTTTAAAGGGAAGGAGAAAAGTGGAGGGCACGGAAGAACGTTGTTAGCACATACTGCAAAATGATGCTTTATCTAAAAAAGATATCTTGGTCTTTGTGGCATTTTTTGTTCATGATAAATGCCAGTTTCCTTTAGGATTTGCAGAAGAGAAAAATAACTAGCACTTCAGACACTTAACACTGAAGACACCTCCACACACATGATCTACACTATGGGGAACATATCTTCAAACCAGATGTTTCTGGCACTTGACAATCTAACAGCACTAGCAAACAATTATCACCTTAAAGATATCAGGACAAAATGTCACAAAATCCTCATTTTGTTAGAAAAATCAGCACAAACTATTTCATTTTAGTACAGAAATATTCATATCAACTTCCTTTGCGTGATCAGACAGAAGTTACAAATACTTTTTTGTCACCAATTTCCCTGATGTGAAGTATGCTTGACTACCTGCTGCCCTCCTTTCCTTTCTAAACAGGCTGCTCCGATGGACCTCATCCCATAGTTATATCACTGCTGAGTTTGCTACTGAAATGTATGATGAGAACCATATCCTAACTAGGAGTTCAGTTACACTTGGAGTTTGAAAATTTGCTTGTGATACTGGTATTTGGCATCATGAAGGAGAAAAAGAACCATCTAAATCATAATTCTCAAACTACATCATATTTAATAAAAAAAAATTAAAAGTTTTTACTTTGTATGATAAATTAAAAAATATCTTCCTAGTTAAGTCACCTGTGGTTTTCCACATGTTGTTTTGTTGTTTTCTTTTTTTTTAATGCAACTCTTAGCATTTTATATAAACACACAAGTATAAAAAAACCACATCTTTCAAACTTTTTTGGGGTCAGTTTGGCATGAAGTAAAAAACTCAGTGATAAAACCCAGTCTATTAGAAGAAATTCTGGTTTTACTATGTATGCAGTAATTTGTAGACATGCACTTAAAATATTTTAAGTCAGTTCTCCAAAATTTCCTAAGCATTGAGAAGTTAGGAGTCCTAGGCCTAAATCTACGATGCTGTTTCAGGAGAGTAATCCAGTCATCACTGAATCTTGAAACATCTTTTCTCTTGAAAGTTAACTTATTTTGAAATATGTCTTTTTCCTAAATCACAATTACCTCTTCAAACACAATTACCCAAAAAATTAAAGTTCTGACAAAAAGGAATAAACATTATTAAAACCTCTAATTCTGATAAAATAGTGTGCTTCATTTCCAGCATATGCTTTAATTCTAATGATACAAAGCTTAACTGAAATATTATTTACCAGGTTTTTAGTGAAAATAGTAGTGAAAATGTTGTTGGTTAGTCCTTCATTAGGAAAATCAGCATTTCTGACAGAAAATTGTTTCATCACAAAAAAGTTCTCTGTTTAATGTAATTAATGCTCAGAAGCTGATTTATTTTGAACAAAATGGGATTAATTATGTGAATAATATTTTGCTATATTAATCAGATTTTCTAGGCAGATTCATTACCTCCCTGTTTGTATGCACCTTCTATAGATTGACAGACTCTCTAGGTTTAAAAAGACCCATAGGATCATCGAGTCCAACCATCCCTACCAACCACTAAACCATGTCCCTCAGCATCTCATCCACCCATCTTTTAAACACCTCCAGGGAAGGTGACTCAACCACCTCCCTGGGCAGCCTCTGCCAGTGCCCAGTGACCCTTTCCGTGAAAAACTTTTTTTCTACTGTGAAGCCTGAACCTCCCCTGGTGGAGCTTGAGGCCATTCCCTTTTGTCCAATCCAGAGGCTGACAGTTTCCGAAGCAGAAAGCTGTGAGAAACTGTGTCAAAGGCTTTACTGAAGTCCACGAAGATACATCCACAGCCTTTCTCTCATCCAGTAGGTGGATCACTTTGTCATAGAAGATCAGGTTAGTTTGGCAAGACCAGCCTTTCACGAACCCGTGTTGACTGGGCCTGATCACCCAGTTCTCTTGCAAGTGCTTCATGATAGCACTCCAAATCACCCGTTCCATGAGTTTCCCTGGCACTGAGGTCAGACTGACAGGCCTGTAGTTCCCTGGATCCTCCCTCTGACTGTTCTTGTAGATGGGCACAACATCAGCCAGCCTCCAGCAAATTCTAGTCAAATTTAACTTCCTTGTTCACTGGAGATTTCACTGCTTACTACAATCTTGTTAACAGCAAAATCATCTCTAATCCTTAAATCATCTTTATTGCCTCAAGCATTTTTGCAGACTACGATCCGCAATGGCCAAATGAGAACATTCTTCTTTCTCACACTCTCAAGGTAAGCAGTTCTGGGACTGTGCCTCCCTGTGCTAAGCAAGAATATTGGGGTAGCAGTAGACAAGGAAATAAGACAGAAACAATCAACCTATTTGAAAACTGTGGTCTACAGACTGTTATTTGGATCAGTCTGATTTTTAATACTAATTGACCATCAAGAAATTAGAAATCACAACCACCTCACTTTTCTTTACATTTTGAAGAGGCTTGAAAAGCTTAAGAACTATCAAGAGTTGGTAAGAATTTATGAAGAACTTTATGTTGCTAGAATTCAGTCTGAACAGATTTTTCTCTTTTTTTTTTTTTTTTTTTTTTTTTACGGGGGAGTGAGGCTATAGATGATGGAAAAAAAGCAGTCTTTTCATTTGTATGATAATACATGTCTTTCATAGACAGTGACAGGCCTACAACAGAATGTTATTAGGTAACCTCCTGTCTACAGAGGTGCTTTGAATACAATTCTTTTCCAGCATTATTAAGTTACTGCCTTTGTTAAACAACCAGTTTTGGTCAGCCCCACAAAATATGCCTCAAATAAGGTGTGACTGTATAATAGAACATTTCCTGTAAAGTTTAACAATGAAATAGTGCATTTTCATATTTAAAATGGGGACAATCATTAATAGCCTTAATCCTTTACCCAGGCACAGAGGAAAAAAAAAAGGGATAAAAAGGAAATTTTAAGGACATTTATAATAGTTAAATCAAAAGTTAGGATTATTTTTACTTGGCTCTGACTACCTGAATGTTAACCTTTTAGTTTAAGCTGTCATCCAGAAGCTTTGCATGCCAATGGAAAGTGTCACTTAGAGAGGGTGATTCACCCCAACCATCTAGCCAGCAGTTTTAGGACGGAATGAATCACAACCAGAGATTACAGTGTTTCACCACAGACTGAGCATCCAGTTTTGACTAGATACATAATGCTGTTATCGGTATGTAAGATAAGTCCTAATTCTAGCGTCATGGAAAACAATAACAAATTCTCTGAATTGCTCTCTAATATTGTTTTCCAGTTTCTTCTGATGGAAAAGAAGATGACCTGTCTCAGATCTTACAACAAGGATCAGAATTCTGAATTTTGGTGACTGCCATTATAACCAGAAATGACCATTGCAAGATACTTGTTCAGGGTTTTTCTTCATATTGACACCTACACATGCAACTTTTTGGTAATATTTAGTCAATGATGCTTGAGAAATGTGGCTTCTTATACAACTGAACTTAAAAAAAATTAAACACTGGACCACACTGTCTTGTTCCTAGGGACTGTGACAAGCAGCTGTGTCTTAGTTACATAAAGAGTCAAGAGAAATTCAGAATAATAGTGAAAAAGTTAGCCCTGGAAACATTGTGCATACATAACTCCTTGTGTGGTTAAAACCAAGTATCAATGAAGTTAGCTAGAATATGCTTCATCATTAAAGTCTTGCTTCAGAAACTGCACAATGACAGCTAAAACTTTTTTCTTTTCTTTTTTTTTTTTATTTGAATGCTCAGAAGAGATAAGAAAACCAGAAGAAGAACAGATGTGTTAGAAGTGTGAAATGGATTAACATCAAAGCCCCCTGGGAAAATCTGAAACATGAAATGAAGGATCCTGAATGACAAGAGCTATTCAGAATGCATTAAAAGCTCTGCAGTACATTTTGGTGCTGTCTGTGTGAGAAACACGAGGCCCTGTGTGCTAGGGAGAAATGCTGATAACGAAAGCTCTGTGAACTTCAGGGAAATTCAGTTCATCACTGAGAACTCACCCTGTGGTACAATCTGAATGAGACAGAACAAGCACCCAAATGAGTGATTGCCAATATATATTGTCCCCAAAGATATGAGCTGAATAGATAATTTAACCCTTGGAATAGGCTATAGGTGAACGAGTAATGATTTAAAAATCAGATTCTATTTTAGTTATATATTCTTTGAGTGTTTAAAGCTCTCTATTAGTATTCATCCGCTGACAGATTAGAATGGACAGCATATTTTGATATGGCTAAAATCAGAGAACGTAAACAAGAAAAAGCAATGTAAGAGATATATTTCCAATTTCTTTATTTTTGCACAGAATCTTTGTTAGCTGATTATTCATACCTTAGTCAAATTTTTGTTCATCAATGTTTTCTGAACTGGCAGGCACTTATAATTTTATATTCCACTTATTGATGGAAAGGGATCACCAGTATTCAAAATGTGAAGATTGTATAGGCTACTGCTGAGTTTTTCCTTCATCTAAACTCAATAAAATTCAAGGGAAGCTGGTCAAGCAATACAGAAAATATAGCAAGTTTTAGTTCTCACTATACTGTAGACAGAACTAGCTGCAGTTTCAGAATACAATTCTCATATAAGGGACATTGGAGAGGTAGAAGACCAGCTAAAATTCACAGAAAATGGGAGTCTTTCTGTTGGCTACAATGAACTTCTGATGAGAAATTACAGTGAAAAGCTGTCTAATTTCCAGCACTTAATAAAATTCATTGTATTCATTCCTGAATACACCTCTGGTACAGACATCATCATGCCTTCAGTGAAAAGCTCAGGCCTTTAAATTCTGTTCCAAGTCGTGTTTTCATCCCACTGATGATACGGAGCAAAGGATGACTTAAGTCAGACAACTTCCCTCAACAAGGTACTGCTTTAGTCATCTGTAGGTGTCAGATTATGTTAGAAACACTACAAAAACAACAAAAAAGGCCCTCAGACAAAAGCAGGATTCCACATAGTCCAAAAACCAGGCCAGCCCTCAGAGATTAGCATCCTCTGGGAGTAAAGGTTTCTGCCTCCATTGACCTCTGCCAGTTTTGGGGTAGGTGCATTAGGGTCTGATAAAAGTGAATCAATGAAACAAACAGTTCTGTACTTTTTTAGCCTTCTCTGGCAGTTAAGTTCACATATTGTCTAAAATATGTCATGAATTTAGAGAATTTCCAGCTTACTTGTGTATGGTACGAACAAACCAACAAAACCCATTACTTATAGACTGAGGTACATCCACTGCATCTGTCATACATGCAGTTGACTGATTCTTTTAAGCTTCTTTCCTGCTTCTGTGTTTTTTTCTTTTAAATAACAAGGGATTAACTTGAAATGACATAACTTCTTTCTGATAAAGCCTTTAAAAGTATGATTAGAGGACAATTCATTTTGATGCATTTAAAGTAAAATAACATTCTCCAGACTAAAAGTTTTATAGTTAGAAGAATCTATTCTAACAGAATCTATTAGTTTGTAAATCAATATCCCGTGTTGATTAATTTCCTAATAGAAAGTGCATATGTCTTTTTGTTCTGTTCTACTGAGTTCAATTGCATTATTGGACTAAACAACAAGATTCTTCTACTCTTATTTATGTTCAAACAAATAATCCCATTATATGTTCAACATAAAAATGTTTAAATTAATATTCCTAGAATGTGTATTCCAGCATAGCAAGTTTATGGCACAGACTTGACGGAGACCAGCTCACAAGGACACCTAGGTAACAGACGGGCTACCACTATAGTGGCAAATAGCTAAGGTTTACTTCAAGAATGGCAATATATACATGCTCAGATAGTAGTTCAAAAAATAGGTTCACACGCACAACTGCATCTAGACATAAGCAGTATCAACATTCATATCCTGGGAACACAGCTGAATTCACTGTCTCATTTCAACTTAGCTCTAAACGTCCTCCCAATGTTTACAGAACACATTATCTCAACCTGCAACTTTACTTGCTCTAAATCACGGAATAAGGGAGCAACCATCAGGCATGCCAAGAGTTCCCAAGGCACCCCTCCCTTTCAGGAGGGGGTTCCCTTTTTTCCCTCCTGCAGTTCTAGCTTAAAACTTTCAGGCCAGCAGAACTGTGTGCAGCCTAATGGCTCTCCTCACAGACAGAAGTTAGAAGTTTAAATAGAATGAGCAAGAGCTGGACACAAAGGGAGAGGTTGATCTTACTTAATTTTAGAGTTATAAAGCTGAACAAGCCACCTCTGCCTCTCTTTACAGTAAACAGAGTAAAATAAGCTGTACAAGAGAACAATATGCCTGATGTTTTAAGGATCTATTTAAGACTGAAGTGAATCTCAGGGTAGAATACTTTATTTGGATCTAGTAAATATACAAAGAGTGGCTGATTTAGTTGTAGACACCTAATGTTTTGATAATAAGTTTTTAAAATCTTGTCCTTGTATCCATCAGTTTTAATGGAATTAAGAATTACCACGTTTGTATTATAAAACATATAGGATTGTGTTAGAAAAGAAATGGTGTTTTGAACTAAAAGACTCCTCCAAACGATGATTTTTGAAGCACTGAGATATAGGGTTCAGTCTACTGAATTAAAAATGAAAGGCTGAATTAAAAAATTATAAGGAGTCCTCAAAATGATTCTATAAACTTGTTTGCCATGTAGTTGATACATATTTTCTTCCAAATATGAAGAATTATACCTTTGAGTATATCTAAGTACCTCAGCATTTTGTTCAAGCTGAAACTTTCTCTGTTATCTTCAAGAATCCATCTTCTGCAGCTGTAGTTCTGTTTTGTGACAGCCAAAATACTCTAGAGACTTGAAAATTTTAACAACAAGAACTTTACATTATACTTCATGTAACACAAGTTCAGTTGTGCTTAATTTGTGAGTATAAAAGTCTTCTCCAGCTTATTTGTTTTAAGAGGTTAGAAAATAATTACAGTAGCCAAGACAGGTTGCAGTAAAGTCCAAGATTTTTCAAATCAACTATTAAAGCATGCAAGATCAGTATTGCAAAAAGTACTTCAGACTAATCCCTTTCTGAAAATCGGATGGACAAAGGGGTTTCAGCACAGCTGTGCAAAGATGGAGGCATTAGCTATTCCTGAAAATCTAAATCTAGCTTTTTCAATACAGCAGTGAATCAGAAAAATCATAACAGAACTAATGCAGTTTTTGCAGATACTTGGTAAATTATAAAATAATTAGTCATGTTTCAGTTTAAATAACATGAAAAAACTCCTTTAATTAAGATTCTTAATTAATAGTTGAAAGATTAATCAATCAATAATTATAACTATCATTATAGGGTGTAATTGTGCTTAATTGGAGGGGCTGATTAATTATCAGAATAAACCTTTCAAATTCTTACACTTGAAAATGGTGGGAAGTGATGGATTCCAGTCCATAGATTTAAAAAGGAATCCAAGGATCACAGAAGATATGTCTTCAGCTGCTTGGCCACAAATTGAAAGCATATGAAAGATGCCTGAAAAATTTCCACTATTAGGCATGTACTAATGTATTTAGTGCATTACTAATGTATATGTCATTTTGCTTAGTGTGAGCAATATATTGCTTGGAAAAACATAAATAATACTTTTCCTGAAAAAGACAAGCCTTGTTTTCTCCATCAAAAATGTAGATTTTTTGTATGTGTAAGTGCAGTTCTGCATGCTTCTGCTTTGATCCTGCCTAGTGCTGTAGTCCCTAATTTTTTCCTTAAAATTCAACAGGATTTTGCAGACATGAATTTGAATAGAACAATAGCTTTTGTATACCAAGTAAGTGTTTTATGTGTGCTTTACCATACATTCCATTACTCTCTTATGTCTGTGGGACATCAGAGCTATAGTTGTTTTCATTTCAGAGATTCAGTGTTCTTGTTTTGGCATAAAATAGTAGAAGTTTTCAGGAAAAAAAAATGAAGGCAAGATTTAAAACACTGTAACAAGCTTAAACACTTAAAAAGCTGTAGCATTCCTCTTTTTTATTTCATACATTTGGTAACCTACAGATTAATGTGTTCTCTAGGATGGCCATCTTCATCTAGGATGTGGTGTATCCCATCTTTGCCAGATGTATTTCACACAAACACAGAACTAGGTTGGAAAAGACCTCCAGGATCATTGAGTCCAATCATTCCTATCAATTACTAAACCATGTCCCTCAGCCCCTCATGCACCCATCTTTTAAACACCTCCAGGAGCAGTGACTGAGCCACCTACCTGGGCAGCCTGTTCCAGTGTCCAATCACCCTTTCTGTGATTTTTTTTTTTTCTGATGTCCAGTCTGAAGCTCCCCTGGTGCATCTTGATGCCATTCACTCTTGCCCTGTCACTCGTCACTTGAGAGAAAAGGCCAGCTCCCTCCTTGCTACAGCTTCCTTACTAGTAGGTCTCCCCTCATCCTTCTCTTCTCCAGCCTAAAAAACTCAAGTTCCCTCCTATGCTCCTTGTAAGACTTGTTCTCCAGCCCCTTCACCAGCTTTGTCACTCTTCTCTGGACTCACTCCAGAGCCTCAACATCTTTCTTATAGTGAGGAGCCCAGAACTGAACACAGGATTCTTGGTGCAGTCTCACCAATGCTGAGTACAGGGGCAGAATAACCTCCTTGGACCTGCTGGTTACACCGCTTCTGATACAAGCCAAGATGCCCCCAGGTCCTTCTCCTCTAGGCAGCTCTCTATCCAGACTTCTCCTAGTCTGTAGCACTTGGCCAATCTGATTTCTCATTGGGCCTTAGCCCTCCTGATTTTTAATCTACACGATCTCACTTCCTCACTTCCTCCCTCTAGTCCACCCAAGACACAGCTTCTTCCAAAGCTCATAGACATTCCTCTTCTTCTTGATGTCTCTCAAGATTTCCCTACTCAACCAAGCAGTTTTTTTCCCCCACTGACTCCTTTTCCGGAACACAGGGACAGCTTGCTCCTGAGCTGCTAGAATTCATTTTTGAGGAGCATCCAGCCCTCGTGGGCTTCCTTGCCCTTAAGAACTGTCTCCTATGGGACTTTGCGAACCTGCCTTCTGAACAGTCGAAAGTCTGCTCTCTGGAAGTTTGATGTGACTGTTCTCCTAATCCCCCTCTTCACCTCACCTAGAACTGAAAACCCTATCATCTCATGATCACTTTGTCCCAGGCGTCCTCCTACTGTCACATCCCCCACAATCCCTTCTCTGTTCACGAACAGCAGGTCCAGGAGGGCACCGTCCCTTGTCGGTTCAGTCACCAGTTGTGTAAGGACATTGTCTTCCACTCACTCCAGGAACATCCCAGACTGCTCCCTCTCTGCTGTACTGTACTTCCAGCAGATATCTGGAAGACTGAAGTCTCCCATGAGGACAAGAGGTAGTGATCTTGAGACTACCCCCAGTTGTTTATAGAACAGCTCATCAGCTGCTGCTTCTTCTTGTCTGGGTGGTCTGTAACAGACTCCCATTACAATATCTGCCTCCTTGCGGGCTCTTCTGATTTTAACCTACAGGAGCTCGATCCCATCATCACCATAATTGAGTTTCACGGTATCAATGCTGTCTCTAACATAGACGGCTACCCTGCCTCCTCTCCTACCGTTTCTGTCCCGCCTGAAGACTTTATACCCCACCATAGCTGCACTCCAGTTATGAGTCATCCCACCACAGTTCCATGATGGCAACTACGTTGTAATCTCCTTGCCCTACAACAGCTTCCAGCTCCTCTTATTTATTGCCCATGTTGGGTGCATTGGTGTAAATGCATTTCAGCTGGGCTGGTGAACCCTCAGCCCTCATAAAGGGAATAATGTTTATTCCCAATTGACTGGTCCTTGGAATAGCTGACCCCTCAGTGCCAGTTTCATCTTTTCTGTCACCAGATGTATTTGCTCTCTGTGTTGATATACTGGCGATCATTAGCACACCATCTTTCTGTCACTGGAGTTCCACTTCCAGGCTCACTCCTGACGAGCCTGGCTTCACCCTCCTCTTCCTTCACATCTAGTTTAAAGCTCTTTTTATGAGTCCTGCTAGATTTTTAGTGAGGATTTTTGTAACCCTACTAGACATGTGTGCCTCATCCCTAGTAAGGAAGCCCTGAGGTGTGTGGACCACTCCATGATCAAAACACCTAAAGATTTGCTCCTTACACCAGTTTTGGAGCGAGATATTAATTGATTGATTCTTCTTGATCTCTTGCTCTTCATTCCTTAGCATTGGAATAGCACTACTTGTGCCCCAGAGCCCTTCATCATTTTCCCCAGAGCACTGAAGTCAATTTCCTCTGGGAACGTCTACAAGAGCATCTTACAATGAAGTGTGTGGACAGTAGCACTGACAGCCTGTGGTGAATACACCCTAGTGACTGAGGACTTGTCAGCCAAGGAAGGGACTTGCACACTGGTTCCTGCTCCAGCAGCACCTTCTGATTTTTTTTTTTTTTTTCTGAACAGTGTTTAATGTTGCTGCTTCTCCTAGCCTAGCACCACTGAGTTAATCTTCTTAGTCATTTGGGGATGAAAAATGGAAGTGGAAACATGAAAATCTGAGCTACTAAGTGAGGCTTTAACCATACCCTTTATTCCCACTTTAGTTCTAGAAAGAACCTCCAAAGAGAATACTATACTTTCATGCACTGAACTACTTTGCTCAAGATAATAATAAATGTTCTTTGGAACATAAAAGCAAACAATGTCCTTACAGAAGTTAGCTGACAAGGACCAGGATTGCTGTTTCTGCTAGATTTCTTCCTTTCAAGGAGAGTGAGGCAAATATGTAAAACAGGGGAGTGAGTTAAAAAAAAAAAAAAAAAACAACCCACAAAGGCAGAAGCAGAAAAACACAGAAAACCCTCAATATTCAACTTTTCTGTCTGATGACTGACTCTACTTTCCAGCCTGGAGAAAGACAATCACAGGATACATTCCTATTAGCTCTTCTGACTTTATGTTCACGATTGTCCGTTTAAGATATAGCATTAGCTGCCTTTCTGGTCACGAGATCAGAGCAGTTTTGTGAAATAAATTATATTGTTTGGTTAACCCAGATTGTTATTAAATAGAACACTAGAGCTTTCTCTCATAGGAAACATGGAAATTAAGAGAAAAAAGGAGAATGATGAAAAAACTAAGGAGTAAAGGTAAAAAATCAGTTTGTATATTGCACACATTTGGTATTCATTTGAAATTGTCGATGGGCCATTCTCAGAGCCTTTTTTTGAGAGATTTTTTCTCAATGAAAACACAATGATGTCATAACAAATCTTTGTGTCTCAGAAATGGGGGTTGCTGATTTGGTGTAACTTAGAAAAGGGCATGTTGCAGCTACTTGCTCTTTGTCTATTGTGAGGTGAGAAGAAACACTTCAACTTTCAGGGCAATTACTGCTGCATCTCTGAAGAGAGATATTTATCAAATATCTTCTTGAAAGTCTTAGTATAATTGCAGTGCAAGACAGGTGTCATTATTATGACTCTGAAGTCATGATACTCAGTTACTCATCCTGCAACACAGAGTCAAAGTCAATCTTCCTTTGGCAGAGTTTTGGACTAGAGCTTTACAGCTTGAACTCTCAAAACACTAAGAACCCAGGTCATAACTTATCATGAGATTTCATGGATCTGTGGATTTCAGTGAATGTATGCGAATTTACTGTAGCTCAGAGACTGGTATTCTTAATACAATAAAACAACATAAATCTTATTTGTTGTTAGAATGCATAGCTAAGAGCTTCTTAGAAATAGGAGAAAAGAGGAGTCTCATTCCCAATCTGACTCAGAGAGACACATGATTAGTGAATACTAATATACCAATATAAGTATTGGAGCTATTTTCTGGAATTAAAGCTAAGTGCAACAAAATTGCTTGTCTCCATAATGCTAAATTATTTTAGTTACCAAGAATGGGTGATAACAACTAAGCTGCTAGCTGGGAATGTACCTAGATAGTTCTGGACAGCCCCAGGAATTCTGGAAAAGAGTATTTTTTCCCTTAACTAAATATCCCAGAGACTTTTTCATAGTATTTTAGGTCTGATACCTGAGAACATTCCTGAACACAAATTAATTTACTGTCAGAGGTAAAATCTTAGACTGTTCTTTACACTGGACAAGACAACAGTCAGGTAACTGCTAAGAAGAAGGGCTCTCAAATGAAAAAAGTGTCTGAAACTAGACAGGGAAAATCTTCCCTGACATGAACTGTAGAATTGTTGAGAACTACTGTCCCATCTGTTATCCCTTTGTGAATCTCAGGGATGGTGTTCTCATGGCAAGAGAAGAGGTTCAGAGTTGCAGCCACGGTCAGAGTGGAATTCAGGAAATTCAGGTGGCTGAGGATAAACTCAGATACATGAGAGAAAAGCTAGAAAAGCAAAAGGAAATGCAGCAGTGAGGTATGCCTATTTCCATTGTCCTTTCAAGGAATTTCTAGTTGAAGCTGGTAGAATTAATTTCTAGTGGTCTCGCTGAAGTATTATTTCAACTAGTTCAAAACATATGTATCCCATTTTAGTTAAGCTTGGACCACAATGTTGGATTAGAACTGCTAAATGAGACAGACTGTGTTGAAAGCAGAACCTTATCTGCCAGCTACCTTCTCCATTTCTGAGGGGTATTTCTCAAGGAAATATTTGAATAAAAATACGCCTTTGGAGTATGGTAATGATGTCCAACTGCTGTATTCAGGGCTGTAAGGAAATGGACTTTATTTACGTTCTTCATGGCTCACCGGGACAACAATACACTTTACACCTCACATCTTAAGTGTGAAACTGGACACGAGTCTATATCCACATTCTGAATCTAATACAAAATCATGGAACAAAAAAAGAAAAAACGAGCATCATCCTGAATCAGACATGAAGGTTCCTGATTTCTGTTAGGTTCTTGTGTAAAAGAGGCTTACCATCATTATTTTATGAGAAGCTCAACCAGTAGGCACACTGATGAACTAGGCAAAGAAAAACTAGATTTTGAATCACATTAAGAATTACTGCTTGAAATAGATGCTGGTCAGCTCCAGATTTAGGTTATATTTTGGTAAAAGTAAATATATGATGGCTAAGAAACCATGAAATATATATATCATTCCAAGAGCAGATGACCATGGGAGCAAGTAATTAATAAGTATAAGAGTTGCAGGCTAAGTAGTAGGCAGTATATCACTTAAATCCTTTTCTGCATGTACCTTTTAATCTCTTTGTTTTTCAGCTTTCCATCTGTAACTACTTATATATACTTGTATTATTGTCCTTTGTTTATTAAGAAAAAAAAAGCACAGAGGACAGTTCTATGTTTTGCTGCATCTTATAAATGAAATGCTGATCCCTACTGAGGCCCCTGGGCAGTGTTGTTGTATAAATAAATTCATAGCTATGGTTGTCACAGAGGGAGAATATTGACTGCAGGTGAGGAATAGGTAGCCAAAGCAGATTAACTCTTAAGCAGTAAGGATCCTGTTTTCCAGTCCTTTGTAAGAAGGAAGAAGTACAGAGAAAAAGAGAAAATATATGACACATAAGATGAATCATTTCGTAAGGGAAAGGTTTTGAAAATTTCTCTACAATGCATCAGCAGCTGTCTGCAAGCATCATTTTTTTTTGCTTCCTTTACACATTTTTTAGCAAATTTCATGCCAGTGAAAGATGCAGGATTGACATTCTTAAATCTCCCTTTTATCCGTAGAGAAGATAAAGCATAGTCAGAAAATATGCAGGTTTCCACAGATTTCCAGGCCAACAAGCCTTCATTTGACCTGAAGGGGCACCTGTAAAGGAAGGAAAGGCATTTTTGCCACCATTCTCATTTGATCCTTGGCCTTGATACTGAAATTATTATCCTGACAGTTGAGTGGGATACTTTAGTTTAAGTATGATGCGGGCACCTGTTGTCTCTGCAGATGCTATCCGACTTGTTTCACATGTAAAGTCTTCCCAAAACATCTTTCAGTCACTTCAGACCAGAACACAGTTTCAAGTTCACTGCAGCCTGAAACAGTAAATCCTGATTTGGGGGGCTACACAGACCAGTGCCAGTCTCCCAAAGGCATATAATTATCCATAACACTGCTGCCTTGCCCCAACATGCCTCTGTGGGACATTTTCTAAGGGGCAGAGATGAAATTTGTTTTGTTTTGTTTTGTTTTTTTTTAACAAAGGCCACCAGCTCTTTTTGCTGTCAGTGTAATATGGTCACTAAATTCCCAAAGACAATATTACTGCAAATCACCTCAAATGTGCTGCAGGCGGTAGAATGATCCCATAATCAAAGAGCTAGGTCTTCGAGGACAAGTTTAATTACTTTAATCTATACAGCCTGGAAAACATAATGGTTAATGGGGTAATCTACTGAAGTATGTGGAATTTTAAATAGTTTAGACTATTCCAGTGTATGACACTTCTCTCAGCACGGAAGAGATGATAAAACCAAGAGCATAAATGGTGACTGAAGGAAGCTTTAGATGTTCATAAATCAATAATTGATAAAATGTACTCTTGTGTAACTAAGCAGAATTTTATGTTGCAGGTAGAATAAACTGATTACATGATACTATAGTGCTCAGTGGAATTATGGAATGAGCTTCATTCATTCTCTCTAATTGCTGCATATTTGTATACAAATGGCTGAAATGGTTCTATCAGTTTTGCAGTCAATAAAACTGCAAGAAATTTCTGCCCTTTGAGTCCATAGATGAAAGCCATGAAATTTTCCCAACACAGAACTCTGCTCCTGGAAAACGTGAACATCAGCAGATACATAGAGGTTGATGTTCTCAATGCATCTGGCCATTAAAGATTTCAAAGCATTTTCTCATGGGTAGAAGTGTTAACCCCTATTTCCTGGCTAGATTCCAATCTAGGTAACAAACCACCTGGAACAGATGCTGAGAGAACTTAAGAGTGAAGTGGCTGGGCTGCTAACAGAAATGTACAATCTTCCATTACCATCATCCACTGGAGATGTTTTATCTGACTTTTAAAAAGACATTAGGGATGATCCTGGGAATTGCACACCAGTGAGCCCTACTTCAGCAAATGGACTGCAAAAATAATTAAAAAAAGGATTATAAAAAATCCTAGGTAAGTATGATATGTTACAGACAAAGAAGTGTGTATTGTTTAAGGAAAATCAAGCTTCTTTAATTTACTAGAATTCTTTGAAAGTGTCAAATAAATATTAGATAAAGGAGAACTGGCTGACATAATCTATTAGGACTTTCAAGAAGCTTTTGAGAAATTCTCTCACAAAAGGCTGTTAAAGAACCTAAGCCGTCATGGAATACCAAGCAAAATACATTAATGGAGCAAAAACTGCCTAAAAATCAGAATGAAAAGAAGAGGAATAAAAGCTTTGTTTCAAGGAGGACTTGGCAAGACACTTGATATGTGCTCAGTTTTTACAGTTTTAGTGAATTTTTTCTTCTTTTTTTCTCCTTTTGTTTTTTTATTACCGGTTGCTAATTGAGAAAATATTTCACTGCAATTGTTTTGTGACATGAAATTGAAATCATCCATTAATGCTATATTTGACAGACAGAAACATTCTTACATTTCAACACAGTAAAGGTAAATTTTAACAAGGAAGTTAGTCCGGTGCTGTTTTATAGAATCAAATACCTTAACAATACACTATGGGCACATATGCAGAAGCCAAAGTGTTCTAGGTCCTTTTCTAGTTAGAAGCTGCATGTTGATAGCAGTAGATAGTGTTAAAGATATCATATGGTGTTAATCAAGTTTCTGATTTGCTTCAGTGAGAGACAGTCTAGATTTGGGTACCAGACTGGGAGATATAAGACACTTGGCTTAGCTGTGGGATGCCAGTAAACTGTAAATCCTTACCATATCATATTTTAGAGAATGTTCCCCCTCCATGCCCCACTTCTTCTGTTTTAACAACAGAGAGAAAGACCAAATTTTTAAAGATGTGTATTAATCTGGTAAGAAATTTCATTGTTCTTTTTGTTTTAAATTCAGATTGCATTGTTTCTTCCGAAGCCTTTTCCAGTATTTTGCATAGCAGGACTCTGTTATGTGAGGCTACAAATACCTTTGCTTCCTCTTGCTATGTGTCTACTCTGTGTGTTCCCTATCTGTTCATTTGTGAGACAGTTCTTGTGAAATGAAAGTCTACAGAGAACAGGAATAGAAGGGTGACATGGTCTCTGTCACTCCAAACAGAAAATGTTCCAGTGATCTTTTTTTTCACACCTTGTAGAATTTCAATTTTCCCTTTAAAACATGGATTAAACAACGTTGCCAAAAACATATGCTTCTATGTCAAACATTTCACTTATTCAGGAATCTAGAGGCAGCTGGAGATTTCTCACTGCCAAAGTGACTTCAACAATTGTCTCTTTCACTTTTAATTGGAAATATGTTCGTTTCAGGCGTAGGTGTGGATAACCAATATGTGGCAGTGTTAATTTCTCTTGTTGTTCAGTGTACATATGTCCTAAGTGACCACTCTTAAACAGCTTAAGGAAAATGATCTGAGTCCATTGCCAAAGTGTCCTGTTCTCCTGTGAGTCTATGATTTGCCATGGTACAGATTTAATCTGCTGATTAAAGGTAGGACCACTCCGTATCAGATAAGACATTGCCAGTCTCCTGCTTCTTGTAAGACTTACACTAAGCTTCCTTATTACATTAGCTTTAACCATTAGAAAAAGAACAGTTCCAGAGTTTATTGCCATGGGGATATTTTCCCTGGGTTTTATCTTTCATATAGATTGTCTTCCTCATACTATAGTGCTCCAGCCAATCTAGCCACAAATAGTTCTGTGCCAGTCACAGTCTAGCTAACCATGTTAAAAGAACCTCATCTTATTCCTCCCCTTCTTGGTTTGGTTTTTCTTTGTTTTCTTTCGAGAGGATGTGATCTGCCATGCTTTCTAGCAGGACCTTACTTAAAGGCAAAAGCCAACAAGTCAAACCTCATAGTTTAGGGCATGCATTTAACTTCCAGCCTCTGCTTCTGTAGAGATGGTTGTGGCATTCTAACCTAAGCTTCCTTCCTTTATTCCCTTTTAAACAGCTGAATTTGTTTTGAAGCTCATATTTACTTTGGAAAAAAGTTCTATTACTATAATATCAAAACCGACTGGTCTTTGAAACAAACAAACATACTGACATTAACATTAACAGATGTCCATGATAGGTCTGGGGTAATATCTTTGAGAAATGTACCATATATTTACCTACAAGAGAGTCTCAAAATTTGACCTTTCCCACGTTTTTATAAGCAGTCATGTCAGACGGTGACATTATCCCATGGTTGCCTTTAATGGTAGATCACCACAATGTTCTGCAGATGCATATCCAAGTTTTTCTTTCATCTATGAAGTTCTATTCCATTTTTTTTCTGTCTGCTGCTTCTGCAAAAAATTTTATTTCCCTTGATGTTTTTAGGTGCATTCCTAGTGTCTTAAAGAGTATATTTGCATGCATGAGAATATATTTATGTAGATTTGAGATTGAAGGGGTGGACACTACATATGTTCTGTGCACAAAGAAACCTGGATACTTTACTATTGGTTTTGTATGCTCTATTCAAAGTGTGACGAGCACTTTACAGATACTTAAAGCTTCTAATCAAAACTAGTTTAAGGTAATATTTGAGAGAAAGACAAGGCAGCAGAAAAAGTCTGGGAGAATGGAGAGCAAGGAGTATGGATATCAAATCATACAGTGGACTGCAATTGTTTATATCTTTAGTGGAGGGGTTTATTTGAGTTACAAAGCCTGAAACTGTTTCTGGGGAGGCACTCAGAAATACATCTCTATGTCCTCAACATATACAGGTAATATACATTTTGTTGTTCACAGTTAAATTTCTTTTTAAAGCTAGGATAAGTTTGCTAATGAATATTCTGCTGACCTGCTTTTCTTTGTGCTTAGGAAATCTCAGCACACGATAGCATCCAAGATCCCCATGTCTTATCTGCCACCTCTCTCACACACCCCTGCACCAAGAAGGATTCTGCTCTTGCTGTGCCCAGGTTAGGGAACGAGGAATGTTGCCATCTAGTGGGTATTTATCAGGCAGAAAGAGAGATTTCCTACCCACGGCCACTAAGAAAATTCTGTCTCAAATCAGCAAGTGAAGAGACATACATTTGAGGGGAAAATGATGGAAAAGGAAAAATGCCTCTCCGACCAGCTTTCTGGGGAGCAGGGAGAATTTACCTGCTTGTTCAGCGTTATTCAAATCCTACGTCTGCGTGAAAGGATGCTTTGGAAGGTAGTGATGCTCTGTCTGCAGAAGAACCCAGAAGAATTCTTTACCCCTGAGTTAGGGGCCAGGACCTCTGGCATGTTTCCTTTTTGCTATGCCTGGGCAGGAGCACACACACATTGCTGCAAAAACGTTGAAGGGTGAAATTCACCCTTCTCCTGCTTCAGAACTCCTGCTCCTTTCTCCACAGTGGACACCTTTTCTATTGTCGCAGCTGATCACTGTAGCCCTTGTCATGAGGAGATTTTTGCAGTTAGTATTAAAATAAAGAAGAGTTGTTCACACAAAGGCAGCTGGCATGATCTTATCCATCAACCTCAAGGAAGTGAGGAATTAAATAGTAATAACAATAATTGTAGTAAAATTAGCCCTTTCTTTCTTTTGAAACCTCCATTTGCAGCCGCCGCGCTGGAAGCAGCAGCGCGGCTGCAAGGTACCAGACCCCGAGAGCGTTCAGCGGGGTGACACCCTCCTGCTCCAATCTGCCTCGTATTAACGAGCTGCTTGACTGGGATGTAAAGCTGGCCGAGCAGCAGCTGCTCGGAGCGTGCCGTTACGGAGAATTAGCTGAAAGTTTATTCTTAGCTCTTACTCTCAGCTCCAGCAACATGTTCAACAGCTTGTGCATTTTGTAATGCCTCCTTTCATCACCATGGCAACCGTTAAAACTTAAGGTGTGTATGACTTGCACGCTTTTAATGCTGCAGGCTGCTGGCAAAATGAAACCCACGGTCTGTGCTGCTTCTCGTTGCTGTTGATTCAAAGGGCCACAGCGTGCTGGGAAGGCAACTGGGAACATGTGTTTGCAAAGTACTTTAGGCACAAGAGTGTGATTCAGTGTTTAAGAGAGATTGTGAATCTGTTTTTTTCTATCTAGGTAGTCATTTGAGCTGGGGTAGAGAAACTATGGCTTCTGGCTCAGTTGCTTCTCCTCTTCACATTGTCCTGAACTGGCTTTGGCAGAGACCATGTGTATTGCTGCCTCATAAAATGCAGCCTCAAACAGTTCACAAGCAGTTGGGTAATAGAGGGGACAATAAGAGCTGCGCAATCAGAGGCAGATTGATAGGAAGTAACTTGGTGCTGAGAAACTACCGACTTCTACCAAATGGCAGATTAAGGAGCCATTTCCCTCTTGAAAAAGAGAAAAAAAAATGGCTTTTATACCTGAGTTACTCACTAGAAGCAGCCTGATTTCCAATTTAGCTGTTGGCTGTGCTAATCAACCTCAAAAATAAGAAAAAAAAATAAAAATGGGCTGCTTGCAGGCTGAACCCTCAAAATGTCACTTGGGTAAAGTATCTCTGAACCCTGTGTGTATCATTACAGCACCACTGTAGATACATACAGTCTGAGTCTGGCTGAAGGAGTTACATCAACCCAGGGCTGCTGCAAAAGCAGATCGTACTATAGAAATTCTATAGAAAATTCTATAGAAATTACGCTAAATAGCCACTTAATTTAATAAAGGATGCTACTCCTTCTGTAGAATTTTCACATCATGCAATAAATCTGAAGGGAGAATAATATCCTTGCAAATAGAATTGTTCAGAGTGGTTTAAAAATCCCATAGAAAACTTATTCCTCTCTCTTAATTTTGCTAAGTCTTTTCATTTGCACCAGTGGATTGAAGTTGTAAATCTCAAAGCATTTCAAAAAGAAAGAGCACAACTGTTTGGAGATAACGCAGCCCACCTAGTGCCACTTCCCATGTCTGGGAAAATAAATCCAGGTAGTTCAGCACTCTGAAGTCACCTTTTCAAACAGGTTGCCTGTAGCATTTGAAGCTGTTACTTTCTCGTTTAGGGAAAGAAAGACAAAACATCCCGAACACCTCTTCTTTCTCCCTCTCCCTCCAAATATCTAATCTTCCCAGAAACAGGGGACTGTGAGTCATTTTAAGCTGTTTCTTCAACATGACTTCAGCTCAGTGGTATGCACTACAACCTGCAGAGATTTGGAGCCGATTAGTTTACAATTGAAAAACAAATCCTTTTCTTTTTGTGCATTAATCAGAATTTTTTCTAATATATATAGGTGATCAAAATACACAAAAGCAGAGAGCATAGATAGAACAAATGCATTGCTATCTATGAACAGTTCCTTAATTTATTTTGGTAGTACACTAGAATCGGTTAAAAATGTTTGTATTTTGATGTGTGTGTTGCATTACAACTGACATCTCCAGCTGCTATATACTTCATGGTTAGTAATATTTTCCATTATATTTTGAAAAGAACAGATTTCTTCCTGTCCAAAACAAGCAACCAGCTACAAGGAAGCAACAGATACACTATGGTTTGCTGTTTTGTTACACGCTTAAAATACTGGTGCTCTGAGAGAGCTGCGGGTAATGCTAAAGCACAGCTGCTTCTACAGCTAGAAATTTTAAGCTGCATTCTCACTGAGCAAATATCAGCATAGCTGTATTGACTTGAGAAGAATTACTTTGTTTTACAGTGTATATGAGTCTAGGTTTTTTGGTTGTCTTTTTTTTTTTTTTCAGTTCTTTTCTTCCCTAGTGCATGAATGAATTTGGTGCAAGACAAATCTCCTGAGAGGGAACATTGAGGTGGTAGTAGTGGGGAGTCCCAGTAAATGATGGAATCTGCTCTGTGCCTCGTACCTATAGTGAATCTCTAGTGGTGAGATTCTATAGAAAGCATACGGGGCTGTAATTCAGGATTGTTTAGGACAATACTGTAAAGCTGAAGAGTAATCACAAATATCAGTCTAGTCTGCCTTGGAGATGTCACGCAGAGAGACAGAAGAAAAACTTTATTGGCACAGGTAAGTTCTAAAAGAACTGCATTTAAGTAAATTTCTTTTATAATTACTACTAATGCTTGTAATTAAAAATAAATGGTAAGATAATACCAGCAAATAAGAACTCTCAATCTATATTGATCACAGAAGCTTTTTCTTACCTTTACTAAAGGAATCTCAACACTTCTGTACCTGAGTATGTGTGTATGTATACACTGGCAGGTTATTTTCTAGTTGCCAATAGGTTTCAGGAAATTTGATCCGAGTAATCTGAGCTGAGCAACTGGCTAGTTGCATAACAAAATCTTAGCACACTATACTCGTACTCACTGGCTCTACTGAGCACCATGAGGAGATGAACGTTCTGGCAAGTCTTAAGGTCTTTTTCTGTTTCCTTGTGCCTGGAGAGAAGAAAAGTATGTATCAAATACTAGATACTAGATACATCCCAGTGCATCAAGAATCAGACTAAAGCCCTGTCTCTAGATTTGCTAAATAAAACCTAGATTGTCAGAATTAGGACAGCAATCAACAGGAATAAGAAAGGAAATAAATCCAACATTTATTAGATATACATCTACACAACTCCAGTTTTTAACAACTATCCCATTGCCCTAAAATTCCCAGTACTGTTCCAGAAAATTCACCCTGTCCTTTATGCTCCTTAAATATCTCTTGAAGATAATGAAAGATCCTTGTATGTAGGAGAGAGTCTTGATTTATGTGCTTGGTGATTGCTACGCTCTAACAACTCATGACAACTAACCAGTTTCCAAAAGAAGCGTGTTCCTAGAAGAGTGTTCTATTTGGTAGGACATGCTGCTTTGAGAATTGATCCCCTAATTTTTTTTTTTTTTTATATTTCTAAAAAAGCTGAATGATTTAAATATAAATTTTCATTTCCTACCGTTAGTTGAAACTGGCTAAATGCTCCAAATGTTTGCCAGAGAGAGGGAAAATAAAGTCAGACAGAATGATAATGTTCACAAAGGTTTTATTTCTGTATGAAGGAGGGAATCAGGATCAAAAAAAAAAAAAAAGGCACTTGAACTTATATTGGCAAACATAAGAACCATAGATATGGATTCTCACCTCTTATGAAGTCTAAAGGCAATAAAACACCACAGGACAAAGGCTATAATACCATCTGAAATGTTATGGGGTCCTAATATCTGCTCAGCTTTCATACTACTTGGCAGAGAAGAGTATAAGTTGTTCAGGTTACAAAACAAGGACTATAGTCAGCACTGAAATCAATAAGACTATGCATGACAGCAGGTTCTTACTGTAGAGATTAAAAAAAACAAAACAAAACCACACACAAAAAACCCCACTTCAGTGGTTTCTTGCAGGCTGGCAGGAAACTTGGGAGTGAGAGCAGACAGTAAGAAGAGACTGGGACTGGTTCCCAACTCTTTTACTCCCTGGCTGAGTGATCACCTTCTCATTTATCACAGGATTTCTGTCCACATTAGGGGGACAGATTGTTCCCATGTAAGTCAAAGAAGCATCAGGACCATTCTCAACAGAGATTTTCTTGCAGAGAATGATGGGAAATATGTCCTGGGAAGCCAGTTATATTTCTAGGACTTTGTGCACTGACTTAGAGGTATTATTGCTTCTACATTTTTATTAAAAAGTTAATTTAATGACTGCTCTGGCTATTTAATATCCATATATTTTTTCTGCTGTCAGCAAAGTGAAAGAGATTCTTTCAAAGGCCAGTCCAAAGAAAGTCTATAGCTTCAGTTTTACCATCAGTTTCTGCTGATCTAAGTTTATACAGGTGTCAAGAAGGCATGAACATCTATTTCACTCTATTCTCAATCATGCATTAATGCCTCCTCCCCATGCACTAGCACTTCTCCTAATCATTTTTTCTGGATTATTTTCAGTGAGGTCTGGCTGAAGACAAGGCCTTCTGAGTGCTAGTTCTATGACATGGAGTACAGCTGTCCCCTTTCATAACAGTGTAATCTTATATTGGCTTAAAGGCAACCATACTCTGATTTAAGTTAAACACCTAATCTAATTAACACCTTAAAATGAAGGTGTGTAGTAGCTGAATACTAACCTATATGTCTGTCCACACTATTCTACTGCTGTCCCAAGATATTTTCTCCTCAATTTCTTCCTCAGGTTGTGCTGTCCCAAGCATTATCACATGGACACCCAGTAAACAACAACAAAGAACAGAGCCAGCTAAAATGCAGCCTGTTCTCAGAAGAATGTTAATTTTCCACTTCACCCTTCTGGTTCACATTGACCTTGCAAAGGTGTACAGGAACTGTTTAAGCAGGGGAAAAGCTGAACTGCGCTCTCCACTTCATGAGTTGTTACTGTGGCCCTAAAATAGAGCTTTACCATAGCAGTTCTCAGTCATACAGTTTCCATGACTCCTGTGCTAGAAAAGACATGAGAAAAAGACCCCTACAGAAAGTTCATCACGGGGAGAAATTTTTAATGAAGAATTTGCAACGAGTTTATGACCCTGTTACGTTACCCAAATGCTTCCAACATTCCCAGAACTGAGCTTGAGGATTGCAACCATCACATGGCTTTAGTTAACTTATGTATGTACAATATACTGAATAGAAGCAGCACATTTCTAAATGCTAATTGTTGTTATAGAACCCTCGTGCTTTCTGTTGCAGTAATAACCTGTAAAAAAGCCTAGCTTACTAGTATACATGATCCAATTGTGTATCTTCCTCAAGGGATATTTATCTTCACAGCATGATTGCTAAGATAAATGCTAAAGTTTAAAATTCAGAAGTGCTTACTTCAGGGCATTATGACAAGACAACAAAAATATAATCTTGACAGAAGAAAAGCTCATGCGTATAAATTATGTAGCCTTTTAATTGAAATATATTTCATAATAGATTTCATATCAAGCAGATTATTTTTCAAGGCATTTCTTTTTTTCTTAAATAATAATAATTTGTAAAAGGCACATTTTCACTCCCTGTAGCTTTACAGAAATATAGATAAAAATTCTTTAACAGCAGAGAATCGTAATTTTAGCCATAATAGTAAACATAACAATTAGAACAGTTTGTTACGAGGACAGGGAATAGGACCGTCTTCAAATGCTACGGTGAGGGCTGTTGACTCACTGGCATCGCACACTGCTTCTTTTCATCTGAAGGGGAGCAATGCCACACAGCAGCTACTGTAGGAATAGCAGCCACAGGAGACGTTGTCTTTAGCAATGATAAGCCAGGCTGAGAGGCTTAGCTTTATTTTATTTTCTGTTTTCAGTTTGTGGTTCTTTTTATGTGTTCTTTGTTTTCTTCCTTAGGAATGATATGAATTATTTAAATTCTCAGCAACTCCCATAACCCAGAAGAAATGTTTCATGCATGTTTTTGAGGCAGTGCAATTCTCTTGCAAGCCAGCTACCCAGGTTGAGTGGAAATAGGACTGATTTTGCCTGTGAGATTAAAAGCACTGTCAAGAGCTGGCTTTAGCATGCATAGCCTTGACCCATGTATTTTCCATCACATTGCTGACTGTTGCTCTGTCTGTAACTTAGCCTTTCCATACTCACTCTGCAACTAAAAAAGGGTGAAAATGAACTGTTCTGATAGCCTCAATCCCAAATGTGCCTTGACTGCTCTGTTTTCACCCAAGTAGAATAAAATAAGAATACTTAAGATATCTTCCTAAATGTCCATCTGAATTCCTGCGTAAACTCTGTGGAGAAAAAGTCAGGCTGCACTAGGGAGTAGGTATCGGTCAGCAGTTGATTGACTGGCGTCAACAAGAAAGAGAAGGCTATTGGTTCTGCTTTGAGAAATTAGATCAGCAACAGCCCTCTGAATCATTTAATTGAGTAGCTTTCTTCTCTTACATCTGGCACCTTCCCCTCTTTCTAGAGGTGTTATTTAATCTAGCCACCAAGTCACATCTGCAGTTTTAATTATCATGTGTGTGTCTCTTTATTTTCCTTCTCTGTGTAGCACACTGAGCACCAACATATATCAGGCTGTTTAGAGTGAGCATGTTTACTTCAGGTACCGAAAGGCCAACTTCTGATTTTCTGTAGCTTCCCTATAGTCCTGCACACCCCAGCAGGACCCCTCAGATGTACGCTTGTCTCACTGAGAAGAGAATCTGCTCTGGTGTATTTGAAAGTCTTGTTATCAGTGAAGTAGGCTATCAAGTTGTTTGGCACTCTCGTTTTTACCTTGTTTGTGGCAAGGTTATCATTCAGGCTAGTTCGTCCATTGCAACTTTTAGATCCCACCGCAGTGGTCTATGCATTAAGCCATTTCCCCCCTTACACACAAAAAATATTAACAATAATAATAGTAACAAGTATTAGCAATAATGAGGGCAAGAACATCACCCAACAGCTAATTCAAAATAAATCCTAATAGCAATAAATCTTACAAAAATGGTCAGGAACACTTATTATTTTGGAGAAGGAGAAATTGAATGATACAGAGTTTAGTTACTTGAAGCCAACCAGACAACAATTATGGGAGACAGAAATATAAATTTAATCTGTCCTGTTCTCTGTCTACAGGGTAACAGCTTTGTCTCCTCAATAAAAGTTAGCAACTTGATTAAAAAAACAAAACCAACCAAACAAACCAAAAACAACCAAATAACCAACCAGCTAAACAAACAATAAAGGAACAAGAGGATGATCAGAAGGTCAAACATCTTTAGAAAGGATTTTTGATTTTTAAATTCCTCAGTGAAGAATAAACAGATGCCTCTGGTTCTATAGAATGTTTTACTTCCATACTGGGTGACATCTTTTTAAGATATGACTTTTCCTATTTTCAGCTCTAGAGCCTGGAGTCTGGAGATTTCAGACTCTTACTTCATCTGGAAGCAAACCTAGAGGTAAAGCAAGTGGTGAATCCTTTGCCATGGTGTGAAACCCATCTTTATCAGCTGAAAATCTGATTCATTCAGATCCCATAAGTTTGTTTTCACATTTAGTACAATAAAATCAGTATCTGTCTTCCCTCCATACTTCTCTCCTGTCGTCTGCTGAGTTTTTTCCTCAGCTATACATCTGTCTGCTTGTCTGTTTTATGCTTCTGTCTGACATTATAACAAAGAACAGTAATAAAAAAAAAAATCTTGCAATGCTAATGATCATTCTAGTAAAAAATACTACAAATTAATTGCAAAACAAAAAAGCAAGTGTTCGGAAGATTTTAACAACAAAAGATCTGAATCTGAAAAAGGAAAGAAAAAGAAGTTAAAACAGCATGCTGATGATCTTTCAGAAACCACAGATTTAATTCCCAGCACTTCTGATTTCATTAAGAACTGCAGCCTTTTTCACTGGCAGCACAATTCTTGAGCTTGACAAAAACAGATGAGGAGGACGGCGGAAGTGGTAAACTCCAGAACTAACACTCTGTCTTCTAAATCAGGAGGTCACACCTTCAAGTCTTGACTGAAGAACTCAATCTTCCCCAGATCCCACAAACCTTGTTATACAGGTACTTGCTTATTTGAGTCCTCGAGTGACAGATTAAAAAGCTCCCTCCTGGTGACTTATTCTCAGGAAAAGATGCAGTGTGCTGGAAAAAAAAAAAATACAAAAAAACCTCATCAGAATAATGGAGGGGAGCTACAGCATTCCTCAAGTGGCATGTAATAACCTGTGCCTTCAAAAGGTTTGCAGCTGGCCCTGTAGGGTCACAGGGAGAATGAAGACTGTTTCAGTCTTATGGTTAGTAACACAGCAACCTGTTTCCTTCAGGAATCAGTATTAACTCTTTACATATGCCGCAGTCAGTACCTTTATGCAGCCATAGCATGATAATGATTTAATATTTGGAGGGAGGAAATTAAGGTGCTGAGTATTTGCAATTTGGATAATATAAATGGGATGCGTTGTCCACAACACATCATGCAGACTTTGGTTCTCCCTGTGCGAAAAATCTCTGGGGCCTAGGGAGATGACAGTATTCAAGAGATAAAACAGAATTCCCTAATTCTGAAGCCCTCTGAGCCCTAAAATGAATAAAAGCAAATAAGGGACTTCCTTAATCTTCTCTGGATGGGTTTTGTTTCTATAGATAACAACAATTCTCTATAACAAAAATTGATTCTGAAGGTCAAGTGTTTTTTCAGTTTCTGTCTAATTACAGTCTCTCCTGCTCCAAAATCACTTCTCCTCTGACTCTCTAGGACTAGGACTCTTCTCACTAACTCAGAAGAGGAATGTGACTGCCTTATTTTGCATGATTTTGCCTGTGTGGAATGGCAGAATACAACTGTTGCTGGTGTTACTTCAGTTTGAAAATATTTAAGATTTTGAGTGGTTTGTGTTAGGTCTTGTGAGAAAACAAGAGTATAAAGAATCTCTGTCCAGAGAACTGTTCAGTCAGAAAATTAAGTCAACGAAGTTAATCAAATGAATACTCATCCTTTACATTTGTATCATAGGCATTGGTTCCTTATGTGAATCAGCAGTAGTCAATTTTCCTCAGCTGTAATTTGCTTATAATCAACAGGAGGAGTAAAACTACAGGTCTGAGATGAAAAGGAGAAGATTGTTTTTGTTTTAAAGAAGCTTCCTGCAGTATTTGTTCTGCAAAGCCTAGTATTGTAAGAGAGCTGCCAGAGTGTCTTTGTGGTATTGGAACAACAAAGCTAATGCTAGCTTATGAGTTGGCTCTGTTATCTGAAGGTTTTGGCAGCTCTCAAATGAGAATGATACAAAGTCATTGAAGTTATTGTTTCCATCATACATCGTCATCACATCCATAACATCTTCCAGTGCAAGATCAGTCCTAATTTAAAAGATTTACTAAACTGACTCTAAATTAAGCAGCTCTGACTGAAATGCTATATAGCAAGATTTGAAAAGCTTCATGGAGACTCAGCCACACTTTGTAGAAGATGTTTTGAGGATTTTGTCCATCTTTTTGATGCAGAAATTAAACTGAGAACCCCAGTATTTACTACAAAATCTTTATGCAGCCTGTTTGTATCTGTATAGATACGCTAGGAAAGTTTTCTCAATCAAAAATTAGTGTTCTGAAATTTGTGAGATTTTTGTCAAACGGTGTACTGAAAGGAGAAATCCTTTTACTTCCTTTTAGAAAGTTTGAATAACCACTTTCTATTTGCATATTACAGCCTATATACAGAGAAGCTTTACTATGGATAGGAATATATACATTAATTTTTAAGGCACATGCATCACCTGTTGTATCATCATAATAACAAGACAGATGAATAACTCCATTAAGGTTTGCATTGTAATTTGTGGTCTGTAGCTGGTATTTTGATGAATGAAATTTGCATTGGTGACTCAGATAATGAATCCACTATGTCGTGCCTTATGCTGTTATGTTAACATGAAAAATCCAAAGAAAAAAAGAAATATTTGCAAAGAAGAGGAGAAGGAAAGGAAATCCAGTTGGAAAATGGAGTTGCAAATTACATTAAGACTATGGGGCTACATGTTTGTAGAGCTTAGTCCTTTACATGGTGCTTTAACATATGCTCAAAGGAAATACTTTTGGCAAAAGTAAGCCCCTTTCAGGATCCTTGAGCATTTCCTATTACGGTATTTCCATAGGCTGATGGGAATACATACCCACCGGATTACAGATTGAATAAAGGTGCTGCAAGAAGAAAGGAAAGTCATACCTTCCCCATACCACCAGGCTTTCTGTGCTGGAGGGAGAATTCATCCTTCAAAGGTTGAACAACATATCTGCAGGCAAGAAGATCTGGAGAAGAAATAGCTTTCAAGCCCTGTGGAGGTCCTTGAGAGATATTTCAGTGTCTCCTTTGGCTTCATCCTCTTTTTAACATACGGCCTACTTTTCTGCTCTATTGCTGCATGTTACTTTCCACCAAGAGAAGAGCTGTGTCTATGTCCGAAGCCTTGTACAAGGTCCTGGTTCCTGAGGCTATGAAAAAGATGAATATGCATAATCCACTAACAGATCAGAGTATAGCCTAGGGCTGAACATGGAGGAGGGGAAGACACTTTTCAGCTTTGACTTAGCATGTAACCTTGAGCTATCTATTTACAGCGAGGTCCAAACCAGCATATTGGTAGCCAATATGCAACTAATATGGTTTAGGCATTTAGAAACATTCCTGTTTATGGTACAAGGCACTTGCCAGCAGGTCACATAGCTGTATTAATAAAATGCTGAGTCCAAGCCAGTGAACCTAACTAGGAAGAGAGATGAACTATGTGCAGCACTTACTGTGACAAAAGGCCTGATCTCAGTGCCAGGGAAAGTCATGGAACAGGTGATCTTGAGTGCGATCATCACAGAATCACAGAATAACCAGTTTGGAAGAGACCCACTGGATCATTGAGTCCAACCATTCCCACCAATCTCTAAACCATGCCCCTAAGTACCTCATCCACCCTAACCTTAAACACCTCCAAGGAAGGTGACTCAACCAGCTCCCTGGGCAGACTGTTCCAATGCCTAACCACCCTCTCAGTGAAGAACTTTTTCCTAATCTCAAGCCTAAATCTCCCCTGGTGGATCTTGAGGCCATTCCCTCTCGTCCTGTCCCCTGTCACTTGGGAGAAGAGGCCAGCTCCCTCCTCTCCACAACCTCCCTTCAGGTAGTTGTAGAGAGTAATAAGGTCTCCCCTCAGCCTCCTCTTCTCCAGGCTGAACAACCCCAGCTCTCTCAGTCACTCCTCATAAGATTTGTTCTCCAGCCCCTTCACCAGCTTCGTTGCTCTTCTAAGTCTCCTAAAATTCTGCTAGTGTAGAGCTAGTGCTGTCACAGAGTAGTGCTGCCTTCGTAGCTGAGGCAGCTAGTGAAAGCTGTCTAAGACCCCGAAAATTAGTATCTTACACTTAAATGCTGAAAGGCTTCGAGATGGATGGACACATTTGTTCACATTGACAGTTACTGTACATATCCTATAATGGCTGGTAGTCTACAATTTTCCCACACTTTGACACAGATTCCATGTTACTCTTATCTGCTTGCTATTCATCTGTCATCTCTCACTTTTTAACTACCAGGGATATAGGTTTGAACTGGGAATACAGCAACCAAAGTAGTGTTCTTTCCCTCCCTTTCTGTGTACGGATGGTTTGCATTTTAAACTTTGCCTGCCACTTAGCGCAGTTTTCCAGTATTCACTCACAGTCTGAATCCAGTATTCCCTACTAAAGCAAAACTACCATCACAATCATAGGGAGTATTTTCTGAGACAAAGGTGGTTGTATTTTGCTTTAACAGCTTAATTTCCTTTCCTGAAATCATTCCTTGCATTATTAATCAGATGAGCTTTAAGACACATGCTACTCTTCTGCCTTTTGTGGTGTTTTTATTGCTTTTATTTCTTATTTGCATCACAGCAATGATCCACATTGAAGAATAAGGCCTCACTGCCCTGTGAGCTATATGCACAACAGTGGCCCTGGAACAAATTGCATTGCTCTAGCTTTATTATATGACTAGACTTACTGATTTTATATCTTGCTATTAGGAATTTTCCCTCAGGTCAGTTTAGCATGCACTGCAGAGTTAAAAGAAGAGTCCTCTTATTTCTGTTGTGAAATGAAGTCCACTTCTTAACATCAGCTGGCAAAAACTGTGCTATTGCAGGATCATAGGACATCAGTAGGGCTTTTGAGCTCAACTTCCCTTTTCCTATAGCACAGAAGTGCAAAGGCATTGCTTCTTTTGTGTAAAAGATGTATTTTCTTCTAAAGCACTGTAGGTGCTAACATGTCTTGTGCTGAATGTGGAGAGAAGAAAAAGGAAAACATTTATGCTTCAGTGGATGCTTCTAAATAGAATGAATGGGATTTATTAATCAAGCTATACCATCCTGAAAATCCAGTGCTGAGTCTAAGCTGGTAAGTTACTCTTCTTCATCAGCCAATAGTGAGGAGTAGTTCCAGTTCCTAACGGCAACTAAGTGTAAAATGTCTCAGTTCTTTCTGAAAGTGGCAGTGTCTCCTTGAAAGGAGAATAGATTACTCTTTTACATACCAGGTTTTTAGATTATTGGGCTTTAGTGAGGTGAATTCCATCCTAAAATATTGATAAATTCTTGGAGAGAAGATGAAAAGAAAGCAAGAATGGAACCAGAAGAAGCTTTAAAACCTTTAGAGATGTTTTTAGTTTTGTGTGGTTTTGAAAATCTATGTTAATGACAAATTATACTTACTCAGTTATTATTATAGACATAAGCATTCTACATAAAGAACAGCAGTGTTGTATACCCACAAAAAATCTAAGCAGAACAGTGAAAATAAATTCTTGAAGTGTCATTAAGTGGTCACATTAAAATGCTGGAGCCTCCATGACATTATTTAGTCATAACTCTCATTAAATTGATCTGCAGATACCTTGCTTCAAAAATTGTAGAAATATATCCTCAATTTGTATGAACCAGCAAAACTCTGAGGATATCTTATCTCTACTAATTGATGCTACTTGAAAAGCATAATATCAAGATATGCAGGCCAGATTTAAGCTCACATCTTGAATAAGGGAGGTAGTAGAATCTTTAGAAAAGTTTGATTCTCAAATAAGGATTCCAGTTATAGCCATGAACTAAGGAGCACTAAGAAAGCTCAGAGATTAACCTTAACTTTTTCAGACTTAATTTCACAGTGCTGTTCAGTCCTAAATCTGTTTCCTTTACATCAGAGTTCAAAATTGCAGAAACAACAAAAAACATGGAACAGGAAGAGTGTAATGTGCTACTACAAAAAAAAAAAAAAATCTTGCATCACGTAACACAGCTAAACATTCTGATCACAAACTGTGGCAAATAGTCCCTGACACCATAGTAAGTGAGTTGTTGATGATGTATAGGGCCTCATTCATCATTAAAGAATACAAATTCATTGAGCCTTTGAAACTGCCTCAGAGCCAAAAGAATTGGTTCAAATTTGGAAAACTATCTGAGGTGATGCTATTTGGTTATGGCTTTATGTTTGGTTGTTTGAGGATTTTTTAGAAATCTAACAGTAGAATATTTAGGTTTTTAATAAAACTTCAGTCTATTCTGGTTTGGTATCTAAGCAACACCTGTAGAAATTTTCATCCTTCAGTTACTAGTGAGGGACAAAGAGGGTTGGGAGAAAATCTTCACAGGGCACTCTCAGTAAGATCTCATTTTTTTTCACCTTAATAGTTTATTGCTTCTTTTTCAGTCTTCATAGGACAAAAATTTATAGTTTTTTGGAATGTGCTCATCATCAGGTTTCTAAAGAATCTTTACTGTTGGATAATGTATTTGTGTCTCTTTCTTGATGCTACTATGTTAAAAGATCCTTGTAGTGGATGCAATGATGCCAACAAAGGTGTTTTGTTGCCTTCGCTTATGTCATTGAGGGAGATGGAACAACAAACAAATAAAACTTTTCACTCTTCATTTGGCATCTTTCCATCAGGCTTTGCAGGTATCACATACTAGTGCTTCTGTAACACCAGAGGTATGGCAATTTTAGTGCTTTGTATGACAACCTAATCTGTTTCTGCAATGCTCCCAATATACCCAGATCAGCATTTACAGTTAGACTTGAAGCTCCTTAATTTGGATCTCCTCCTCTATGTCATTTTGGTTTGGCTTTAATTCTTGGCATTTCAGTATCCTGGTCTTTTTAGAGGCCCTAACAAGTCCTCCAGTATGAAAAGACCCTGGGAGATTTTATCAAACTCCTGTAGATCTTGTAGAGATGCTGTTATCTATATATTTATGTCACTGAGATTGTCTTGAACCACTGTCATTCTCTAACCAAATTATATGTTGTGTGTAGGAAGTCTTCAGCCTGCTCTGACTAAGCTCATATAGTTTTAATATTATTGTCCATGGGAAACATGCCTGAGTGAAGTCTAAAGGCCACAGTATTTGACCACAGACATATGTGCTGTGTTCATTCTGTGTGATTTCTTTGTTAGTATCCATCCTCATTCCCATAAACACTTACAGTCATAAAGAATGAAGGCTGCTTTGGAGACTTCACTGGAGCAGGCAGAAGGAGAAAAAATGATTATTTACATGACCCTGTTTATTATCTCCTCTTGAGATTTCACATGAAGCAGTGAAGCGAAGGTGCTGCTTCCTCTGAAGGTAGTAGATCTACATGCTAATGCTTGATAGCAGCCTTGGAAAGATGCAAAAGGTCTGAATTGGACAGAAAAGAAAGAGAGCAAACCTCTTTGTATCCCTTCAGATGCTGAGTTTAATGGAGTTATTATGAGAGGAGATGGTATGGCATTGAATATAATTTCAAAACCTTTTCATCTTCCCTTGTTTGCTTTTACTTACACACTTTCCCTTATGGTTTCCTCACTTTGTCTTGTTTGTATATATATGTGTGAAAGAGGGGACGAAGTCCTTTCTTCTTTTTAAACAACTATTCAGACCAATAGCAAGCTAAAACTACTACTTGACCCCATCATCATGCAAATTTAGAGATAAAAAACTTAGGCTCCTGGTTATGGAACTACTATGAACCTAACCTCCCTATACATGCACACCTGCCCTTGCATTTGTTAGGAAATGTGCTATTCTGCTTTATAGCATTATATGGTGATGATACTTAATATACACTTGCATTATTTCCCTATTTTTGTGGCTTTTCATTTGGAGGCTCATGTTTTTTTTGCAGGCCCAGAAGCACAGGACTCTGTGGCATCGTGTCTAAGTGTGTTGACAGTGCTGTCACTTTGAGTTTCCATCACAGCTTTAAACAAATAAGGCGGGAGTAAAGATTTTGAGCTGTGACCAAACTTGGGCAAATGCCCCGAAGAATTTGCTAAAAATTCTCACATATATTTTCATATAATTTCACATCAGCTGCTCCTGCTCCCTTCACTAAAATGTTCTGCAAATAAGACTTACTAGCACTTTTGCCATTTTGAGCACCTCTGCCTTCTTCCAAAAAGTACTTTCTTGCTTTCCCCTATACTTTGCTGAGAGAAGAGAAATATTTCCCAATCAACAGATGAATTACCCTCTTCCAGTAATTCTCCTGAAACTCCTGCAATTCATGCCAAATTTGATACTGACACACAAGCATTTGCCTAGTGTGTGCAAAGGGGGTGCTCACTTTGTTTAGCATCTATCAACTGAAAATATTTTCAGCTTAAAGCTGCTAGATTTTTGGAGAAACAAGAAAAAAACAAAAACACACACCTGAAAACACTGAAAACCCCAAAAAACTTTGCATCCAATGCCTGAATTCTGCATTGGTAAAGTAATAGTTGCACTGTTGTGACCCAGAGTGAATAATCAAGGCAAAGAGAAATTTGCATCATTTCTCATGAGGGCTTTTAGGTCTTACCTAGCTGGAATGAATAATAAGTTTTCCGCTGCTGTTTTCCATTCCATATCATTTAACATCCATAGGGAAAAGAAAAATACAAAATACCTGTGATTCTTACAAAGGAGAATAAAAAGCAGCTGAAGAGACATTTATCAGAGGTAAGCTGGTATAAAGAATCTTAAGATATCAATCTGTATATATAGTAATCACGTTTTTTAAAAAAAGATACAGAATTACAACAAAATTTTTACAAAATAATTACAGTTCTTTAAACTGTAAATATTCTTGTCAGTAGTGTGAAAACGAACTTGTTTTTTCAGTGATTTAGTGCACAATCAAACTTCCAGTGGACTAATAGTGCTGTATACAGTTCTGCTTGTGTACAACGTGCTACAATACTGACAGTACAAGGTGCTACAATACTTTCTTCTTATCCTACATCCATATGTGAAATAGAATATCTTCTTGTACTACAGGTTAAAGATGTACAAAATCTTGAGGTCACAATGAGATGAAAACATAAATAAAATAATTAGCATTTATAAACTGGTTCACAGGAACTTTTTTCTCCAGGGCAACTGGCTTATGTACCCTCATCAAGAAAAAAATGAATGATCTTGTGTATAATGTAGACTGCCTCTGTGGGAAGCTGCAGAGTGATGATGTTCTTAAACTTCCCACCATGTGTATAAATGTGAAAACAAACAAACAAAACTCTTTTTTTCTACATAATTTATATTCTTATTTTTTTTCAGTCTTCCAGACTGGGTAAGCTGAGATTTCATATTAATGAAGTACCTTTTTGTCTAAAACGGAAGAAATTAAATTCTTCTAGTCAATGGGAAAATAAGGTTAAACATTCCCAAGCTCCCTCTTTTTCTGAGGTCCTAAATTTCTACCATAACCACATTAAATTCAACAGAGAAATGTCAGTGGATAATTCCATCCTTAAATTCCAAAGCTTTTGATTACTTACTTGTGTTGTTATTTTCATCTGTGATACTGTATGCTTACTGAAATGTATTTCTTTGCCAAAGCTAGAACAGTCAAAATTCCTTTTGTTACTTATAATAAATAAATGCTGAACTGTAAGAATGTCCTCAGGGAAAGTTCATTAAAAAAAAAAAAATTAAAATGCTGAGAAATAAATGGTTACTGTCATTGTGCTCGCTTTGATACAATATGCAAAACCAAATTTGGATCTTCTGTGTTTGAGGCACACGCACACATTCATCACCACACATGTACACATGGTGTAAAAGAGGAAACTTGAAGACAAGTTTTATTAACAACAATATTTCAAATTTTTATCATTATTTTATTGCAAGTCTTTATGTTATGGCCCTGTTTGATGCATATGCATTGCTTTTTAGAGAAAAAGAAATCTATTATTATTTATATTATTGCTGGCTAGAGGCTCCAGCTGTTTTTAAGTCCCTTTTGTTCCAGGGATTGTGCAAATATATTAACAGGCTGGCATTGCCAAGAAGACTTTAGCCTGGACAGACAAAACATGGGTAGAAAAGCAGACAGACAAAAGGACCAAGTCAAGGTCAGTAGCAGGGCTCAGAATCTACACTTGCACCTCGTAATTCTCAGTCTGCTTCTACACCCAGAGTTACTAAGATTTTAAGTTGTCATGACATGGATTAAGGAATGAGCACAAACTGAAATATAGATTTCAGATTGGATTGTTGCTGTCAGAAACTGTTCCACTTCCTTGTTTTAAGAAATTTTTTTTTTGTTTACATGTGGTTCTGTAATCATTGTACCTGGTTCACCAAAGAATTAAGAAACAAAAATAAAAAAAACAACAAAACCAACAAACTAGGTCTTGATGTTCTTTTATACATGTTTCCTGGTGGGAAAACAAAGTTAGTGAGAGCTCTGCATTCTGCTGTGACTCTTTCATTACTGAGTATTTATCAAAGCCTAGATGCAGCTTCCATTTCCAAAGATCCCTAAATCTTACAATTGTTCAATAACACTGAGTGTCTCCAGAGTTTTGCTATTCTTCATCATATGTATTCATTTCTTTTAAGCGTACAGTTACTGTCAGTTCTTATGTTCTGTAACTTGGATGCTATTTCCAGTTCCTGGGGTGTTTATGTATTTGATCTCCTCACAAAAGTTTGTGCAGAGATCTGAATTCAACTCTCTGAAATGGGAAAAACTCATTCAATTTAAGTGGGATATAAACTGTATATTTTTATTTTCTGGGTCATGACAGTAAAACTGTGCTTTTGTGCACATGTTGACCAGTGATATTTTTTAATATTGACCAGTGATCTAATTTTTTGAAAGAAAACACTGAGGCCAATGTTAAAATGAATGTACTAATACCAATATAGTGAAGGTTAAGACTGAATGGTCAATCTTCAGCACTGCTTAGGTAGCTGCAAAGGTGCTACCTGTTCATGTCACTGTCTTTAGGTAACTCCTTTCTCTTTGTTTTAAACTCCATGTTGAAACAAATAATAACTCTTCTACACAGTACAGCAGATACAAAAATTGTAGGTTTTTCAAATAGAAGTTGATAACTTTAAGGAGACTGATTCATCTAATGATCTCATTTACAGGCTTGTTTCTGTAATAGTGCACAGGTTAAGCAGATGCTACAAAATTCATATTTACAAACTTTACATAAAGAATGACGTTGAAGCTTCCGACCAATTTCATTCCTCCACTGTGTTGTCATCCTATATGGCTGGAGTCTACGTGCACTGATTTGGCAACTTTTCTTTGAAGATGACTGTGACCAGATTTCATCTCAGCCGTTAAGCTATGTCACCTTTATAGAAGACTTTCAATTTAGGCAGTTCAAGCTGCATGGTTAAGTTGCAAGGAACTTTCAAAACAGAAGAATTTTGTTTGCTGCATCACCAGAGTTATGTTACATGGTGAAAAACTATCTGAGGGAGAATCTGGTGTTCTCATGAGCCTTAAGTCTTCACTACTGCTACAAAATAATAGTAATAAGGTCTCAAAGAACCATGGATGGCAGAAAAATTAACAATTTAAACATGATTTGGGGGGTCTACCTTTAGAACAGAAGTCTGGGAATTAGCATTGTATTTATTAGCAAAAAAGAAAGAAAGAATCATATCCAAGCCTTTCCATTTTATTATTGTTCTATCACATATAATAGTCAAGACTTTAAGCCTACAGTAAAAGTATTGCCAATCAAATAAAAAATTAATAATCATAAAATAAAAAGGGTAATGATAACATTTATTCTAATAAGCACATGGTTTAAGCCAGTAAAATAAATGACAATAACTGCCATTCTTCAAGTCCATTACGGCAAAGTAAAAAGGGGAAAAGGAGTAGCTGCAAAGAAAAAAAAAGCCAATTGTATTGCTAGAAAAACATAATGTCTGTGATTTAGAAAATACATTTTCTAAAGTTTTAGCAGGCTTAGCCATCAATAAATATCAAGAAAAATACACCCTTTATATATGTATTTTTCTGCAGCTTTTCTGCAGCTTGTCTGCATTTCTGATACATTGTTTAAATGGGTTTCGCCTGCCTTAATAAGGCACATCATTTGAACAGAAACCTCACTGTGTGATAACAGGCAACACGTAGTGAAAAAATGCCTCAAGGTTTTTTCCTTGCTATATTTGGCTCTCTAGGCTAAGTCGATTTGAGTTGGGCTGATTATAATAAGCCAGAAAGTCACTACGAACTAATTATTTTCTGTTCATTTATGTGATTAATGGTGAAAAATTGGATAACTTTTACATATCTTGAGTCCCATATAATTAATCATCTTGAACTTTACAAAAAAAAAAAAAAAAAAAGAAAAACAAAACCCCTGAAGGTGCCCCTGGATTTTCTTCCAAAGCACTGGAGTTTCACTGGCATTAGCTCATGCAACTGACAAAATGAGGGGATGTTTTGCAGAGAAGTGACATGTTTGTATAAGTCCTCAGAGGGCATTGCTGAATTTCTTCAGCCACCAAAAGATAAGGAAATTAAAAAATGTGGTATCAAATAAAGTATTGGTTGAAATACTCACAGTGCTGAGGGAAAAAGAAAAAAGAGGGGGGCAAAAATATACAACAAAAAAGGACCTGTCCTCCAGAGACACTATACAATTTGGAGGAACTAGTATGGGGAAGACAGCTGTTTTGGGTCAGTTTGTTGACAGCCAAATTAAGCTCATAAAAAGCCCAAATCCTGAGGCATTGTAGAAAGCCAAATTACCCTCTTCCAATTTTCAAGGTAAAAAGCTCTACCTTTCTTCTATTTCATTCTCATTTTACCATTCAAAAGTTGTGTGGATAGCTTTGAAATTAAAATTAGATATTTCAAAATAAAAATAAATATATATATATATATAAGTTTCATGCTCCATCCTTCTTCAGTTAACTACCATTTTTTTCTCCTAATTTATGAAAACTAACTCTAGCAGCAAAGGTAAATATTGCAATTTAGGAAAGATGAACCATCTCTTGAACAACGACATATGAATGCTAAACTACAACTGTTCCTAGTGGCACAGATGTGTGTAAGAGGCTGGCTTTGTAGTGGGACATGTGAATCCTACATCTGGTCATGTGTTCCACGCCACAACAGCTGCAGGATTGCTAAAATGATATGCACAGACTCTGCAATTCTCTTGAATCTCAGGATATGCTCACGCTGAAACCAGAGATGACATAGGAAGAGAATTTGTGTTTACAATTTCAGATCACGGGGACTTCTAGAGATTTTAACAGCTGCACATTTATTTTGTAGTTCAAAAAAGAAAGCTGAAAATTTTGGTTCAAATGAATTCCTGTTATGCAAGCGTTGTGATTTTATTGAAAGCATTTGGATACACCAGATATTATTTCCTTACTCCTATAGATTTACTGCTTGAAATTGTAGATGGTAAAACCTCCTAAACAGCAGTTCCTTTTGCTTTCCTCGCAGATGGTCTAAGACATTTTCCACCCAAGAACATAAAATTACCCAATGTAGCAATTAGATTAGGAATCAATCTGTACTTAGTCATTAGAGAATTTACATTTGTTACTGCCTAAATCAGGCTTACGTACAAGCTATAAGTAGAAGGTCCCATTTCCAAGCTCTGGAGGAGTAACCAAAGATGCATGCTGGTATTATCACTCCATCGCGGGTCACGTTGAAGTTTGTGTCGTCACTGTGGAAGCTCAAGGAAACCTACTCCTTTTTGTCTCATGGGTAAACAACGTTCATCCTCGGGGAGATATCTTGAAGCACCACTCACTTCCAATATGGTCCTTAAGGAGAAGAATCTGTGTTCAAAAACCTCTCAGAGATTTGTTGCAACCACAGGTTTTGGAATTGCTTAAACAGCCTTGGTGATCTATTCAAAAAAACTCTGTGATTTCAGATGTTTTAAATGAAGATGTCTAGAAGGGCTTGTGGCAAGCAGGCCCCTGCTGAATGACATAACCATATCTGCTACCATTAATGCTCATTTGACATTGATTATTATGTGCTGTATTATTTCAATGATAAGGTACATATTGGTTCAGGCTGGACTCTAATGTCTTGCATAATTTCAGCAAAGAAAAGGAAAGGAAAGTTGGCATGCTGACTCCTTGACAAATGGCTCCTTTTGTCACAATCAGTATCTTCACAAAGGAAACCCAGAAAAAAAACTGGTGAGAGAGCTGGCAGATAAGCACATATTCACAGTAATACATTGAAGAAGGTTCTTCATTACTTGAAGAAGGACTATCAGAAATTCTCTGAGATCATACTTCTGCAGGAAATACACTAGAGGATCATCACATTGTGCAGTAACTATTACACACTTCCCAGACATTCACTTTGCCTCACAACTGAAATAGCCACTAGTGAAAAGTGACATTCTTTTATTTAAAAAGCATGGAGAAGGGAGCCTGCCTGAATAAGAACTGGAGCAAAGGAATTTTTGGATAAAAACATTTTATCTTTGGCTAGAATATTGACTCCTCCTCATCTTAACACAGTACAAGTTGAAGATAGTAAATGTATACATCTAAATATTTCACTTGTATCAAATTATTTTTATAGTCCTTATAGGTCCCTTTATATTGGAGGAAAAACCAGGAACTAATAAAGATAAGCTTCACTTCACCTAAAATTTCTCTCTGAGACAAATCAAACAAATCATTCCTAGGTTCATTCTACTGAATGCACAAGGTGTCTCAAGGGCTATATCAGATTCTCAGGACTTAAGTTTTACAAAGTGAATCTCACTGTTGACTTCTGTTGGCTTTGAACAGGACCATAAGTGGCTAGGGCCAGCAAATATAGAAAAAAATTAAATACATACTGAAGATTGTTAGTGTCAAGAAAAATACTTAGAGACAGTCTTACCACTAAGGTCCACTTGACTTCAATCACAGATAAGCACATGAATGTGTTAAAAATATCTCCCAACTGTTAGTTATTTTTCTTAATTTTAAACTAGTTTTGAGGTTATGATTTTAATGTTTTCTCATGCATAAGCTATCCGCCTGGGTGCACATGCGTGAGTGTCTCAGTCTCTAGCCAGTAACACTAAAACCTCAAGTATATATTCAAGCAATCAAGCCGTGTAGGTGCTGGAAGCCTACAGAGTCCTCACGCAGTAGAGATTGCCCAAGGCTGTAGTTCCACTGATTGTTCAGATGAGCTTTTTCTCTAGGCTGAACTGATGACCACCAAGCAGGTGACATAAACTATAATCTTCTGCAGGATGAACCGGATTTACTGATCTTGCTTTTGGTGTAGTCCTATCCAAAAGAGGTAGACAGGAGGAGTAGAGAAAACACCAAAATGACATGTCCAGGGTAGCAAGCAATTTTAGAGATGAAAGAGAACAGTTTTCATTGAATCATAGAATCTCCCAACTAGAAATGCGATTGGCCAAGACTGTGAAAGACAACAAAAAGTCTTTCTACAAATACAACAACAGCAAAAGGAGGGCTAGGGAGAATCTCCAGTCCCTAGTAGATGCAGGGGGAACAAGAGCCCACAAGTCTATGGGGCCGGATGGAGTCCACCCAAGAGTTTTGAGGGAACTGGCGGATGTGCTGGCCAAACCCCTTTCCATCATCTTCCAACAGTCCTGGATGACTGGGGAGGTTCCCCTGGACTGGAGGCTGATGTCGTGCCCATCTATAAGAAGGGGCACAGGCAGGATCCAGGGAACTACAGGCCTGTCAGCCTGACCTCGGTACCGGGGAAAGTCATGGAGCGGGTGATCTTGAGTGCTATCATGAAGCACTTGCAAGAGAACCGGGTGATCAGGCCCAGTCAACACGGGTTCATGAAAGGCAGGTCTTGCCAGAGTAATCTGATCACCTTCTATGACGGAGTGACTAAACTCTTGGATGAGGGAAAGGCTGTGGAAGTATCTTCCTGGACTTCAGTAAAGCTTTTGACACAGTTTCTCACAGCATTCTGCTTTGGAATCTGTCAGCCTCTGGCCTGGACAGGCGCACACTCTCCTGGGTGGAAAACTGGTTGGATGGCCGGGCCCAGAGGGTGGTGGGAAATGGAGTTAAATCCAGCTGGAGGCTAGTGACAAGTGGGGTTCCCCAGGGCTCAGTCCTGGGTCCAGTCCTGTTTAATGTCTTTATCAACGACCTGGATGAAGGCATCGAGTGCTCCCTTAGCAAGTTTGCAGATGACACCAAGCTGGGTGGAAGTGTGGAGGGTCGGGAGGCTCCAAAGGGACCTGAACAGGCTGGACTGCTGGGCTGAGACCAACGGCATGAGGTTTAACAAGGCCAAATGCCGGGTCCTGCACTTGGGGCACAACAACCCTAAGCAGAGGAACAGACTAGGAGAAGTCTGTCTAGAAAGCTGCCAGGAGGAGAAGGACCTGGGTGTGTTGGTCGACAGCGACTGAACATGAGCCAGCAGTGGCCCAGGTGGCCAAGAAGGCCAATGGCATCTTGGCTTGGATCAGGAACGGCGTGACCAGCAGGTCCAGGGAGGTTATTCTCCCTCTGTACTCGGCACTGGTGAGACCACACCTCAAATCCTGTGTTCAGTTCTGGGCCCCTCACCACAAGAAGGATGTTGAGGCTCTGGAGGGAGTCCAGAGAAGAGCAGTGAAGCTGGTGAAGGGGCTGGAGAACAAATCTTATGAGGAGCGGCTGAGAGAGCTGGGGGTGTTTAGCCTGGAGAAGAGGAGGCTGAGGAGAGACCTTATTGCTCTCTACAACTACCTGAGAGGAGGTTGTGGAGAGGAGGGAGCTGGCCTCTTCTCCCAAGTGACAGGGGACAGGACGAGAGGGAATGGCCTCAAGCTCCGCCAGGGGAGATTTAGGCTTGAGATTAGGAAGAAACTTCTTCACGGAGAGGGTGGTTAGGCATTGGAACGGTCTGCCAAGGGAGGTGGTTGGTTCACCTTCCCTGGAGGTGTGTAAGGGACAGGTGGACGATGTGCTAAGAGGCATGGTTTAGTGTTTGATAGGAATGGTTGGACTCGACGATACAGTGGGTCTCTTCCAAACTGGTTATTCTGTGATTCTGTGATTCTGTGATAGAGTCACCAGGTTGTAAAAGATCCACCAGATCATCGAGTCCAACCATTCCTATCAAACACTAAACCATGCCTCTTAGCACGTCGTCCACCTGTCCCTTAAACACCTCCAGGGAAGGTCAACCAACCACCTCCCTAGGCAGCCTTTTCCAATGCCCAATGACCCTTTCCATGATTTTTTTCCCTAATGTTTAGCCTAAACCTCCCCCGGTAGAGTTTGAGCCCATTCCCTCTCGTCCTGTCCCCTGTCACTTCAGAGAAGGGGCCAGCTCCCTACTCTCCACAACCTCCTTTTAGGTAGTTGTAGAAAGCAATGAGGTCTCCCCTCAGCCTCCTTCAAGTACTGTTTGAGGTAAGAATGAGAAGTAAGACTGAGGTGGGAGTAGCACGGGTAGTGATTTTTTTTCTGCTAAATTCTTGTGTAACATCTAGCCAGAGACAAAGTCTGGGTGCAAAATTTCAGCCTGAGACATCTTAAGGTCAATCTATACAAACCTATCTTGAGTGTGCAGGAAAATCCCCAGCAGAGTCTTTCCTTTAAATGTGCTCTTTAGAGCGCATGCTGCTGTGCATCAGGCTTGGCAGCCTCTTGCTATTCCAGCAGGATATTACATGACTGGTGTAAAGTAGATATAGTGACTGGGGTTCTTTTCTTGAATCACCTCAAAATTATTGTTAGAAGAAAAAAAAGGATTTGACAGTAGTTTATCATAGGGCTGAATATTTGCCACTGAAGGCAAAGAGCACAGATGCGGAGGTACACCAGCTGAAGTCTGTGAATCACCTAGCTGGGATGTGATACTGATATGGCCATTCCACTGTCCTATGCCCAGTCTTCATCTCATGCAATTTTCAAAGAATCAGCAATCTTCTTTTTTATTAATGCACAACCTATTGTGATACTGTGCTTGGTGCTGTATATTTCACATACATATTCTAGTACTGTGATTCTGTTTGAAGCCACGTGTTTTGGCTGTATGTTTAAGTCGTGTGGGCGGTTATTAACAATAAATGAGTTTGTGTTTACAGACCTGTGGTGTTTATTCACCCCACAGTTGAAAAAGGATGCTAAGGTCCCTGAATGTGTGCGGAAGACGTCTAGAGATATGGTGAAAGGGCTGGAAGAAATGTTGCTTGAGAAGTGATTAACAACCTTGGACTTGTCTAGTTTGGAGAAAAGAAGGCTGAGGAATGACCTCATTGCTTTCTGCTGCTTCCTGAGGAGGGGAATCAACATCATAGAATCACAGAATCATTTAGATTGGAAAAGACTTTTAAGCTCATAAACCACCATAAACCTAATACTCCCAAGACCATGACTAAACCATATTCCTAAGCACCACATCTACATGTCTTTTAAATACCTTCGGGGATGGTAATTCAACCTTCAAGCAAACTTCCTTCAGTAGCCTTTTCCAATGCTTGATAGCCCTTTCAATGAAGAAATTTTTCCTAATATCCAACCTAAAGCTCCCACGGCACAACTCGAGGACATTTCTTCTTGTCCTATCAGTTGTTACTTGTGCAAATAGACCAACATCTGCCTCACTAAAACCTGCATTCAGGTAGTCGTGAAGAGTAACAACATTTCCCCAGCCACCTTTTCTCCAGACCTAACAGTTCCATTTCCCTCAGCCACTTGTCTTAAGACTCGTGCTCTAGAGCCCTCATCTGGGTCCAAAGCTGTGTCAGAGATGTTTAAACTAGACACTAGGATTATTTTTTTACCGAGAAGGTGATAGAACACTGGGACAGGCTTTCTAGAGAAGAGGTCAATGCCACAAGCCTGTCAGTGTTGAAGAGGTATTTGGACAATGCCCTTAACAACATGCTTTAACTTAGTCAGCCTTGAATTGGTCAGGCAGATAGACTAGATTCTCATCAGAGGTCACTTCCAGGTGAAATAGTCTCATCTCTCCTCTCTTCTTCTCCTTTTCTCACAGGATAAGACTGTAGAATCACCCGGGCTTCACCTGTTTTAACTCTGATATGCCCACAATATTTTGGCAAGCCTGAGGTAGGCTGAGAGATAGCACCATAACAGCTCAGTCACTGTGTTTAGTCCCAGTTATTCTGAAGATCCCTGCCATACATACCTGTGGACTTTCAGGCTTCATGCTCCCTAGCTGTTTTGAATTTAGCCATTCACTGGCACCAGATGAAGATAACATTTATTTTATGCCTATTACAACTTAAATCAGAGCTAAAGAGGATAGCTTACTACTTAAAAAGGAAAGGCCATACCACATGCACAGAAGACTGGTGAATACGTTAATACCTCCATCACTTGAGAGGGTGCATGTACTAGTTTGGTGGTGGAATTTTCTGCAGAACTGCAAGATCAGCTTACTCCCTGCTGTGCCTTTTCTTCCCAACACACCTCCAAAACCAAGGATAAATACTTGCTTCCTTTCACCTACTTTTTCCCACCTCGTGCCACACATGTTTCTTCATAGCCTATAGTTGAGTACTTAAACTAGTACGTTAGGACCTAAGACATGTTTGCTCCAATTTATTTTCTTGTAGATGGATAAGAGAAGTGAGCATACAGAAATGCTCTAAATACTAGCTTATCACATAAAAAGGAAGTTCACTTTCCCACCAGAGAAGAAGTACCATATACATCCTCCAGGGGACTTTCAGTCACGTCCGTACAAAACTAAAGTCATATCTCACTTGCAACAAATATCAAGACCTAACCTCTGTGTGTTAGGGAAGAAAATTGTTTTTTTAAGTTTTAAGTTAACATTTAATGGATCCAATCCCCAGTAAGCATTATTTGTTATAGCTTCAGCAAAGCAACACTGATTTCTGATGATAAACATTCAGAATTGGGGGAAAGTCTACTGTAGAGTGTGCATATTCTCTATTTGCTATTTATTACCATTATGCATTTTATTGGTTTTATAAAATTTCATAATACCAATAAAAAAGAATTCTAAAAAAATATGTATGCCATCAAATTGTTCTTTGGCAGAACTGATTTTACAATAAGATTGGACTGTATGTTGATGTTTAATTTTATTTTTATAGTATTTTTAAAAGTCTTTTTGTTATATATGCATATTTATTATTTTGAAATATCTTGGGATGACTTTGTCAAGAAAGGTGCCATGTAAACAAAATTTTTTTGATCTGATTATAAGCAGAACAACAATCAAAGATGTGAGATATTTGCTAATAAATTTACATTTGACAATGCACTTAATGTCCTTTTTTAGCTTTGCATTTTCATTCACTAAAAGTTATGGAGATGACAAGTTACCTCTCCCTACTGGATCTTTGATTGACAACTTAACTTCCATCAGTCCTTCTGTAAACTGTAGTAGAAAGGTTTAATTGTGTTTGTAATTAATTGGATTTTAATCAGACCGCATAAAAGAAATTGAAGAAGTTTGTTTTTTTTTAAAAAAAAGTGGTAAAAAGCCCTCTTTTAACATATTGCTAGGAATGCAGAAATATTCATTGCTACAATAGTTTGAATAGTGAATTAAAATGCATTCATGATTCAATACAAAATTAGTTAGATTAGTTAGCATTTGAAGAACAGTTTAATATATTCCAGAGGAAGGGAAAAAAAGAAAACCTGCAAACATGAAGCTTAGTTTATTTGAAACTATTGCGTTGAATAGAGCTCTCCAAAAAGGTATCTTCTAAGACTTTTAATTTGCTTGCATTGAAACTTGTAAACATTCATTAATAATGTTCTATGGGAAATAATTTTCAACTCCTTTTGCGTACTGTTGTAGCATCTATTGAAATAATATTTTGCCATATCAGAAAGATAAATCCTAATAAGGAAGGCAATTAAAGCCAAGTGGAGAAACAAAAACTTCCATAATGTTATCTCTAAGTACCAACTGGTAATGAATTGAATGCAGAAATCTACGTGGGAGTTCACAGTCTTTTCAGAGTCTTCAGGATTGGGATAAGTGGGTTGGCCCTTGTTCCCAGATTCACTACTTTTGTGCTTCTTCCATTTCCCAAATCCTCACTAAATCTGGGTCTGGAGAGTTTTATGCACGCAAAAAGACTGACCTAAGACTTCCACACATCTGGGCACATAGACTTTTGTATGCTCAAGCAATTATATTTAAAACTATTAAAATTAAGAAGAAGAAAAGGGAAGTGCAACCAAAAGTAACAAGTTTCTGATAGAATCACTATAAAAATAAAGCTATGGGCTGAGTGCCAGCATTACTGTTTAGGTGTCTTCATCCTTTTTTATAGGCTATCCCGTTGGATCTGGTGAGATTTAATGACTTGCAGTGGCTGAACTATGAAACATTCAGATGGTGGAGGCTTGAGACAAGGACACTTTTTCAAAAGGTCTGCAGCCCTACATTACTTGTTCTGGTTTTAAAGTTACTTTCCACAGCAATCTTGCAATGGTTGAAGGGTATTGACAGTATAGCAATGTCAAAAATGGACTAACAGAGCTGTTTAGATGCAGACAGGTGACTGGATTAATCTTCTCAGGACAGTGAAATCCCTTTTAATTTATTTTCCTCCACACCTTCTACATTTTTACCCCTCTCCTAGCTTTTGTTACGTTGAACAACTTCTTAAAGAACAGTGGTTTGGGGAGAGAAAACACTGCAGTAAATAATTGTTCACATTCTCTGTCAATTAGTTAAGTCACTAAAGAGAAAAATGCATAAAAAAGTGATAGCAATAAATGTTAGAGGTCAGATCCTATGACAGTGCTATGAGACCAGGTCTGATTCAGATTTAGCATTCTGCTTTTGACACACAGAAGCAAAGAAGAAGTCTCTCGAAAGACAGTGATCATATAGTTACAGACATAATTAATTTCTTCTGCCTACATAGTTTGGGTTGGGGTTTTTTTCTCATTTTTTAGGCTATTTACCCAAGCATGAAAGCCCTTGATGAAGTTTTGTGCTTCTGCTTCCAAGTTGTTTCCTGTCACCTTCCTTGTAAAAAAAGAATGACATTTCTACAAAGCATCCCTAGTAGTGTATGTTTTAAGGTCACCTAGGAAAGAGTTAGTTCTACATTAAGTTTTACCTTGCTGATAACAAGATGGATTTAGTAAGTGATGAGAAATGACAGGGTACACATGTACATTAAAGCAGATGACAGGAAATTGAAAACTTTACTGTAACTTATTAAACATTGATTTTCCAGACATTCCGTGATATTATTTGACAAAAATAAATGTTAAGAGTAACAACAGCAGAAACAGTTGGGAAGGAATATGGTCTCATTTTGGAGCTGGTATTGAAAAGCAAGATCAGAGAGGATAAGAGAATATCTGATGAAAACTGCAAGACCAGACACTTAAAAGAAAACTAAAAAGTACCAAAAATATTATACTGAGGATCAGAGACTGTAAGTCCACAGAAGAATGGGCAGTTAGCTATAACATCTACTATTCAACTCAGTTTTTTATTTTTAATGTTGCTTTTTCTTCAGAGATTTTGGATAGCTTTATACTCTCCAATTTAGACACCCTATAGAGACTGTACTTAACCAATTATCAGATGTGAAAATATGGTCTACATTCAGTAAATTTCTAAAGTTCATTTATGAATGAACCTTGGGTAACCTGATCTAGTGGGATGTCCCTGCCCATGGCAGGGGGATTGGAACCAGATAACCTTTAAGGTCCCTCCCTACCCTAACTATTCTATGATTCTATGATTCTGCGATTCTATGATTAAGTTTGAAAAGTTGTCCTCAACCAAGAATTTTATATCTCAGTCCTGTCCTGAGAATTATTCCCAGCTTAAAGAGATGTATAGAGTATTATCCAGGACCAGATGATGGTACTCTTAGTCCTCAGCTTTGATAATAACTTTACAAGTTATTATGGTTTAATTTCAGTTTTCATTTGAACAGAAATTTGTTGAGTTAATGCAAAAGGCTACGAAGTCCAATATAATCATTTTAATGCATCTTTCTCCGGTAATCTGTTAGAAATAGATCCTTTCTGAAATCAACCAGTGTTAAACTTCACTAAAGATTCGGGGTTATGCTCAGTGAACAACTTAGTGATCTTCAGCAGCAAAGAGGATTAGCTACAAGATGATATGCAGTGGCTTAACCAAATGAATACAAATGGGAGTGCAGAGGCTGGTTGAATTCTGGGGAGGATGGCAGCTTTGCAAAGGGGAGAAGCAGCCCAGTAAGTGTGAGCTATGTGAGGTCAGATCAGGTCACACGTGGTTGCAGTGCAGAGTGAGTTCAAAATGACAACTGTGACAGTACTAGGGGCTGGCTGTCTTGCAGTCATTTGACTCTGTACGTATTTAAGTATCCTAGCCTCACATCAGGACTGACACATTACTTCCTGACAGCTCTTGTCTCATCACTATAAGAAGTAGTACAATTTTTGTCCACTCATGGCACAGCTGTACTTAAGATTATTGTCCTTCTGGCAATTTTAAATCAGTAAAGATCAGGATTAGGACCATTTGTCTCATATAGAGGAATTACCACTAAATGTTCCTTTTCATATGGGCTCACCTTAAAACAAGATGGCCTTCCTCACATTGCCTCCTAGGAAAAATCCCTTTCATTTCTGCCTTTGAACCACTGTCTAGGGGCTGCCTGGGAGCAGACTACTCATCACAATTCAAACCTATACCACAAGCAAGAGAATAATTAAATAGTATCGATGATTTCGTACAGTGTTTCAGCCTTTCTTTTGATTCTTTATTTTATCAGTGAGAGTGTAGTGCCTGAATTGTACCTCCTACAAACATGTATTACAAATGGACAAGCTGTTTAATTTATTTTATATATAACATGCAGTGATGTTTCATTCTCCAATGCATACCTCCGCACACAGAGTGGAACAGAAATATCTTTTCAGGGACAAGACTTGAAAGTACTAAATATATCACTAAAATCATAGACTTTTTATCTAGTTTCAGATTTTTCATCAAAACATTTTTTAAATGTCTAAGCACTCGGATTTTTGGTAGAAAATGTTTGCCTGCATTTTTTCATGTGTCAGTGAAAACAAATAAACGAATACAAAACAAAAAGATATGCAGTTATCATACTTGCTTTTTAATAGTCTGATCTTTTATTCTATTATGCTTTCTTTTTCTCATTTTACTTTCTAGAACAGGTAGGACAATAGTGATAACTTCACCAAAAATTTAAATTTAAAAAAATATTGTTGCCATTTCCTAAAACCATAGTCTTTACGTGTGTGTGTTAACTGCTTAATTAAAGATTATGGGATGTCCAAGTTTTCAGACATTTGTAGTATTCCTGAGTGTTACCATTGGCTAGAGTATAAGAATAGATAAAGAAGTCAAAATATTTTTGTCTTCTTTTAGGTATTTTTTTTCTCTTCTTTGTAATAATATCTAGCTCTGTGGTATAGTAGTGCTCTTATTGTGCTCACAACATTCTGAGGATTCTTTGTCTCCATTGTAAGTGGCAACTTATGACATCTTCCACATTAAAACTGCTGTGCTGCTGGCATATTGTTTCCTTGGTAAAATACACTTGAGAGTGAAATGGCAGCTAGGTAAGTCAAAAAGTGAGTAGATGTTTTCTGGCTTTTGTGGGTGACGCTGAGAGTACTGGTGCTCTGAAGCATTAGGCACCTGGCACCAAATTTAATTACAATGCAATTTGGAACATGTTCAGACACTACTCATATCATTCCAAGTTCTACACATGTACATATTTTATGAAAGTTTTGCCTGAGGGCATTCAGCATAATGATACTTTGAACTAAAAAGTAAACCCTTTTATAGAGAAAGAAAGAGTGATACATGTTTTTTATTCTCTTGTCATTACCCTGTTTGGATAAAAGCAGAGAGGGAGGTTCCTCAGGTAGATCTTCCAGTCCTTCATTAAATACAGTATTTAATTCTGTCTTTAGCAGACAGAGATGTAATCAAATCTACTCGCCTACCCAAGGCCTCACAGAAATATATTGTTAAAATCTAGTGTTCTAAATCCTCAAACTCTTTTGCTTTTCTAGTTGGTTAGTATTGGATCAGCTATTTTGACAGTGCCATCAGGCAAAACAAGCACTTCCTTCTGAGGAAGCACTTTTTTATTATTCTTTTTTTATTTCCTTGTAGTTATAACTATATGAAACATTACAGTGATCTCCGATGACCTGTGATAGGGTTAGGCATTGCCTACATTACTGGTTGAACTAAGTACAATAAATAACATAACAATACGATTTCACACTGAATGCATCAAATTATATTCAGATGGAGGGTTCCATACAGAGTAAATTTCTTCACAAAGGACGACTAGAGGTGTACAATGGAAATTTTTTTACTGTTTTATGAACAGGTGAGTTATGAGGTCCCCTACAGAAGCCTACTAGAATGAGTCAGTGATTAATCTGCATAACTAATGAAGTCATGCAGTTATTTCTATGCAAATGCTGGTGTAATATAAAGCTGCATGGCATGTTCAGTGATGAGGAGTACATCTCACACATGACATCAGTATATTTGGGCAAGGCTCAGTTTCACCTCCAGGAAAGATTTTTAAGAAAAAAATGAACTGAATTTAGAAACTTTAGGAAGAAGCACAGTTAATTACTTTGACACTTCACTTCAGTAATAAATTTCTCCAGATGTGTAAGCCCCTCTCTTTCATATAATTCTTAGCTTCCCTGTTTTGCAGTCTGTTGCTTAGTGCTCTGTTGATTTTACAAGCTCAAGTCTCAGATATAAGTACCATGTCTTATCCATTTGATTTGGACTAAAGATCTAGGCCTGGATGAATTTCTGCAGTTGCAATGTAAGAGTAAGTTATAATGTCTCAACAGGTATTTTTTAAAGAATAGATTCCTCATCCTGTGATAAACAGCTTCTTGCAGTGAAAGCAGCATGTGAACTAATGCTAGATGCAAAATGGCTACTCTAGCAGCCTATTGTGTCGTTATGCTACCAGTATCATGGCTTTTGGAAGCCTGCTGCAATACTTTGCCATAAGATTCACTATTCCATTTAGCACATTAAATCTAAAGGTCACTAGCAGTATCTCCTTTTAGATAGATTTTGTTGTGTTCTAGTGGCACACCTGCTAAATAACACAACTTGATAGTGTTTGGTCAGGAACAAAGACTGACAACAATTCAGAGATCAGTAAATGTCTTTGATAACAACACCCTGAGCCACTCGAGGTATAGGCAACAGAGATAACCCAGCTGGTGTTACTTTCTTTCCAAAGCTATAACCCTAATACAATCCAGGAGGAGGAAGTAAAATAGATTTGTTACTAGTGTTGGACTTCTCATCCACAAACAAAATGCCACGAGGCTGCACCCAAGAATATGAGGTCTGTTCAAAAGATAAAAAAAAAAAAAAAAAAAAAAAGAATAAGAAAAAAAAAAAAGCCTGCAATTTGCAAGGGAAATCCTGAAAATAATTTCCTCTTTTGTTGGTAAACTATCCCTCATGGCTGCTAGTCCTGCCACACCATCTGTTAGCTACATTAGTGACCTCGCAATGCAAGTGACAGTCATGTAAAACAAGCAACAGAAACATTAGTAAAGTCAGCCATTTCCAAAGTAATTTTAACTAATATGTAGAAAAAAATTATTAAAAATGCTTCCCTTTTCCCTAAAGTCTTTGTATGTTCTGAATTACCTAACTTTGAATGAACACCTTTAATGGTTATGAAACATTCAGTTGCCTTTTATTTTTCTCAGTTGTTTCTATTTTATTGCATCCCCTGGTTCTAGCCAGGACAGAAAAGAAATTACAGAGATATCTTGAGAAAGGTTCTTACTGTGGTAGTATCATGTCAGCAAGAAGAATCTGAAATCTAATAAAAAGGCAGCTCCTACCAGTATGTTGAGCATGCAGGAGGGTTTGCTACATTTTTAAACACATCTCATTTGTGTTCATACAACACTTTCAGACCTCAGCCACATCATTGGGTGCTAAAAATAACACTAGCAACAACAATAATAGTAACAACAACAATAATAATAGTTCCTTGTTTTATAGATGGAGTCCATGTGGTCGTGTCTGATCTACTCCTGATAAGTAAGGCTGTGGATCATGCACCACACTATTGAGAAGTGAGGATAACCTTGAGAAGGACCCAGGCTTGGTGAGGTGATGTGAGGTGTAGTGAGATGAACAGTATTACTAAAATCACAGTCTACCTCCAAGAGTTCACTTGAAAAATTTAAACTCTATTCATGTTTTCAACCCATCTCTTGCATACCACTGACCATCTGCCCCATCCCTTCACTCCTCGACACTGTCTGAACTTGATAGGTCCCGACAGGGGCAAGCTCTAGCCTTGCTGATTTCAGATGTGTTTTTTTTCAGCTGAGCCAATAGGGTGAGTTCATTGTTTCATGCTATTTTTTCCTCCTTTGTTTTTCCTACCACAGATCATAACAAGGAAATACTTCACAATAGAAATGTCTTTCCATGATGGCATGGTTTACGTGACCCTAGCTGTGTAATAACAGAGACTCAGCCCTCTACAAGCAACAGTAGGCTTCTCAAAGCAATATGGCTGTACTATCTCCAAATTAAACAAAAAGGTGCATTGCTACTGCATAGAAAGTCTATATGTAAAGCTGAAAGATGTGACAGTCACCAGACTCTTCCCCTTGCAGCACAGAAATAACGGTTAACTATGCCCTTGCCACTGGATGCTATTTATCCCTGTGCAGTCACTCCACAGTCCTCATTGTCCCAGTTTCTACACAGTTTACATGTCTACATAAATCTATCTTCATAATTCCTTCCTTTTGTGATTATCTTCTTTATTTTACATGACAGAAATTTAGGCACAAAAGATGAAGTGACTCTTTCAAGGTCATTTAGGAGGTCTAGTAGAACCAGTAATAAAAATCCTCCTGTGCTCCAGATCTCCAAATAGCATGTTAAGTATAAAACCTTAAAGCCACTGTTCCTGTTCTTGTGTTTATCAATTAACAAGTGCAGTACAACTAGGATATTATAAATGAGTTACACATTTACTGACTACTTAATTATAAAAGTAACAACTCACTATGTTCAATCTCTATCTTATAGCAAGAGAAAGGACGATGCATGTAATATCTGAAAACAGACTTTGTACCTCTTATTTCCTCCTTTATATTTCTGCAAATGTCTTCTTTTTTTCTTTTTTTTCTCTCTTTTTTTTTTTTTTTATTAACACTGTAATCCACATGGAAAAAACCTACAAACATATAGATGGAAATCTGGCATTTTTGTTGGTAATCTAACACAATCCCCCGTCAGTGCATGTAAAAATCTTCTTCCAAACATCTTTGTAAGGTTTGAGATAATGAAGGTTTCATTGTAGATTTACAAGAAGATAGAATTCCATGATGAACCTTATCTTAAAATAACTGTAAGCATAATTATCCAGCAAAAATACACCTCTAGTGAGTGTATTTGCTTGAAAAAGACTGCCCTTTGTCCTAACCTAAAAGCATATTCAGCAGCCACAGTGTACTGGAAAAGGAATCAAGAATATATCTTTCTTTCCTCTACTTCCCATCAAAATAATAATTTTAAAATTTCCTTAGGAAAAAGGAACAATTTAGGAAAAATCGGAAGAAAGTTAGATTCAGGTTAGATCTGGTATTGGGGTATTTATCCTGAACTTGTATGTTAAAAGGAGGATACTAACCCAGACTACTAATCTAACATGTTCTGCTGTCGTTATTCTTGCTAAGGAAAGACCAACATCTCACAGGCTGAGAGGGGAGAAACTCATTCTCACTACACTCCTTTAAGTGTACAGTGCACAGCCTGGATAGTGCAATGTTTCATATAAATTATAATACCTTGTAATTCATTTCATTTCTTTCCTTGGAACTGAATTACTGATCAAGGGCTAAAGCTGCTTCTCACTCTTGAAGAAAAATTACTACGAGTTCTCCTTTCTGATGGGAGGTTCCCACAACCCTGCCAGTGTTTAGTTAATAGCAACTAATGACAGAAAAGAGGTGACCTGGTGCATGTTAGCTTCCCTGACTCACACTTACAATCACAAAATCATAGAACCATAGAATCATGGAATTACCAGGTTGGAAAAGACCCACCGGATCATTGAGTCCAACCATTCCTATCAAACACTAAACCATGCCCCTCAGCACCTTGTCTACCCATGCCTTTAACACCAGGGAAGGTGACTCAACCACCTCCCTGGGCAGCCTTTTCCAGTGCCCAGTGAACATTTCTGTGCAATATTTTTTCCTGATGTCCAGCCTGAACTTCCCCAGGTGGAGCTTGTGGCCATTCCCTCTCATCCTGTCCCCTGTCACTCGGGATTAGAGGCCAGCAGCCTCCTCTCCTCTTAGCAGGGCATATGAGAAAAGGGGTGGACAGCAATAAAAAAGCCTTCTTTGCTACACATGGCCACTTCCTTCACCACCTCATCAGTTCTCTATTTGTAAAACATGAAGATATAAATAGTCTTCCTTCGCTTTAACTGCACGTTCTTCAGGGCAGTGGCCCATACAGTGTTCTTCAGGGGCTGGCCTTCGGTGATGTATCTGGATGTTACTGCTTTTTGTAATATGAAGACCACAATACACTGGAAACTGCAGTTAAAAACCTCCAGGTCTTGACTATGACATCTTGTGTTTGCAGGAAGTGCAGGGGCAGCCATTAGTTTTGAAAACTGGACGGCATTTCTGTGTGAAGACATAGAAGACTTATTTTTTTTTTAGTTAATGAGTATTCATATGTCACAGAAAACAAACTTGAAGGCTTGAATGCTACACTAGATTCAACAGGGATTCTTCTGTGTTGTACCAGTGTTGACAAGCAAGCAGCAATCACCAATCAATTTGGTTTATTTGGACATGTCAGCATTTTATGAGGTAAGCAGTGCTGCCAGAAGAAACAAGTAAGGTAAATTGACATGTGTGTTGTTTGAATACAGATTAACAGAGTGAGTAAAAGCATATTATTAATAAAGAGGGAAAGTTCTCTGGGATGCAGAATTTTACATTTCAATGTGTTTTTCTTAAATGAAGATAACTTCCCCCTTAGATTAGAGTTGGCGAAATGAGTTGATGTTGGCAACTACTGTCATTGTAACTGTCTAAAGATTCCATACAGGCCTGGCAAGCTGGTTTGCAGTGGAACTTAAATGAAAAAGTTGTTCTATCACAGCCTGTAAAAGTGATCCAACTGAAGCACCTACAATGAGAAAAGCTGTGCAACTGTGATTCAGCCTGGTTTAGAATGTGGGCTTTCATTCTGAGACTAGCTTTCAAAAATAATAAGCCTAATTTTTAATTACAAATTTCTCTGGCAACTATTTTTTGTCCTAGCAGAGAAAGTCAGATTTCACCTCCTGGATTCTGCTAACTTTCAGAGAAATAGGCCAATAAAAATCAGTCAATGTCTTACAAGTAGTGTATTCTTTCAAAGTTATAGAGTAAAATTAGAGACCATTGAGGTTAGAAAAGCTCAAAAGGTGACAAAAATCCTGTAGTGGCTTCTTACCAGATTCATCTTGTTCAGTTAGTCTTGAATTGGTTGCTTTCCAACTCAGTAGCATTGCAGATGGCTGGATGCCATCCTCAGCAGGGGTGAAATGAAGAAAGTGAGCAAAATCAGATTTGCTTTGCTGTTATTAAAGGCAGATACCTAGGAAGATTAAGCTTAAAGTTGTTGCGTATATCAGAGTTTAGACTCCTCTATTTCCAATTCTGTTAGGTAGCACTTTACAAGATGTATTGTTGACTGCAATGAGATTCTGGAAATATCTGGTATCTAGGCAAATATTTTCAGGCAATTAGTTCAACAAAATATTTGATGAGAATTCATCTCATTTAAGTTTTACTAATTTAAAGTTAGCCAGTGATTCTTCTCTTGTCATCTTGTAGCAAACAGACATAGAAATGTCCTTAAAAGGATCAGGCATTCCATTTACTATTTAAGAATGGAATGAATTGCCTGTTTCTTTCCATTGATTCTAAAGGTAGTATACATGGCTGATTCATAACAGACACTTTGCTTTTAGGTTGTGAAACACAGTGGAGATGACTCTTCTGTAATAATCATTTGATATGGTCACCATGGACCACTCTTCAGTGCATTAGATCAGCCTCGAAAATCACTGCTGTAGCAATTCAAAGCTGCTTGAAAAGCAAACCAGCATCTGTGGCAAACTCACAAACTCACTTGCAATGCTTTTCTTACTCAGTCAGAATGAGAAGGTGTGTCCTCATGTTGATCCCATGCAGTCATTAGAAATGTATGCCCCCATGCCGATCTTAGTGGTTTACTTAATGTACTACTAGCATTCCTTTAAATACATCTTTGCCAAGCCCTCATATCAACAAAAAGTGTTAGGGCAAGTCCAGTTATCATTATATGCTGAAGGATGAGAAGAACTTGGGGATACTGGGAGATGAAAGGCTGCACATGAGCCCAAAGTGTGCACATGCAGCCCAGAAAGACAATTGTGCTCTGGGCTACATCAAAAGAAACGTGGTCAGCAGATCAAGGGGAGTGATTCTCACCCTTTGCTATGCAGTAGTGATTCCACACCTCAGAACTGTGTCCAGCTCTGGAGGTCTTAGCACAGAAAAGACATGGAGCTGTTGGAGCAGATCCAGAGGAGGGCCACAAATATGATCCCAGCTGTGGAACACCTTTCCTGTGAGGAGAGACTGAGAGTGTTGGGGTTGTCCAGCCTGGAGAAGTCAAGGCTCCAGGGAGACCTTATTGTGACCTTTCAGTTCTTAAAAGAGGTCTGTAATAATTATGGGTACAAACATCTCAGTTGGGCGTGTAGTAGTAGAAGGGATAATGGTTGTAAACTAAAAAAGAATAGATTTAGAAATAAGGAAGAATATTTTTATCAGGAGAGTGATGAAATACTGGAAATGGTTGCACAGTGAGGTGGTAGAAGTCCCATCCCTGGTAATTCTCAAGGTCAGGTGGGATGAGGCTCTGAGCAAGCTCATCAAGTTGAAGATGTCCCTACTCATTGCAGGGGACTTGTACTAAATGAACTTCAACAGCCCCTTCCAGTCCAAACTGGTCTGTATTTCTGTGATTGTAAATAAAGTTTATAAGTTTTTCACTGTCTAACTTTTAATATATATTGATCCACACTGTTAGGATGACCAGCAACAGACAGATAGATCTTGTGAGGATATAAGAAGCACTAAGATAAGATCTTATACTGCTGTTGTAACTTCTCCTTTGCTTGGTTTCAGTAAGGTTAAAAGCCTGCTTGCTCCAGTTCTACTTATATTTTTAGGAGATCTCACTAAATTCTGGACAAATAGGTGAGATACAGTAAAACTGCTAACTGCACATTAACTCTGCTCCTCAAATGAAGTTTTTCGAGTCTGATAGTGCTGTGGAATAGATTGGAGCATAAATCCTTATGTTTTGTGATATAAACCTACCATTTGCTGAGCTAGGCTGGGAAGAAATTTCCCCTCTGGGCAACAATTATCCATGAGGTTGGGAGCTTGGGAAATCAGGTATTATATGAGCTCTGGTCTTCTATTGTATCAGCTGTGAAAATCAAGAGAAGGGTAATATTTGCTGTCAGTCCTCCAAATGAGGTTCAACCCTCTAACAGATCAAAGCCCTGTAAAGCTTCTGAGCTTTCGACATAATTTATTATTATAGATAAACTATTGACTTTCCATACTTTTTTATGCACTGGCCATACTAAAAAAAATTATGAACATATGCAATTGCAAAAGAGAAAGCAATGAACTCAATGGTTTTGAAAACTAGTTTATTAGCACAGATATGCTGTTATGTCAGGAAAATGTTGCTAATGCAGATGAAAATAAAATGCAAAGCTATATTTTGTAGTGGTACAGAAAAGCTACAGAGGTAGCCTGACAGGTGGAAGAAATTAGTCCATTAAAATACATAAAGAATATAAAATGAAAATTTTGTAGGTATGGTTATTTTCAATGTCCAGTCAGCATTGTTTGTAGAAATCTGTGTATTCTTTCCCCTTCAACAGTATCTTAGAATATTACAGTGCAGAAAAAAAAAAAAAAAAACAAAACAACCTTCAGCCATGAATATATGAATATAATAGAAATTATATGAGGCTGAGGAAGGGGAAAAAAAAGCAAAACAAACCAAAACCCACATGCTGAATTATCTGGGGAAAATAATAACTATTCAATGAAGCTATATAATAGTATGTCAGTAATTGATACCCTTGAACACTCCAAAGGTCTGAAAGAGATTTTATAGGAGCAACAAATGAGATGTGAATTTAAAATGTAAAGGAAAGTTTAGTGCAGTTTTGTTCTTCGTTAGCAAGTCTATCATATAATAGGTTAAAAATGCTGTAACTCTTTCCTTTCCCATTACATCAAACAGATAGACAAAGATCTCTACCCATGGACACAGCAGATGCAGAGTTCTACTTGTTCTCCCAAGAATCCTTAAGAATAATACATTCATCTGTTTGTTCTCTATCACCTTGGAACCATAGACTAGATGTTAAGTGATATTTATACATTTCTATTTAAAGCAAACTTTTAGTTTCATTTCATGCTTAAAAAGAAAGAAAAAAGTAGTTAGATCATTATTTTAAAGTTTTTCTTCCTAGTACAGATTTTATTTTAACACAGAGCACACAAAAAATGGATAGCATTGCAACTCATTCTTATTTTGTGATTTTCTGTCTTTTTTCCTTTTCTTAACTACTTGTAGCTTTACAAATTCATCAGTATAAGAAAAATTATGCAGTATGAAGACCAATCTGCAACAGAATGTCTTGATACTTCTAATTGTTCAAAATTCTCATCTGTGTCCAGAAAGTAATGAAGTGTCAAAATCCTTATGTTACTTTATATTCTACCATTTACAACTGGAAAGAAATGGGAAAGTGATGAAGTATTAAAACATAAAAGACAAAATACTTCAAAAAAAAAAAAAAAGAAACATAAAGGGAAAATAACAAAGGAAAAGTTCAAACTAAATATAAAATTTGAGAAAATAGAGAAAAAACATGAGAGCTTAGTTTCTTTGTCTTATCTCTCTGCCTATCTATCTATCTATCTACTCATTTGTTTTTTACTTATTTGTTTCTTTGTTTGTTTGTAGTCCAGTCTAATAAAGTAACAGACTGATATTTTGGAGTATTTATTTTTAGCAAATCTATTTTTCAATGTGGGAAAATAATGCCAACCAAGTTGAACTCAATGTATTCATGAACAGTATTTGGAAACCAGAAAAAAAGAAAGGAAATACATATGTATTTTCAAAGACATTTATGTCTTTGATATTATAATTAATTGTCATTTAGTTACGACGTTACAATCCCAGTGCATCGGGCTGCCCAAGGCCCCATCCAACCTGGCCTTGCACACTACGAGGGATGAGGCAGCCACAGCTTCCCCGGGCAACCTGTGCCAGGACCTCAGCACCCTCATTGTGAGGGCCGTCTCATGTCAAGCTTTTCATCGATCAGCGCCCCTAAGTCCTTCTCTGCAGGACAGCTCTCAGTCAACCCATTGCCCACAATATCTGCAAAGTCATGGCAGCCAATAGAAGTCCCTGGTGACTGGAAGAAGGGTAAGATTCTCCCCATTTTTAAAAAAGGGTAGAAAGCAGGACCCAGGGAACTACTGACCTGTCAGCCTAACCTCTGTGCCTGGGAAGATCATGGAACAGATTCCTCTAGAATCTACACTAAAGCACATGGAGGACATGGAGGTGATTTGAGACAATCGGCATGGCTTCACCAATGATAAGTTCTGCCTGACTGAAGTAGTGGCTCTCTATGATCAGATAACCACAGCTGTGGACATACGAAAATGAGCGGATGTGATCTATCTGGATTTCTGTAAAGCCTTCGACACGGTCCCCCAAAATATCCATCTCTCTGAACTGGAGAGATAGGGATTTGATGGGTGGAATGTTTGGTGTTCAGTGCATTTCTAATGTGTCCCTTTCAGGAGGTTTTATTTTTTTTTTTTTTTTCCTTTTTACCTTGGTGTCAGTAAACTTTTACTGCTACCATATTAATTCATCATCATTAACAAGAGAACTACTCCAATCATAGTGTCATATACTGAGGGTAAAAATTTAGTCTAAAATTTTGTAATGTTATTAACAGCACTGAGTCTACTGTGGTAACAATCCATAAATTGCAAAGCTGAGTAGAAAATAAAATTGTAGCTGTAATATATTTTTTATAACAGTTGCCTGTCAGTAATCTGATGCAAATATTTATTTCAGCAAATAACACTGATTAATAATTTTTCATTCATATGCATTTGTCTATCACTTGACTGTAGAGCTGCTGTTTGTCCATTCAAAAATAATACTAAATAAAAAGTTTCTGAAAGCACTGTGATGAAACAAAGTCAATTGATATTTTTTAAAAAGTTAAGTTTTTGCATTTGTTCACGGGTATATAGATTTGCTTGTCTACCATGCTTATAAAAACAGGTTATCATTGATGAACAAAAGAACTACAAGAGGAACATGCCCATCGTATAATGCTTATAATTGCATTTGTCTGTAAGCATATCTACTTTATATATTTCTGTTCACATGTATTCATGTAAATTGGTAGTAAAATAAATATAATTTTGTATTCTGATACATAATGATGCTTTCCTTTGTAAAAAAGAACTGAAGTACACATGTACTTGTCAGAAATTTCAGTTTACATTTTCTGTTCTGGTTTTCAGTGGCTCTTTCTTAGTTAAAAATAAAAAAGAGGGGAAACATAAATAAAAGCAGAATTAGTCTCTATCTGGCCCTTTTTGAAAACAAATCCAGCTTGCCAATATAATTTATTGCTTGTGGTTTTCTGAGGTACAGTAGAAAACATATGAAGAACCTAAATCAGTAATTTATATTTCTTTGGAAAATTTGCTGAAGAAGCCTTGCAATGTTTTTCAACATATATATTACAGCCTAGCAATTTCAATTCAATGCATAGCTACTTATTAAAAGATTAAATTCTGGAAGTTTTTTTGCTAGTTTTGAAAATTTACAAATCTGATTTAGCCTGATTTTATCTTAGGCTAATGAAATTCCCATTTCTTGTCTTTTTCCATGAAGTTTTCAGAAATGTACCTTTTATCTAGATTAATGGAAAAAAATGGAGAATGTTTCATCCTTTTACAACACTTCCTGTAGAAAGAAAAAACAAAAAGAAACCCAAACACATAATATAATTAAACATTATATAATATTGAATATGCATTAAGGCATTTGACTAGAGTTACATAAGAAGCATTAATTTTATCTTCTACTTTTCTAGTTCTTAAACTGTAATCTCCATTAGTTTACAGAAAGATAAATTATTAAGAATTCCAAAGTTGGATTACAATATAGAATTATGAATAAGGCAAATATTTTTTTAAAATAATTCTTATAAACATAGTAGAACCTTAGTTTGTTATGTAGAAGACTAAATCTCTCTATTCTCGACAAACATTTTAACCAAAATGTCCCTAAGAAAATTTATTTCAAATTCATCTGAAATGTATCAGCTCCAAATAGAATTTAGAAAACTACTGTTTTTTTAAAAAAAATATTTTAATAACAAAAAAATCTAAATACAATGTTACTGAGTAAAATCGTCTTTTATCCACAGGAAGGTCACACCTTTTAAGCCATTCATAAAAACTTCATAGAAAAAATACAATATTTTGTATATCTAAAAAGCGTATGAACTCCTTATTGGTGATATATATCATGAAATGTCAATGCAGAGGTATCAGATTTGCAGAGGACTGAATGGCCACAGGGACGTGGGTACCATGAATAAGTTAACTAACAAATCAAAGGCAGCCCTAGAGCACAGCTAAAAAAGATGAACACCAGGATCTCTGACAAAGTTTTACTCATTCAAATTTTCCTCCTCCTGTTTTCTCTGGAGGGCCAAATAAGCCAAAATTCACATTCACTTTTAGATTTTCCTCTTGTCTTTCTGGCTGAGGAAAAGAAATTGCTTCCCACAAATAATATCTCTCTGTTTCTGCAGGAAAGGAACTGTCAAAATACAGTCACCAAGATATTCAAATTTACTGTATTCTGAGTTTGTAAACCCTCATTTAATTGATAACACAACTGTGCAACAGTTAACTTCTGCACAAATCACCTGTGCAGACTGTGACTTTAGTTGTCAGTTGTGCTGGAACTATATGCATTTCAGAAAGCGTTGCTCCTCTAACAGCAGATCTTTAATTAAATTGAATATTGTAAAATAAATAAATGCATCTGTAAACATGCTCGAGGGTGGAAGGACATGTTTTTATTTATATGATATTAATAAAAGATGTTTCTAGTTAAATCCCTGTGTGAGTATTCTCGTATATAAAATGCTGTACAAGAAAGTAGTATCTATATTCTTGAGCTTAAAAAATTATTGTGTTTTCATTTCAAAGAGACTGCTGCCTCCTTTTCTTCTTCATGTTCTTGGACCTTCCCTCCTTTTCTTAAATCCTTTTGGGCAAAACTTAATAAGCGCAGGTTTGCCTTCCTGGATCAGTAAAAGGATTAGTTTGACAAGAGTCAAAACAGGCCATGGAGATAAGGGTACAAAAAGAAAACCCTTCTGGGAAAAGCTGAGGGGTTTCATAGAGGTTCTCTACATATTGTCTCTAAATTAGGCATTGTTCTGACTTGAAAAAATACTCCTTAGTAACCTTCCTGCTAATTTCTGCCACAATATTTTTCTGACAGTCCGTTATGAACACCCGTTAGGGGATGTATTAGCCACTGAAGAATCTAAAAACTTTATGAACTGTAATAAATCCTTGCCCCACAACAATGAAATCCACTGCCAATTTATACCCTGGGTGCAAAAGTGTTATTCTTCATCAGTTGGTTCTTAGCTCTCTTTCCTATAATGTCTCCTTGTTACCATCTGGAATGACATGCGTCTACCTACATGTTTTTTTCTGTGAAATTATTCTCCTGTACACTCTAGTATTACTCTGCCCATAAAAAAAAAAAGCAGCATAAGAAACAACTTGACTCATTTAAAATCTTCTATCTATGCTCAGCCCAAGGGACCAGACAGCATTTTCATTTTTTACACATTTACAACACAAAGTCTCACAAAAAGTTAAAGATCTAGTGGTACAGGATGCTGGTACTTGAACCACACGGACCTATATAAGTTAAGATAGACTGGGTGCACTCACCAGCGCTCAGCTGGTTCTTTTATCATGCTTCACATGTCCGATGCACTTGACACCAGAGGAGCAGCAGGGCTGTTGCACTCAATACATTACTATGTTTGGCTTTGAGGGATTCGCAGTACTCCGAGAAGGGTGAGTCTTTCATTAAATATATGAAGAAAGCATTTATTTTTCTGTTGATTCAAATATATCCCCCTGTTGACACTTATTTTGTCCATCTTTGTTTAAACATTGAGAACTTTTAATGAAGATTGAAATTGCCCTTTATTTCACTTGCAAGACACAGTTTAGACTTATTATACCTGCTGAGAAAACAAAGGGTTGCAATACTTCACAATCTTAACTGCAGCCTACCTTCCCTCTGCAGTAACAAGCAGACCTTTCCCTAGGATCACATGCTATTTAAAATGTTTCATTTCTCCTGGTACAAGCAGAAGACTCATCAAAACTGTGAGTTTCAGATAAGCTTTTATCAGACTTTTGCTGTAACCATCTCAGAAATGAGCTGTCATCAGCAAATTTAATCTCTCTCTGGCTGCTTTAATTGTTAGCACCGTTTCTGCCAAATCCTTCACAGTCCTCATAGTATGGAAAGTTTCTTTAAGACTTTTAATTCAGTCAGCAGAGATTGCACACAGTATTTTTTTTTTTGTCATATTTATGACTTACACATTTAAAAAGGTGAAGGACCTTGATTGAACAGCTGAATTATGGAAATTCAACTGCATCACTAGTATTAAATACCGAGCCTGAAATGTGCAGCTAAGGTGGTTTTGGAAGAACCTTGCAAGCAAGAATAAAGCTTTGGAAGATATTTTACTTTATTTGGAGTGAAGATAAATAGAAGCAGACTTTCTTTAATGCTACGTGTCATGCAATTTTATTAGTGTCTACGAATAATTGCGAACAGGCTCCATTTTTAAGCATGCTGAAGGATAAAAAAGAGGGCCTAATGCTTAAAGTTGTTGCAAGAGGGCTAAGCAAAAGTGTGTTGAGTCTTTCACTTTGCCACAGGCTTTCTGTGTGACCCCTGGGCAATTTACTCTGGCCTGGATTCTCGAAGGGTTTGCTGATACAACAGTCTTCGGAGTTTGTGGGAATGAAGTGACCAAGTGCTTGTGCATAGTTGACCCTAAGTGCCTGGTCCTGCCCACAAGCACTAATTACTACTGAATTTTGTCTGCCACTTTGTTGCCTATCCAGTGAGCTCTATGAGATCTTCTACAGTTCCTCAGAGGCAATTTCAAATATGACACTTTCAATCGGATATTTTTTAGGTATCATCTCAAATTATTTCAATGTTAAGCTCTTCTTACAAACCATTTACCAGTATGCTAAGGAGCATACACACTAAACAAACCAAAACAGATTTTTCTTCCTTTTCTCCAGTGAGTACTGTGACAATGAACTCATAAATCTAAAGATAACTGGATGATACATACTGCAAACCTAGGTAAACAGAGAATGCCTGTATGCATTTGTCCATCTTTGTTTAAACATTGAGAACTTTTAATGAAGTTCTATGTACAGCACTATGATTACAGCTTTGAGCCTTCCTGACATAACACACACAACACACTTCTTTTCTGGTTAACTTAGGCATTCATAGCACATAAGAAACTACTTCATTACAACATCAGTTACAAAACCTTCCTATACAATATGTTCCAAGTACTGTCCAGCTCGAATAAGACATTTTGAATTGTTATCACTGGACAGTTTTAAAGTTAAAGAAGTGTCTCCCACAAATATATATATATATTTTTTTACTAGAAAGGAAATGGCTAAGTACTGTCAGTATTAGTAAAACTGTGATTCATGGACACCAGTGGTTGATTAGACACCAATAAACAGTCCTTGCTAATGACCATAGTCAGCATGTGGTAGGAAACTATGAAGCAATAGAATTATATTTATCTAATTCCAAAGACCTAATTTCGTAGGTTTGGTCTCTTTCTTTTTACTATTTCAAATGGCTGGCATTTGTATTTCTTTATTTTTGTGAAACTTGTTTTCCTATGAGGATCTTGTAGAGATTGGTAATTGCTAATTTGTTTTTACTTTGACTGTATGCTTGTTCATTTGGTTGTTTGCTTTAGATAATTACATCTCTCCTGCTATATTATTCCATTTTGTAAACTATGGGATTTACTAATACGTCATGATTTGCAAATTCAGATGATTCTAAATGAATATGCAATTTGGAATTCACTTTGTGTAATTTCAAGCATCCAAGTTTATAATATGTTTTTGCATTAGTGCCAGCAAAGATCAAATCTAAATGCTCAAAAAAGTGAAGACAAAAGTATAATCCTTCAATTCTTCCATCTGATTGGAGAATTTTATTTTGATCCTCAGTGACAGCTGTGTCTCATGTTACCTCAAGTTTTATGGTTCTAACAAGATGTCTCTTGTTGAGAAGTCTGATACTGGCAAAACTAATGCTACAGCCCCCCAAACCTCCTTTGGTTAAAAAAAAAAAAAAGGAAATTAATATTGCATTTACATATTTTTGTTCTCCCAGGTCACATGTGACTTTGTACTTACTATGAAAGTAGGAAGGAACTTTGTCTTCAAATTCAGCAGATGAAGAGGCACCACTGATGAAACCAACGATAATTTTTGTCACAGCAGGAAATTATTCCTATTCCCTAAAAGCAGGTCATGTCTTTTTAGCAGCACTAAACCCAGCAAGATGTTAGAATATCTGGGCTATATTGGAATCTTCCATGATCCCTGCTAGTCAGTAAACATGTAGCATGCAACCCATCCAGTTCTTGAGTGAATATGCTATTTAGGCATAAAATGACTCTTTTCTCAAAATATTTAAGTATTAAGACACACAATTTAAGCAACTTTAGTTCTTTATGTGTGATTGAAAAGATGGAGTGAATTCCACTGCAAAATTTCCTGAAAGCAGGAAAGTATCAACAGTTAATAAAGTCCCAAAGGAAGTCATATCCAATGAGTGGCTCTAGTAAATCATGAAAAATCCCCAGAGGAACTGCCTAGGGAGTCATTAACATGATTATGATACATTTTTCTCACATATGTCGTGAAAGGAAGATTTAGATTGCTTAAAAAAACCTCTTTGTTGTGAGTCCTGATTAAGTATCCTGTCAGCTATGCCAATTTGTCATGAATGGATTTTTACATGGCTTTGGTTTAACAGCAGTTTAAGATTTGTTAATAGATTGAGGTAGATCACAAGATTAAAATATGCGATTTTAACAGCACTAAATCGACAGCCAATTTAACAAAGTGATTCAATGGAAATTGTTACAATCAGAACAGCAATGAGATTCAAGAATGGCGAGGTTCACACAAGACTTACCGCGAAGCTAAACCAAATCACAGACACATGCAGACACACACAGGCATACATAGATGTACAGATATACACAAACACAGAGATTCATGAATATCCAGAAATGTAGAGATTAGGGCACAGACAAAATTTCTGTCCTTCTCAGTTTAATGAATTACTCGTTCTAATGCATCATCATTCCTCTATGGGCAATTATGGAGCTTCAAGAATTCTGACTTCACCCTTTGTTAACTTCATTAGCAGATGATCTCAAGAAGTTATTGGTTTTGCTAGTAGATGATCTTTAAATATTGAGAAGAATGCAACCCAGCTCATGAGGAGAAGTTGGTCACAGCCTACTTTGATCCAGAAAAGCTCCAAGGGTCTCATTAAGGACTGCTATTTGTAGGGTTACGAGTTGAGTGTCTCAGGGCTGTTAGGGTGTGACTGATAGTTCGTGGTCACTAATTTTGTCAGGCAGCAGGAATTCCAGGTCCAGTCAGGGTGTGCCTCATTACTCTGACTCACTGTACTTAAAATCATAAAATCATAGAATCATAGAATCACTATGTTGGAAAGGACCCACTGGATCATCGAGTCCAACAATTCTTATCAGTCAATAAACTATGTCCCTGACCACCTCATACACCCGTCTTTGAAACACCTCCAGGGAAGGTGACTCAACCACCTCCCTGAGCAGCCTGTTCCAGTGCCCAATGACCCTTTCCACAAAATATTTTTTCCTGCTGTCAAGCCTGAACCTCCCCTGGTGGAGCTTGAGGCCATTTACCCTTGTCCTGCCCCCGTCATCTGGGAGAAGAGCCCAGCTCCTTCCTCTCTACAACGTCCTTTCAGGTCGTTAGAGAGCAAAGAGATCTCCTCTCAGCCTGCTCTTCTCAGGGCTGAACAACCTCAGTTCTCTCAGTCATTCCTCATAAGACTTGTTCTCCAGGCCCCTCACCAGCTTTGTTGCTTTTCTCTGGACATGCTCTTCTTGTGGTGAGGGGCCCAGAACTGAACACAGTACTCGAGGTGCGGTCTCACCAGTGCCGAGTACAGGGGGAGAAGAACCTCACTGGACCTGCAGGTCACGCCGTTTCTGATCCAAGCCAAGATGCCACTGGCCTTCTTGGCCACCTGGGCCACTGCTGGCTCATGTTCAGTCGCTGTCAACCAACACCCCCAGGTCCTTCTCCTCCTGGCAGCTTTCCAGCCAGGCTTCTCCTAGTCTGTAGCTGCACAGGGTTGTTGTGACCCAAGTGCAGGACCTGGCATTTGGCCGTGTTAAACCTCCTGCCATTGGTGTCAGCCCAGCAGTCCTCTTGTAAAGAGGCAACGATGCAATAGGAATTTTCTCCTATAACTGGCATGGCAGAGCTGCACCATGAAAACATTTAAGAAGAGATCTAACAGTGATTCTTGATATCATAGAATCATAGAATCATGGAAACATATAATAGTTTGGGTTAGAAGGGATGTTAAAGATTATCTAGTTCCAAATCCCCTTCCATGCACTGTCCATGGCAGGGACAGGTCCCACTAGACCAGGCTGCTCAAGGTGCTATCCCACCTGTCCTTATATACCTGCACAGATGGGGCATCCACAGCTTCCCTGGACAACCTGTTTCTGTGCTTCAGCACTCTCATGGTGAAGAAATTCTTCTTTATATCAAGCCTAAGTCTGCCCCTCTCCAGTTTATACTCATTCCCCCTCATCCTATCACCACAAGCCCTTCTCAGCTTTCTTGTAGGTCCCTTTCAGGTAGTAGAAGTTCACTATAAGATCTCCTCGGAGCCTTTTCTTCTCCAGGCTGAACAAGCCCAACTCTCGCAGCCCGTCCTCATAAGGAAGGTGCTCCAGTCCTTGGATCATCTTTGTAGCCCTCCTCTGGACCCATTCCAACAGCTCCATACCCTTCTTACATTGAGGATTCCAGAACTTGATACAATACTCCAGATGAGGTCTCACAAAAGAGGAATAGAGGGGCACAATCACCTCCCTCAACCTGCTGGCTATGCTTCTTTTGATGCAGCTCAGAATACAGTTAGCCTTCTGGGCTGTGAGCACACATTGCTGGCTCATATCAAGCTTTTCATCAACCAGCAGCCCCAAGTCCTTCTCTGCAATCTCTTATTGATATGTCTGTATCAAAAAAAAAAAAAATAAAAAAAAGAAGAGTGGACACCTGCTGCCTGCTGACTGAAACTAAACTGTGTCATTCAATACCAAAGTTGGTAGGAGTGTCTTCATCATGTCTTCAAGGCTGTTGCTCGGAATCGTAATCCTGCAACACATGCTCTGTGATCGCTCTTTCCTTCCTTCCAACTGACCTGTCATCTCACTTCTTTCCACAATTTTCTAGGCATCACAGAACATTGGAAATGCTTTTGTAGCATTCCTTACAAATTTGCATCAAACACTACACCGTCAGATGTGGGAAGTCTCTGTCTCCTAGAAGAGAAAACAATGGATGAGCCTAAAGAGAGCCAAACAGGGTGATAAACAAGCATATTCAAGGCAGAAAAATATATTATAACTGGATGGAAACCAAATAAAATGACCTGTGGCATAACCAGTGTAATGCCTCCAGGTTCTGATTTCCCAGATTATCCAGACTGGGAAGATTGCCAGGACCGCTATGATTTCAGACCCGCTGGATTGCCTGTTTTCCTTCAGTGAAAATCAGTGCACAGAAGGGAGAGTGAAAGCACAAGCACAAATTGAGGCCTTCTTCCAAGTGAGAGGCAAACCACAGTGATTATATCTTTACCCGGAGCCCAGAAACGTACTCCAGCCACTTTGTTGAGACAGAGAAAGTTAGTACAGAAGGTAATGTTCAGAGAAGGCTTAATGTCCCCAGCAATAGTCCTTGTAAACCGTGGACATGAAGAGCTACAATATATTGACACACACTATAAAAGTAAGGAATTCATAAAATGGAAGGCTAGTGGGGTATATTATGATATCAGGAATGATGCTGGCTAAAAGACCTCCTGACCTTGATCGTTCAAAGTCTAAGAGCATGTCTTTCTGTAGACAAAACAGCAAACATCTAATCTTCATTAAAGATCATAAACTGAATGAGAATACGCTAGAACTTTAGGCTGCTCTGTTGATTAATTAGCTTTATTGTGTGCTTTTAGACTCTATTTGTTATGTGGATTGGTTTCAAAAAGTGAAACTACTCAAACTGGACAATAGAGGACTGAGCAGCATGAAACATGTTTCACTGTTCTATTTTACAAAACAGAGTTTTCATGATACTAATGCAAACAATGAAGCATTGAAGGAAATAAAAAGTATTAGAAGTATTTATTTGATGGTGTCGTTTTGAAATAAAATCTTAATCTAAGGGTTTCAGATTTCCACTTTTATAAACTTGTTGGTTGTCTGTAACTTATTTTCCCATAATAGCCAGTCAGTCCTCAGTGGCTTAATTCTATTCTGTTCTTTTTTGAGTTCCATCTTCCTGGCTTTTGTTTCTTGCCTGTTTGGGCTTTTTTTCTCCAGACAATGCAACTCAAAAGTTTTCATGCATCTCCTTGACAGATACAAACATTATTCCCATTGTGTCCTTACTGAATGAAAAATTTAAAGTGTAGAGCTGGCATTGGAAGATTGACTGGATTCTAAATGAACTTTCTGATATCAAATGTAAAACTAGAGGGAACAGAGCACCAGTAATGAAGTGAAATACAAGGTTAACTACTGGAAACTAATTAGTGAGTTCATCAGCAACAACTCTTTGATGGTCTGAACTGCTTCCAGAAAGATAAGGATACATTGTCTGAGAAAACAATTAAATCCCATCCCATACTTGCATAGAATTATTTTATATTCACATGCAAATCCAAAGACATGGATACACTCAAAATACTAATGTTGTATATATGCATAGATTGTGTTTCTTCTGTTGTTTATGTACTATGAATCAGAGGTAAATCAACCAGGAGTCTACAATGTAAAACTGCCGTGATAGTAAGGAAACAAAACATCCATCTCTGTCTTTCATCATCCTTATTATTAGCAGTAACTCATTTGTTATGTGCAGATCCTCAGTGTTTAGTATTTTGCATCAACACGTAACCAAACTCAGAATCTCTTACCAGAAGAATTCAGTCACCTGTACAAAAAGACAGACAGTCAGACTATCCATCATCTTTCTACCTATCCAGATTAACTTTCATTCTCTGTTAGTGCAACTCCATCATACTTTCTGACATTTTGAACAAGTCTCCATTCCTGTTGTGCTGTTTACTGGCAAAGGACAGCAATCTAAATCCAAATTCTTCATGAGTGATTCCTTGTGTGTTCAGAAATGAGTAGAAACTCTGAAGCAGGATGAGGTTCATTCTTTCCCTCTCCATCTAAACCTTTTTGTTCAACCTACTAAGTAAGGAAGCAGGCTGACAATGAAAAATGTAGTTGGTTTACTATTTTGGGCCCCACACTACAAGGAAGTTCTTGAGCTGTTGGAACATGTCCAGAGAAGGGCAACACAGCTGGTGAAGGGTCTGAAATATATCTTATGAGAAGCAGCCGAGGAAATGGTTTAGCCTAGAGAAAAGGAAGCTCAAGGGAGATATTACTGCTCTCTGTCTGAAAGGAGGTTGTAGTGAGGAGGGTGTCAATTTCTTCTCTCAAATGACAAGTGATAGGACAAGAAGAAATGGCCTCAGGTTGCACCAGGGAAGGAATAAACTAGATATTAGGAAATTTCATTTCACTGTTGTCAAGCATTGGAAGAGGCTGCCCAGAAAAACACTTGAGTCACCACACCTGGACATATTTAAAAGATGTGGAGATGTAGCACTTCTGGACATGACTTTATAGTGGACTTGGCAGTGTGAGTTTTATGGTTGGGCTTGATAATCTTAAAGGTCTTTTCTAATTTCAATGATTCTATGATTCCAAAATCAGTGGAAGTTAGCATTGCTTCCAGGCTGTTCTAGCCTTCATCCTTACCTGGGACTCCATTAAGGAAAAGGTAAAGTATTGAACTGGAGTGTAAAGCAGCTAGGATGCCTGCCATCAGATTGAGCCTTGGCGTACAGGGACAGATATCCCAGCAGGAGTTACTGCTACTTCAGGCTAATACTAATAGTGCTGACTCTGTGCCTGCGGCAGCACACATTCTTGCAGAGTCCCTGCCACAGCTGTCAGAACACAGCAGCAGGAGCCCCAGCTGCCAGCCACAAGGCTCTCATGCTCACTAAAGTCACTGGGAATTTACTTCCCAGCTGATTTTCCTCTCTGGATTTAAGAGAAAGCACAGACTCATTGAAGTCACCTTCTCCTCCAGCCTGTTATTCTGCACGACTTTGCATTTCTGCTTTTCCTCCCCAGGAGGCAGCCTCTCTGCTGCCACTCAGAAAGCATTGGCTGAGATATGAGCACAGAGCAGTCTCAAGTTCTTCCTTTCAGATAATAAAGGGCTGTAGAAAAGGGTTTATTGTTCCTTGTATAATGCTATGTGATGACTAAACTTGGTGAGGAAATGGCCATCCAAGCATTACTATAATAATGCAAGAACTCGTTTATTTATCCTTTGATGAGGTTCCAAAGAGCCTAATCAAGGTAAAGACTCTTTATTGTTGCTTTTCCTAGGCAGAATTTTGATAATGTATTTGAAGTTTAAAGCTGAATGTTTTTAAATTAGTTTCCAGTTTATTTTGTATTTTTGGACTCAGTCATGATTCTCCTCTGCAAAATATTCTGATAAAATTGTATAGTTTCTTACACTCTCTTTGCATATATGCAGTCAAGTTGGAAGATTGTATTTGGAGGTAACACTAGGATTGGGATTTATGATGACTGAGTGTAGTGGGTTCAAGGGTCTAAGTAAGTTGAGGCTCTCAAAGTTCAAGGTCAAATTTCCCTATATATTCACTATGAAGAAGTATGTGCCAGCAGGGGAGGATTACAACATTAGGTATTTGATATCTAAAGCAGAAAATAGAAGAAATGCTGTCTGCCTTGGCAAACTTTCCTCTCAGTCTCATACCATGTTCTTCTACAAACTAGAATTAGAGTCCTAGACTCTGGGAATCAGACTAAAATGGTGCTGCACAAGCAAGTAGGATTTGGGATCAATTTAAGAAGTAGTGTTCTACATGGCTTCTTGCTTTTCAAGAGGAGATCAGTTGAAGATAGTTCAACATAAGTCACAGGAATTTACTCATCACATTGCTACTAAGATACTCACTAATACTAGAAGTTCTTGAATAAAAATGTCTCTGAATGGCAGAGATACCTCTGAATCAGTGTCCTCAGGACACATCTTCCTGTAGGGTACTTTCACAGTACAATGTTTTATTTTTATTTTGTGTAAACCTCAAGGGTACATTTACCTCTTTCATATATTAGAAACAATACTTTTTCCATGACTACGTGTAAAAGCAAAGGAAATACAATTCAGGTCCAGTTTCCTGAATTTCTCTGTTGCGCCTTGAGCTGATTCCAGGCAAGCAGCCTCTCAGACCACCTCAAGTGCCAAATAACATTTTTCAGTACACTGATCAATAAGGTACTTTTTCCTTTCATAGCCACACAAGCTGCATAAGGTGAAAAAAATGCCACTGAATTAATATTTATTTTGCAACATAAAAAAGCCCAGAATTATCTACAAATGTTCTAATTAATTGGGATTAATTTCATGGGCAAAGTTTGGCTCTGAAGGTGTTGATGGAGTAATACATCAAAGAAGCTTCACCTCTCTAAAAAAATCAATGCCAAAGTAACCTTGATTACTGTCTCTGTTGATGTCACACATAACACTAATCAGTCATGGTTTGTACTGATATTGTGAACAAATATTATTTGTTCTCTTATTGGCATTTTTGAGACCCTGGGATAATATTCAGTGCAGCTCTCTAAGAGGAGGTTTTCACCTTAGGGAAATTGTACAGGTTGTTCAGGAGTACACAGTCAGAGAGAAAAATTGAATGAATTTGAAATCAAAAAAATCCTCCCTTTCCCTTCTTCCTTCCCTCCTTGCCTCCTTCCCTGCCTCTTTTTCCTTTTAATCTTCAGTCTCTTCCCTGTCTCTTTCCTTTTCTTGCTCTTTTCCCCTCTCTTCTCACTTTCTCATCCCCAACTCAGAACTAGAAATTACATTTGAAATAGTGGCGGATTTCCAGAGGGAATGTTTTGCAATACAAGAACGAGGTCTCTAGAGATGCTAGGTCTGAAATACCTGACCTGCGAAGTATCCAAGCCTAATGTAACCAAACAAAACCTCATAGTGAAAGCACCTATCTCACCTTTAATAAGGCTCACTATTGATTTTTGTGATTGCTACTTTTGTTCCTCAGAGCAAGCAAACATCTGCCACCCAGCTCCTGCCCTCCTGCCCCCTCCTTTTTGATTACTCTTACTGCTTTTCAAGCCCTTTGGAGTCCCTTCTCTCACTCCTCAAGTTCCTGTTACTGATTCAATCCCATTTATTCCAGTGTGCTGAGTTCATGCCACTTCAAGCTCCCCTGAAAACAATTTCTGTATTTATATTGTCTTCAGGGCACCTTGGATCAAGCTTTCAAACACAATCAGGAATGGATCTATATCTTACCTGGTACGTCATGACTGAGATTGTATTTAAGTGTCAGTTCTCCCTCCCTGGTCCTTCTTTTCCTCAGTAGGCAGCTGACCAGACAGTAAGTCTCAATCCACGAGATAGTACAAGCACTATCTGTGGTTTCCCTCACAGTGCTGTTCCCCTGTGTCCACACTGAAGAATGACATGGTTTTATCCATCATTTATCATCCTTCTTGAAAAAAAAGTTTGGGCATGGATGAGGACAATGTGCAACCAGGTGTCTTCCCAGCATGGATTCAAACCTAAAGAAAATGCACATGTGAAGAGCAGGATTCCTAAACAAATCTGTTGTTATATAGGGAAATACTCAATGGATCAAAGTTATAACTAATTTATTCCAGTTCTATTCACGTCCTATCTTCTTCTCCATACCTCCCTCTCTCACCTCCTCCCTGCTCCCCTCGCCAAATCCTCTGCATACATTCCCCTAGGGATAAAGCATAGTTCATGCATTTCTGTCATGAGAAAAAATGACAGAGAAGTTTGCAACAGCTTCTTATATTTTTCTAGTTTAGATAGAATAAATTAGCTGAAAACAGAAAAATATCTTAAGATGCTTCTGTCACAGAAACAGTCAAGCATGACTTATAGATTTCAGCTGATGGAAAATATGTTAAAAAATTCATCTCGATTTTTAGATACAGTCTGAATAGCAAGTGTTTATTTACCAGCTGGAAAATGGGGCTTTAGATGTCCTATACTGGTTCTACTTAGTATAGCAGATGGTACCCCTATCGTGCAACACTCTTTTCAAAGCCACAGTGAGACAACATCCTTATTTCAATTCATGCTACATCTGTTCCTGAATAGGATGAATTAACCACGAATACGCAAAGGATGAAAACAAATCTTACACAAAAATTGAGTGGATATGAAAAATCAAAATGTACCAGATTCCTTTACTTAGAATAAAGCATAGCATTACTGTCTCTTATTTTGTCAAGTACTCTTTCTTGGTGAGAAGGAAAGAGTTGGCTTTAAAATTTAATTTTGAGATGTGAACTATAGTCATTTCCCTTGTTTTTGTCAAAACAGTAGACATCATTAGAGAAAAAATGAGGAGATGGTAAAGGTAGGGTAAATAAAGCATTTGCTGATGTTCTCAGGAACCAAGGCGACTGGTCAGTCATGGATGGATGCTCTGGGCTGGCAGACTGGCCACAGCAGATGTTGCTCTGGACCTTGGCTCCCTTCCCAGGCCTGCGATGTCATCTGGCTTATCTGGTCAGGTCTTTTTTCTTTACTAGTCTTTTTAAGACTGGGCAGATCTAGACAGCCTGTCTGCTCTCATCATGTTGATAACTGCAGTAGAGTAGATCTTGGAGTCAGGTGAAACACAAAGAAAAACACAACACACACACAAAAAAGGAGCAAATTTATTGAGAAGGAATAAGAAAAGAAGTAAAAAGGAAGTTCAGTTCTCTCTTTATTCTGTGGTAAATGTACCTTCTATATCACTTATAATGTGTTGTAATTTATAAATTATGAACATGTGATGATATATGAAGCTGAATCACCTTAAAAAAAATGAAATTTTGGCCCACCAAAGGGGATTTTCCATATTCCTTTATTGTATGTGTTTTTACAAAAAGTCAACGAGTAGGCAAGGTCTCAAAATTAAAAATACTGCCCAATATATTAATTTTAATTTAGGTATTTATATTTGATCATTTTTTGTAATACTCCCCCCCTCCACTTGCTGGTATAAGATAAATCAATGCTTTTTGGACTAATGCCTCTTTTTTATGGCAGATAATATTTCCTTAGGGGACACCTGTTCAGCCACCAGTGTTACATCACCTTCTCGATTGTACAAGTGCTTGACTGATTCCTTGAGTATTTTGGGATCAATTAACATTATTTTCTTCCTTTTCCTGGGCAGGTATAACACTAAGAACTTGGAGACAGCACCTAAACAGAGCTCCGTACTTAAAGGCCAATTTCTATGAAATACAATTCTATTCTCAACACCCCTCAAACTGTTTGCAACTGAACAAGTTTTGAAAAGAAAAGACCTGTAGTGAGAGGGAAAAAAAAAGTGCAATTTGGAAGACTCTTTCATGAATTTCTTAGAACTTTTCCTATTTTACAAGCATCCTAAATGTAGTAAAGCATCACTTATGATCTGACTTACTGCCATAAAATTTGAAGAAGCTAACAGTATGCAAGGTAACATAGTGACAGACTTAATTACACAGGGTTCCTCAAAAGCAAAACTTGTAAATGTAAGTGAATGTTCTTTTTAACACAGAGCTAAAGCAGTCTGACTGCTGTGGTGTTTCAGCTTACAAAGCTCTGTCTGGGGCAACATACATTCAGTAGGCAGAAGCCTTCCAGCTTTAAGGTCAGACCAACTTCGCAGTCACATTATGGACAGTATAACCATGAGCTTGAACATAGGTGGAGCCTCAATAGGAGTTTTAGAAAATCAATCTGCAGGAATAAAGAGAATTAAGAAAGGCTGATAAAACAAAGTTTTAGTGTTTTTTTCATTGTTTAGGGGTTTGGGGGTTTTATTCTTTATCAATCTCTGTAGGGGTAATTGTGTCCTCAACATACTTCTACCTTTCAAAGCATAAACAGGAAAGAAAGAAAGACTGATGATGGCATCTGGGATAATAACCAACATGACAACAGCAGAGGAGACTGGGAAAATTATTTGCTGTAGAAGTTTCAGAGCATACATTATGTTTAAATAGTTACTTAAATGATGTTTAACTATCTCTTGGGGCTAGAGATGTAAGTGGACATAAACATGGCAGGAAACTGAGGATACAAGATAAAAAAAAAAAAATCAAAACTGAAGAAAAGGTGTCATAGAATCACCAGGTTGGAAAATACCTCTTATATTATCTAGTACAGCCATTCCTATCTGCCACTAAACCACTTTGGGCCACAACAACCCTAAGCAGAGGTACAAACTAGGAGAAACCTGGCTGGAAAGTTGCCAAGAGGAGAAGGACCTGGGGGTGCTGGTTGACAGCGACTGAACATGAGCCAGCAGTGGCCCAGGTGGCCAAGAAGGCCAATGGCATCTTGGCTTGGATCAGGAACGGCGTAACCAGCAGGTCCAGGGAGGTTATTCTCCCTCTGTACTCGGCACTGGTAAGACCGCACCTCGAGTCCTGTGTTCAGTTCTGGGCCCCTCACCACAAGAAGGATGTTGAGGCTCTGGAGTGAGTCCAGAGCAGAACAACAAAGCTGGTGAAGGGGCTGGAGAACAAATCTTATGAGGAGCGGCTGAGAGAGTTTGGGTTGTTCAGCCTGGAGAAGAGGAGGCTGAGGGGGGATCTTATTACTCTCTACAACTACCTGAAGGGAGGTTGTGGAGAGGAGGGAGCTGGGCTCTTCTCCCAAGTGACAGGGGACAGGACGAGAGGGAATGGCCTCAAGCTCCGCCAGGGGAGATTTAGGCTTGAGATTAGGAAAAAGTTCTTCCCGGAGAGGGTGGTTAGGCATTGGAACAGTCTGCCAAGGGAGGTGGTTGAGTCACCGTCCCTGGAGGTGTTTAAGGTTAGGGTAGATGAGGTGCTTAGGAGCATGATTTAGGGATTGGTGGGAATGGTTGTACTCGACGATCCGGTGGGTCTCTTCCAACCTGGTTATTCTGTGATTCTGTGATTCCCTGAGCACCTCATCTATCTGTATCACCTGTTCTTTAAAATACCTCCAGGGATAGTGACTCAACAACTTCCTTGGGCAGCCTGTTCCAATGCCCAATGATCCTTTCTGTGAAAAATTTATTTCTGATAAGTCTGAATCTGCCCTGGTGCAGCTTGAGGCCATTGCCTCTTGTCCTGTCCCCTGTCACTTGGGAGAAAAGCCCAGCTCCCTCTTCTCTATAACCGCCTTTCAGGTAATTGTAGAGAGCAATGAGGTCTTCCCTCAGCCTCCTCTTCTCTAGACTGAACAACCCCAGCTGTCTCAGCTGATTCTCATTAGACTTGTTCTCCAGCCCTTTCACCATCTTCGTAACTCTTCTCTGGATCACTCTAGAGCCTCAACATCCTTCTTGTAACGAGGGACACAGAGCTGAACACAGGATTTGAGGAGCAGTCTCAGAGTCTCATGTCATCTCATTTCAGATATCTACAAAGTAGGCAGTGCCATCAGAATCAGTCATTCTAGGTTCCTGCCACAGGTAATAAGAAGAAATAGGCACTTTAAGCATAATTCACTGAACTTGTGTTATATATAATTTAGGACAAGGTGCATAACACCCTTAACAAATGCTTCATTCCTTCCACAGACTATAGCAAGAATTTCAGACCTTTGTCTCAGCCATGTCTATGTACAATGAATACATCTATATGAACCCCAACTTATTGGAGGATTTGATTTTGAAGTCAAAGTGACTGAGTATGACTACATTTGTTATTTAGTGCAAAGGAGAGATGGTTTTTGATGTGAATTTGTCTTGCATCTATACTAAGAGTCTTATGGAAGGAAACCCTAGTGTCCAGGTTGTGTGTGAAATATTGTTTCCCTATCAATGCAAAGAAAGTCAAAGGCACACAGCAGGACATCATCTGAAACTCACCACTTGCAAAGTGAATGGATGCAAGATCCTCCAAAAGTGAACTGTGTAATGCAGTGTGTGTGATTTGTAGCTGGCATGGACATTTTTGACAGTAGAGACACAATGTGGATGCACAGTCTCAAGAAATGAAGCATCAAGTTACAATCTTTCCCTCTTCACAAAATGCCATATAAAGTAAACATAAACATAGCAAGCCCTGAATAAAAAAAGCAAGTCAGAGACACACGTGTGTGTAATGTAGTACAGGATCAGATAACCTCTCCGAATCCTTGCACCTTTACCCTATGTTACGTTGCATTAAACCAAATTTACTCTCACTGTGATAAATATACACATACATAGTATAACCGAAGGAAGATCCAGATCATCTCAGAAATATCCTTCTCTGTATCTATTTATAATCAACCACCAATATGATAAACACATAAGTACCATCTATATACCAAGTCTGTGTGGCATTTGCACAATTGTGATGATTTCCACAAATACAAACATTTGAAAAACATTAAAGTAGCGTTGATCTCCACACGCACTAGGGACATGACAATGATTTCCAGATGCCCAGCTGGAGCTACTGCTCCTGCTTCAACTAGCCTGCCAAGCACTTCTGTAATCCTATGCTCTTACTGAAAATAATAGTAATATTGAAATAGCTTTGAAGTCAGCAGTCATAAATTGATTGAATATGATTTAAATGGAAAATAAGCAAAAACACTTCTTCAGCTGGGTTACTCAATTTCAAAAGAGAAAACTTTGACGGACTACATGAACAAGCAAGTTAAGTCAATGGAAGCAAAGAGTTCAGGGGCTTGCAATGTGACAGATTCCTCCAAACTCTTTAAGTCAGCAGCAGAAAGTTATCTGAAACTTGCACATCAAGCAAGAGAGAACAAAACTTTTGGGAAAGGTTTCCAAATGTATTTGGATGTATAGCCACCTTGAAAAGGACATTAAGAGTAAGCATAAAGCCTATGAGAAATCGAGGGGAAAAAAAAGATGGATCAGCAAATAAAAGTACACCTTAGAGGTCGCAAAGTGTAGAAATAATGTAAGAATTGCCAACAGCCAAGCTGAGTTAGGCCTTTCAAAGTGTGTTAAAACAAATAACAAAAAAGCTCTTCATTCACATAAATAAAAAAAAGAGAGCAGTAAAAACCAGGAGCAGTATCATATGCGGCAAAGCTAGGTAGAAATAAGATAGTATGTGTCTCAGTCTAAGTATTATGGGTAATTTTCCAATAAGGAATCATTGAACAGGCAGTAGAAATTATGAAAATGAAAGCACAGAAAGGAAACCAAAATATTTATATGCAAGAAAAAAGCTAATACGTAAGTTAGAGGCTTTCTGAATTCTAAATTCCTACCAGACAAGTATTCAAATTACAGACTAACATAACTGTTGTTCTCTCATTTTCTCATGTATATACTCACTGTGCCTCAGTGCAAAACCTTCAAAGGCATAAGAAGATACTGACTTTCACAATTATTCCCCTTCTAAAATAGTTCATGTTTACCCTGGGAATTAAGACACTCTCCAAAAGATGGTGGGGTTTATACTTCTCTTGGCACAAAGAGACTCGAAGAACAGTACTGTTGTCACAGAGCAGATGGGCCTCCACTTCTGACTAACTTAGGGAAGACAGAGTTTGCCCCACATTTTTTTCATCCTGGCCAAATCAGCGAATGCTCAGTTACGCTGAATTTTGACACCATATCACTAGGCTTAAACCTGAGTACCTAGATTCTGTCTGTGAAGCTGTTATACAAAAGGTGGGGCAATTGCATGTTGTCTTTGTTCTCCTAACGTTTTTCAGAGGAGAGATTCTGGCTGTGACAGGCAACGTGTTCCTTAACTACTCACCATGAAAACTTAGGAAAGAAACTGCAGATCCCTCATTATCTTCAGCTTTGTCCTTTTGGCTAGCTCTGCGTACTCAAGAACTGAGATTCAGTATTAAACACGTTGAGGGTCACATCTTGAGTACTGTGTCCAGTTCAGGGCTCTCCATCTTATGAAAGACAAGGAATTACTGGCGAGAATCTAGTGATGCGTCACAAAGATTATTAGGATACTGGAGCATCTCTCATGTGGGAAGACTGAGACACCTGGGTCTGCTTAGCCAGGAAAAGAGCAGACTGAGAGGGGATCTGATCAATGTTTACAAACATAAAAGGCATATGTCAAGAGTATGGGACTAAAGAGTTTTTAGTGTTGCACAGAGACAAGACAAGGGGCAACAGGCAAAAAACGGAGCATAGGAAGTTCCACCTGAACATAAAGGAAAATTTCTTTACTTTGAAAGTGATGGAGCACTCTTTTTTTTTTCAGAGTTGTAGATCAGAGGTCTACAGAAACCTTAGACAGGACAGCATTTTGAGGTGCAAAATAGATGTGAACATTGAAAATTTTCACAAAATAAAATGCTGAAGCACATGTGACTGATGTAACTTTTCAAGATAAAACTCTTTGAAGATCATGGAAACTTCTGATTTTGTTTTGGGGTAGGGTATGTCTGTTAGACAGACATATCTGAGTGAAAATTCAGTTTAATATCTTCATCTGGAGATGTATTGGTATGTGGGACAGAGATAGCCTGCTGTTTGGTAAATTAAAAGTTAAAAAAAAAAAAAGAAAAGAAAGAGAAAATGTGAGGTTCTATTACTGTATAGGATATGAAAAACAAAAAAATCCCCAAGGATTTCAAATTCTCTTTCATAACAGTGCAAGGATCATATCCTTTTAATAATAGATTTATTTTTTTGCAAATCTTTTTGTCTTGTTTTCCTTTATAATATAGATTAGTGCCAGCAAGACATTAAAATATATTATGAGAGATTTATACATTCATCAATTCCATGGCAAAGGTCATTTATATGACTGGGTAAAGACAATGAGAAATGCTTTTTTTGTGAAACAAGCATTCTTAATGAGACCACTGACTCCTTTCTTTCCTGTTGAAACCAGTTAGATGTATCAATTATTTGTTTTAATAGAAAGAGTTGTATTATACTGAAAGAAGGGATGTAAGGCAAGCATATTTATATACAGAATTACTATAAGGGGAATTGTTTTTTAAATACTAATTTGTAAGAGAAAGAGACAGTCTTGATCTGGATTAGATATCTTGATTCTGTGGACTACAGTAGTGCTCCATAGAGTATATGGTTTCTGGAGTTTCAGGGCAGTTATGGAACTGTCTAAATAAAGCAGGAACTGATGAGACTTTCCAGTGTGCTCAGATGTTTAACTGTTGATCTGAACCTGTTTGTGCTCTATGCTAAGGAGACACCTCTTCACATTGTTAAGTTTCTAAATACTTCTGGTTTATGACAGGTATGATTTCCCTTGGACAAGAAAGACATGGACCTGTTGGACCAGGTCCAGAGGAAGGTAATAAAAATGATCAAAGATCTAGAGAACCTTGTTTTTGAGGAATGGGATTTAGGATTGTTTAGCACAGAGAGGAGAATGCTCAAGAGTGACTGTATTGCAGCCTTTTAGTAGTAGAAGAGGGTCTACAAGAAAGATGAAGAAGGACTTTTTAACAGGACCTATAGCGACAGGATAAGGGACAATGTGTTTAAATTGAAAGAAAGTAGTCTGTAATTAAGGAAGAAATTATTTATTATGAGAGTAGCAATGCACAGGAACATGTTACTGAGAGCAGCTGTGAATGTCCCATCTCTGGGTGTGTTCAAGGTCATATTTGATGGGGATTTGAGCAAGCTGATCTAGTGGAAGGTAACCCCGTTCATGGCAGTAGGGTTGGACTAGATGGTCCTTTAACATCACTTCTATCCCAAACTGTTCTATTATTCTATAAGTCACAAGGAAACTGGCTTTTTAAACCAGGAAGGTTTTCTGAGGAAAAAGAAAAAGAAAAAGAAAAAGAAAAAGAAAAAGAAAAAGAAAAAGAAAAAGAAAAAGAAAAAGAAAAAGAAAAAGAAAAAGAAAAAGAAAAAGAAAAAGAAAAAGAAAAAGAAAAAGAAAAAGAAAAAGAAAAAGAAAAAGAAAAAGAAAAAGAAAAAGAAAAAGAAAAAGAAAAAGAAAAAGAAAAAGAAAAAGAAAAAGAAAAAGAAAAAGAAAAAGAAAAAGAAAAAAAAGAAAAAGAAAAAAAAGAAAAAGAAAAAAAGAAAAAGAAAAAGAAAAAGAAAAAGAAAAAGAAAAAGAAAAAGAAAAAGAAAAAGAAAAAGAAAAAGAAAAAGAAAAAGAAAAAGAAAAAGAAAAAGAAAAAGAAAAAGAAAAGATTTCATGCTTCTTTTTACTATGTCCCCTCCCACAAACATGTTGTCTTCTATCCAGGTATGTATCTTACTATGTTATGCAGGAAAGTCTGCGTAACAGAACTTCCAGTCTGGTGAGCTGTTCTTTCTAATCTATTGAGTTTGTGGATCATTTCACTGCACTGACTACTTATTAGCTAGAGGAGACCCATCTTGGCTGTACATTCCATGTGCCAGTCTGTTAGGGTAAAAGATCTCTGAAGAGAATTAGTTTTTCTTTGATCCAATCACCATGATCCTTGTATTTACAAATGCTGACAGCTCTGCTTCAATGGATTTATGTATAAAAACAAACTATGCCAAAGTGGGATTATGAGTAGAATTGGAATCAAGCATGATAAGATATATTTTTGTGAATGCCTTCTTAGCCTTGTTTTTTATTCAAGAATAACATAAACATAGATTCCCTCAGCTGAGAAAATAACTGACCAGTTTCTTAGCCACTACTCATCAAAATTAGAAATAACTGAGGAAACCACCCAAACACCGCAAACAGACAGATGACTAAGAGATGGCTCTACTCTTACAACATGCACATTAAACGCACAAGAATTATTTGCCTCCTAGAGCCTGCAGTGACATTTAAGGAGTTAAAAGCATGCATCTCAGACTTCAGGCAAATGAGACCTCTACCCCGCTGCAGCATGTTGGTCAGACACATGCCCCCTGCCCTCCCTTAAAACTACAGAGACATGACATTTTAACTTGAACAAGAAAGATGTCTACAGAAAATAAAACCATGACAACTGTCTGTTGAACCTTCCTCCCTGGGTGCAAGATCCTTATCGCCTGAGCATATATCATCACTTAACAAAACAAATGTGCTTTAGAAGCTGGTAGAGTTTCAGCACAATTTTGAAACTACTTTCTTTGTGGAGCTCACTATGAACTGCCTGCTGTTACGTATTATTTAAAATGTTCATGATATCAAGATAGAAAGGCTATAGTTACTGTTGAGGCCACATAGGGGAGAGGAAAAGAAAAGAATGTGAAAATTCAACTTAACTGTTATTGTCTAGGACTCTTTATAGTTTTCTTGTGTGTGAATGTGGTTTTTTGTTTGTCTTTGCAATACTGCCAGTAAATAACAGTGATTTCTTTCATTTCTAGTTCTTTTTCATCCGCTGGATGCTATTAACTCCTTCAGAACAACAAAGGGTCTGAACCTGTAAATGAGCCCTAGAACATAACTTTAATACTCAGGGGAACAGTCCCTCTGAAAGTAATAAAAGCACTTATTGCTTGATCATGATTTTCACTGAAACACATTTTCTTCAAAATGATAGTTCATTCCCTGATCATTTCACTTATCAAATTAACATAAGACAGAGCTTTAAAATTAACATTCAGATAAACGGAAATAAAGATTTTGTGTTGCTGCTTTTGAAACCACAAAAATTTAGACCAACATTTTTATAGAAATTAAAAATAAAACAGTGTATTATGGACATGAAATTCCTTTTGAGTCTGGCCCTTTAACAAATCTTGTTTGTCCTTTTAACTCACAATAGAAACTGTACAGCTTTCATTGTGGATTTAAATTCACAGTCTTTCATGCAACATGATTATTCCTTTGCCATCAACTAATTATCTAAAAAACAAAACAGAACAATGACATATATGAATTATTGCAGAACACTCATTGCAGCTGCTTGCGCTTTTGCGAGTTTCATTTTATTTAAGTCATTTTCATCTCTCATCACTTTCTATGTTATTGAGGTTTTTTTGTATATTCCTTGTTTTAGAATGTTTTTATGCTAGTATACATAGAAATAAATAAATAAAAGTATGTACATAAATAGGTGTACATATACACATCATACATAAACAATTTTATGTGGGTGTCCAAATATTTTAAAAAAAACTCCAGTAAAAAGATGTATTTTGATAAGTCTACCAGAATTCTGGAACAGTAATAAATATTGTAGGAAGGAAATGATAGATAACACATGCAAATATTGATATACTATAGTTACTTAATTCCTGCCTAATTACTGAAAAGATTTATAGGATCATGGAATTGTAGCTATAAACCTTATGCTCCTTTTGACAAAAGTTCAGCTGATTAGTTTCAGAGAGAAATGACTTAACAATAACCAGATTCCCTATTTCAATTGGATCAGAAGGAAATTCAGAGACCTCCAGAGAATCATCCAATCATGTGAACAACTACAGGAATATAGATGGACAAAATCAAGGGGATTACCTCCATACTTTAAGTTATAGATACATGCAAGCAGTTTGTTCAGTGTGGCCTTCAAAAGCAGACAAACAGGAGAATATATTTGTATTCAAATTGCGCTTCCTGCTTTAAGTTGCTAATCATGGTCATTTTTTGTTGTAATTGTATGTTTCCCCATGTGGAAAAATGTTACTGTGGTGCACTGAATAAGCAGCATAACCAATTTGGTGTCTCCTTAACAACAGACTTACCATTCATTAAACATAGTAAGGCTAGTCCAAAGAGAGATAACAAGCCAGCTGTCTCAGTAGTTTCCAAATACCTTGCCATCACCCACAATAAATTTTATCATGCTTTTGGCCTCTAATGGCCATGGCTCCCGATCCTTACTGCAGATTTACATCAATGATGCAAGTGCAAAATGAATGTCATGTTGGCGTGATATATTACCTCAGCAAAATGGAAGCTGACTGAACCGATTTTGCAGACGACTTAAGAATGACAAAAAAAATGCAAGTCCTGGATTGGATCATAGGTGATGGCAAGTAAGAGCTTCAGTCTTTTAACAACTGCCAGGATCTGATAAGAACACATTTATCTACTCATCTTAGCAGAACTGGTTAAAAGTAGATTCCAAATGCATTTTACCATTTGAACTTCAATATTGCATTTGCAGAAAATCAATCTCTGCCTACAAAGAAGAAGGAAGTGTTTACAAATATAGAGCTCCTGTTAGTGTTTTACCAATGGCTACATCATTATTTATTTCTTGCAAGGCACTCCAAAAATAGCTAGTTACATTCTTTAGACCCCCCACACTAAAGTAATCTGCAGTACAGTCACTATTCCAAACATCTGCTATTTTTTTCTGTCTTTTTCTTCTTTTCTTTACACAAAGCTGCACTTGCTGGATTTCAGCTGCTATCCAGTTATTTGGCAAAAGGATGTGAGAATCCAGCTTCTTATGGGCTTTCAGTATGTGTGGGATCGAGGTAGCACAGCAGTTCTCTCCTTTTTCTGAGACTGCTGCCGCAGCAGCTCCAACAACAAAAATGCACAGTCGGCGGTTTCTTTATTTTCATCTTTGTAGCGCTCTTGGCACCGAATTCTGGAATGGATAAATTAAAATGGTGTCTGCCTAATCCCTCTGAGAGATTTGATTGCAACTTAGACTATAGCATTTTCTTTCAACAGGCTTCAAGAATGTTATGTTTTTGAGCTGTATCCTCATTTTGGTGTAACCAATTTTAATAAATAACATATAGAATGTGCTCTTTAAACTCTAAGGTACAGATTATGCAGCAACATAGTTCTGATGATGATATATGACAGGTACAAGTGCATTCCATACAAGAACACACATAAAAAGGGCTTTATTTTGTGTTGCATTTCCTTTTAATAATATCATCAAAGGAAGCCTATGAAACATTACATGTCATATCTGAGAATCCTTCTTTCTTTCTTTCTTAAGTGAAAAGACCTTTTCTGTTTGTCTGCATTCAAAAACCAGACTGCGTAGCAAAAGCACGTCAGATAGATGGTCCTGGAGAATTAAGTTTCTGTATAGAGAAATGATATGCAATAAAAAGTAGTCCTTGTTATCAGTGCTGCAATCCTGACAAGAACACACCACTTCCAAATTTAAAAGATGGTCTGTTCTCTTTACAAATTAGATATTTGAAACCTCTGCATGAGTTTGGCAGTTTCTTTTAAAAGAGTGTCGATACTCTACCATTAAACCCTGGTCAAAGATAATCACCATGTTTAAATGATTAGTTCAGAGAGCACCAGAGCTAATAAATATCTGCTCCCAGCTTTTCTTCTTTGTCTCTCCCTTACTCTTCCTGTGTGAATTCTCTGATGTTCAATAAAGTATGAGCATCTGAGGGTTTCAGTAAGGGGAATATGACGACAGTGTCTTTTAAAGCTGTATGTTTTCCCAGCATAAACAACATGGTAGCAGAATATGACAGAATATCTTTGAAACTTTTATTTTTCTGTCAAACTCGGATGAAATCAGTCAATTGTATAAAAAGCTATTGCTGATGGACAGGAAGGGAATGGGAGAGAGTGTAGATTTGTTACAAACACATATAAAATATGATTATTCAGCAAAGAAAATAAAATTTATTACTTTCCATATGTGATTAAAACAGCTGCAGTCATCTATATTGTTGATGTATATGGTTGAATCCATAATAACAATAAAAAAAAAAGTATTTGAGAATATGCTGATTTTAGGAGGAGAAGAGTTGCTCTCTTTGTCCCAACTTCTCTCCACTGACTATTAAAAGTGCCAAGAAAGTCTCATTTATATGTTGATTCTGCATTATTCAAGTGTTTAGTCAGATGGATAGTATCCTTTCAGTCTGACCTAGCCCTTCCAGTTTCCTATCGAGATAAAGCACCTTTATTTTCTAAGATATTATGACTATAATGTTTCAGCTAGTCTTATTCTCAAATATATCACAGGAAAACATAGTTAATAGAAGCTTCTGAAAGCTTGTTTTCTACATACAGCAAAACACAACATGTGAATCAGTCCAAAGAAATATACTGCAGACTGATCAACGTAATAAATACCCCTTGCTTTCAAATGAAATAAACCAAGAAAGGATAGTTTCTTATTCAGTCATTTTAGTGTCCTTTGGGAGTTCTGAGGCTCCCCCAGTTCTTTAACAGATATTTTATTGTTATTCCATTTCTTCCTACACAGATTGATATGCTACATTTCTTTCCCTGTGCTCTCTCCTGAGCCCCTTCTTTGAGTATGTGAAATGATGTGAGGAGGATCTAACTGCATTTTTTTTCTTATTTTCTTTCTTCTTCCCCTACTGCAAAATATTCACTTTCTACTGCATATCTGCTGTGCAGGTGAAGAATGCTTAATTTAAAAAAGCTGTTATGAACATGGAAATAACAGGTAAAATCACAGATAAACTATAAGATAGAGGTAGAAGGGCTTATTATGTGGTCTAGATCAACTTGTTGTTCATCACAGGCTATTAAATATGACTGAGTTGCCTTTATGTTAATTACAATACTGTGCATCTGTCAGAAACACATCTGTGCAAAAGTGTCTGGAGACTGAGAAACAATGATTGCTCACTGGAGTTTTACAATTTAACATCCTCATCTTTTGATAAGCAAGTAAATGAATTAATACATAGAAGAGACACCTTGTATATAATTGTAATTTACTTCCTTTCTTTTTTCAGTCGTGTTCATGCTCCACTTTTGGTCAACATCTGAAAAACAATGTACAAGTTCTTCCCTCCTTTTGGATCCGGTTACTGTATGTAAAGTGGTGGAAGCCTGTGACCAAGTTTATCAGGCTGGAAAATTGAATACCCACCTAGAAGGCTGACATCAGTAAGACTGAATGTCTCACACTCAAACTTGTCTTGATATTCTGTAAATACCAGAAAATATCAAATAAAATATGTCTGAAATATTCCAGGAGCTCACAATACCATGTCATAGGTGGTTTCCGTCTGATAGTTTGATATTCGTAACATTATAGCCCATGTAAGGAGTAATTAATTTAGGTGTGAGTAATAAGACTAAACTATTTTCCACAAATTATGAGCTGAGCCATCTGATCAGCCTTGAAGTAGTTTGAAGCACTTTGTATAGGTTTGATTGCATGAGAACATTGTATTCTGTGTTTTTCTTCATAAATTACAAGAGCCACGATCACTTGCTGGGAATGATCCTCTCCAGTTACAAGAGATTCCACTGAAGCTTCAGACTTACATAAATATCATAACATCATAGAATTATTTGAGTTGGAAAGGACCTTAAAGATCATTTAGTTCCCATCCTGCTGCCATGGGCAGGGACATCTTCCACTAGAACACGTTACTCAAATCGCTATTCTACCTGGCCTTGAACACTTACAGGGATGAAGTATCCACAACTTCCCTGGGAAATATGTTCCAGTGTCTCACTGCTCTTAGAGTGAAGAATTTCTTTTTTCTGTCTATTCTAAATCTGCTCTCTTTCAGTTTAAGACCATTACCACTTGTCCTCCTATCAATGCACACCCTCATGTCCCCCTCCAGCTTTCCTGATGACTCCCTTTGACACCGGAAGACTACAATTTGATCTCCTCAGAGTCTTCTCTTCTTCAGCTGAACAACTCCAACTCTCTCAGCCTTTCTTCATAGGAGAGTTACTCCAGCCCCTCTAGTCATCTTCATGGCTTTCCTCTCAACATGCTCCAAATGGTGTGTTTGTTTCCGTTTGGTTTGATTAAGCTTTGACTCTCAGCTCAAAACTCAGATTTCATTTAAAATGCACTGTCTTAGTACAATCTGTCAACAGCAAAATAACAAAACAGTTTCTAGCAGTTACAGTGAGACTCACGGGTAGGTCAGGCATCAAGTAAAAACAATGCTGCTGTGATTGTACTGCTGCCTAAAGGGTGGGAACAGAGATCCCTACACCGTGATCCTGTACACTGAGGAGGTACAGGACATCTTTTAGGCAGGCAAAGGAACAAGAGGTTAGTAGCTGACCCAGGGTGGAGGACAAAAGGAACCAAAACCAGAAAAACAAGATCTATTGTCAATTGTCTGGGGTGAACTCTAATATAAAATTGAATATGAATGGAATATAAGGTATAAAATTTGCATGTCTTCCTATGAAAACTACAAGCTATAGGAAGCCCTCTTCTGACAAGATGAGTATAAATAAGCAGCTCAAAATTAAGACACCGCAGTTCTCTGGTAGCATATCACCACCTATTAAGAACTATTATTGAGTAATTCAGAATACACTGTGTGCATGTAATATGTATATGTGAATGTGCACACCACAATACAGAGTTTTGTCCTGATCCTGCAGCTGATTATCCAGACCTTGAAAGATGAAGATTGGTGACCTTTTCAACATTTTTTTAGCTTCCGTAATGGCAAAAGTGTTATTACTGGCCATAAAATTACTGGGACCCTTTCTAAAATCCTAATATTGCTGTTGCCTTTAGTGACCTTGTCTGGCAGTGAAGTATTCAGGTTGACTATTGGCAATGTTAAAAAAAAAAGACTAAGAAAACAAAACAACATTTACTTTTATTGGTTTAAAATTTATTGCTGTTTAATTTCAGAGAGAGAAGAGTAGGGAGACACTCTTGCTCTCCCTCACTGGCATCAGAAATGGATAAATGAATCAAAGTAAAACCTCATGAAAATGAAGCAATTTAACTATGGTTATATATTGGTACTTACTGATTCTGAAACATTTTCACTTTTTTTTTCTGTATAACTTTTCCTCTTTCAGCTTCAGTCAGAGACTTAGCGGATTACAAGTATCACATTTTGGCTGTGAAACAGAGCTGTAGTAGGGATAGGTGATCACCATATCTCTCAACAGGATTTAAAGGTTTCATCCATGTTTGGAAAAAACTCTAACCCACAGAGGGATCATTCACACCATCAGGACCCTAAGATTCAAATGTGCCTTATGTCGCTGCTTGTCCAGGACACTGTTTTGAGGGCTATGAGTCGCTGCCCTACGAAACCATTGGATGTTGATCTCCTGCTCCTCACAGCCCTGTTCAACCTTGGCATGGTCCCCACAAAGACAGAAGCATTCACAAGGTAGCCTCCTGGCGTAACCTTGACCAGGGTCTGTCCTCACAGAGATGCTTTATTCCTTAGTCAGGGTGGTGGGATGGGCCCTGGCCGCCAGGCTCTCAAGAGGATTTTGTACAGTCCATATCCCACAGGAATCTCTGAGCTCATGTTACACAGGATACAACTGAGTTTCTGTTTGCCATTAAAAACACTAAATAGCTATACTGAAACTTAAAGCTTTCATCACAAATCTAAGCACAGTAACATCATACATAAAACAACATCCGCTTTATAACTTTCCTGTTTTCTTTCAGCAACCAAGCTGGTACAACCAAAAACCTGGAGAAGGAATTTTCATGTAAATGCATTGTCTTGTTATATACTTACATCAATACAGTAAATGTGACCTTAATCTCCTTATACTTTGTGCTATGATATCATTGTCGTCATGCACTTTTGCAGGGAACCATTAAAATAAATTATTTTGTAATTATTCTTAACACACTTATTGATCTGTTAGACATTTCAGCTCTGTGAAAGTAAGTACAGTAATTGCAGCAAAGGTAAATCCTCTGAGCTACCCTAGTGATATCTCTGCATGCACTGACTGCTGGTGCTGCATGTGCCTCTCAATTCTAATCCATACAAGTTTGTTGGACTAAACTGAACTCTACACTGTATATGCTCTGGTATTCTAGCATATTTATAACATGTAAGAAAATTTGCTTACTATTTTCTCTGTCATGGCTACAGTTCACCATACATATCCTTCTTCACGCTTGGAGGTAAAGAGGAAACACGGAAACTGGCAGATGAAAACTTGCTATGTGACTTTAGGCCGAGAGTCTTCAGAGAGAGGTGGGTCTTCTAAATGGGGAAAAAAACTGGAAAGCAAACCCAGAAACTACCATAGAGAGACTTTCTGAGTGATATGACAGAGTATGTTTTAAGCCAGGAACTCTCTCCACAGGGCTTAGTGCAGGATCCAGACCTGTTCAATGTCTTCATCAATGACCTGGATGAAGGCATTGAGGGCACCCTTAGCAAGTTTGTAGACAACACTAAGCTGGGTGGAAGTGTCTATTTGCTGGAGGGTAGGGAGGCTCCAAAGGGATCTGAACAGGCTGGACCGCTGGGTAGAGTCCAATGGCATGAGGTTTAACACGGCCAGATTCCAGATCCTGCACATAGAATCATAGATCATAGAATAACCAGGTTTGAAGAGACCCACCGGATCATTGAGTCCAACCATTCCTATCAAACACTAAACCATGCCCCTCAGCACCTCGTCCACCCATCCCTTAAACACGTCCAGGGAAGCTGAATTAACCACCTTCCTGGGCAGCCTGTTCCAGTGCCCAATGACCCTTTCTGTGAAAAATATTTCCTAATGTCCAGCCTAAACATCCCCTGGCAGAGCTTGAGGCCATTCCCTCTCATCCTGTCCCCTGTCACTTGGGAGAAGAGACCAGCTCCCTCCTCTCCACAACCTCCTCTCAGGTAGTTGTAGAGAGCAATGAGGTCTCCTCTCAGCCTCCTTTTCTCCAGGCTAAACATCCCCAGCTCTCCCAGTCGCTCCTCATAAGATTTGTTCTCCAGCCCCTTCACCAGCTTTGTTGCTCTTCTCTGGACTCGCTTCAGAGCCACAACATCCTTCTTGTGGTGAGGGGCCCAGAACTGAACACAGGACTCGAGGTGCGGTCTCACCAGTGCCGAGTACAGACGGAGAATAACCTCCCTGGACCTGCTGGTTACTCCGTTCCTGATACAAGCCAAGATGCCATTGGCCTTTTTGGCCACCGGGGCCACTGCTGGCTCATGTTCAGTCACTGTCAGCCAACACCCCCAGGTCCTTCTCCTCCTGGCAGCTTTCTAGACAGGCTTCTCCTAGTCTGTAGCTGTACAGGGTTGTTGTGCCCCAAGTGCAGGGCCCGGCATTTGGCCTTGTTAAACCTCATGCCGTTGGTCTCAGCCCAGCAGTCCAGCCTGTTCAGATCCCTTTGGAGCCTCCCAACCCTCCAGCAGATCCACACTTCCACCCAGCATAGTTTTATCCGCAAACTTGCTAAGGGAGCACTCGATGCCTTCATCCAGGTCATTGATAAAGACATTAAACAGGACTGGACCTAACACTGAGCCCTGGGGAACCCCACTTGTCACTCGCCTCACACCATTTCCCACCATTCTCTGGGCCCCTCATCCAACCAGTTTTCCACCCAGGAGAGTGTGCGCCTGTCCAGGCCAGAGGCTGACATTTTGTTTCTGTAGCAGAATGTTGTGAGAAACTGTGTCAAAGGCTTTACTGAAGTCCAGGAAGATCCATCCACAGCCTTTCCCTTTTCCATCAGCCGAGTCACTTTATCACAGAAGGCGATCAGGTTAGTTTGGCAAGACCTGCCTTTTATAAACCCGTGTTGACTGAGCCTGATCACCCAGTTCTCTTGCATGTAATTGCACTCAAGGCACAACAGTTGCAGACTAGGAGAAGTTTGGTTAGAAAGCTGCATGAAGGAGAGGGACCTGGGGATGTTGGTTGACAGCCGACTGAACATGAGCCAGCAGTGGCCCAGGTGGCCAAGAAGGCCAATGGCATCTTGCCTTGTATCAGAAATGGAGGGACCAGCAGGTCCAGGGAGGTTATTCTCCCCCTGTACTCGGCACTGGTGAGACTGCACCTCGAGTCCTGTGTTCAGTTCTGGGCCCCTCACCACAAGAAGGATGTTGAGGCTCTGGAGCGAGTCCAGAGAAGAGCAACAAAGCTGGTGAAGGGGCTGGAGAACAAATCTTATGAGGAGCGACTGGGAGAGCTGGGGGTGTTTAGCCTGGAGAAGAGGAGGCTGAGGGGAGACGTTATTGCTCTCTACAACTACCTGAAGGGAGGTTGTGGAGAGGAGGGAGCTGGCCTCTTCTCCCAAGTGACAGGGGACAGGACAATGGACAATGGCCTCAAGCTCCATCAGGGAATGTTCAGGCTGAACATTAAGAAAAAAATTCACAGAAAGGGTCATTGGGCACTGGCAGAGGCTGCCCAGGGAGGTACTTGATTCACCTTCCCTGGAGATGTTTAAAAGATGGGTGGATGAGGTGCTGAGGGGCATGGTTTATTGATTGATAGGAATGACTGGACTGGATGATCCAGTGGGTCCTTTCCAACCTAGTGATTCTATTATTATATGAAAAGCAGTTTCTTAACTGGTAAGTTCAAGGTAACGAATATGTGCTCTTGCAGAGGATGACTTCATCCCAGTCATATTATCTGACATGTTTGGCTAAGCTTCTCAAGGTTTCCTTAATTTACAGAGTGTAAAAATCTGTAGAAACAGAAGTCCATTGATATTAATTTGCATTATTACCTCAGATGTTACAGATCATCTGCCTCGGAGAAGTTTCAATCCAGGGCTCCATTTCATGTGAATCTTCATCCTGTGTATCATTGCACTAGTTCATTCCTAAAACCAAGCAAATAGATAAACAAAAATATAAATGTTACAAATATAAGGCGTTCAGATCTCCAAACTTTTAAAGCTGCAATTTGTCCGTAAATCAAATTTTATAACAAATCATGAAAGCAGATGGGAACAAGGTGAAAAGTTAGTAGTATCTGATTATACATCTGTTAATCAGTACAATTAAATGACTGTGCTAATGGAACTTCTGGAACTACCTCATGAAATTAAAAAGTTCAAATAATTTCATTTTTAGTAAGTGTATCTTCTCGTTTATCTTTATTTACCATCTATGGTTGCCTTCTTCTGATAAAGTAATATATTACTAATCCTTTGACAGGATGATTAAATCTAAAGAATGAATAGCAGTTGCCTGATTAATAGTTCTGTTTCTTCCTAAGTAAAAATCTTGTGTGATTTTAAATAAATAAAAGTTCCATTAATAATCACATAAAAAAACCAAAGTAGCTTATATTTATAGTATTAGGTGGGCAAAAGTTTTCCAGACTTTAGGACTTCTGTTCCTGGTTTTGCTAACACAGAAATGAACACAGTGCTTTCAAAACCATTTAGCAAAGCTATCTTCAAAACAACAAGAGGAGTAATGTAGGAAAAGCTATGTTGTTTTAAGTGTTTAGAAAAAATCAAGATCAAGTTCTGCAAATCAGTTAAAACCCAAAAAACTGTCCAACAATTTGTATTAAAATTAGTATTGCTAAATCACAGCAACCACAACAACCCTGGTATTTCATTGAAACTTTAAAAGATATTTTCTCTTTTTCTCTCCCTATTTTTTTTTTTTTTTTTTCCTTTTAAAAATCAGTTAGAACACAGAGCATCATTTACTGCCCTGTGGAAAAGTCTTCTTTACTCCAGAGGGAGCTGGAAAGGTGATAGATGCCCCTGTACTTTGGTTCATCCATCTGTAGAATAACACAAGACCTTTCTCTTGGGAGTGCTGATGTCTGAAAAATACTTTAGGTTTCCCAGGTGAAAAGTGCAACTCATGTGCAGAGTATTATTATAATCTTTTTTTCTCCTAACACAAGCATTTCATAAACTTGCATTGTTGTCAGAATAGTTCTGAAATATTTTACCCTCAGGTTCATCTTTCTAGCTGCAGAGTAAAGCTCTCTGTAGTTTATTCTCAGTCAGTCTGTCTATGCACACACCATGTTTTCGAAGTGCTGCTGACATAAAAATTCACAGGATATCTATAATGTTCTTATTAAAGAGACAGATTAGTTATTTTACTTAAACAAACAAGAGAAGTATTACCCGCTGGAATGCCCAGGCACTCTCCATAAATAATACTGAGTGCTGACGAGATATGTTTCAATGTGTTTTATTTTACATTATACCTTCGTGGCTAACTCAGTCTGTGTTGGGCTGACTTAACTGCTCAAGTGCCAGAATTCCATCAGTTCCCAGGAATGCTCTAATATTGCAACACTGAGGAACACAGGATTTTCTTTCTTAAGAAATCTTAAATTCTGATCCAAATCTGTCAATACCTACCAGGTTTTTTCTGGTGATGATCTTGAAACTAGTGCTTTTACAAACAGATGTGTCCTAAACAGGAATAAAGCAATGCATAAATACAAGATGAACATGGGAGACAAATTTTGACATGACACAGCTTTATGTCATGTCAAAGTTTTCAAGTCACACCAAAGAAATGAAATCTTTATAGAAGCTTCACAAAGTACAAGACATTCTTCAGTGAGACTGTGACTCTCACATCTCAACTATCTCTAAGCTGAGATAGTTAGGGTTATTCAGCCAAGAGAAGAGAAGGCTCTTGGGAGACAATACAGAGGCTTTCCAGTACCTGAGGAAGACTGGAAGTAATACCTGTATCACCTGAAGCCTACAAGGAAGCTGGGGAGAGACTTTTTACAAGGACATGTAGTGGTAGGACAAGGGGAAGTGGCTTTAGATTGGAAGAGAGAATATTTAGATTAGACATTAGGAAATTCTTCTCAATGAGACACTAGAACAGGCTGCCCAGGGTAGTTGTGAATGTGCTCTCCCTGGAAGTGTTCAAGGCCAGGCTGGATGGGACCTTGAGCAGTCTGCTGTAGTGGAATGTGTCCCTGCCCATGGCAGGGAGCTTGGAACTAGATAATCCTTAAGGTTCTTTCCAACCCAAACTACTCTATGATTCATTACAAGACCCTACATACCTTTGCCAACAGACAATCAGCATCAGGAGTTAGAAATGTTTCCTATTAGCTCTCACCCTCTATATACATATAAGTATCCATATAACTTTAAATTCTTTAACTCATCAACAACCCCAAATCTCTGCCTGACCCTGTTTCCCAAATGGCTTATCCTTTTCTTCATCACAGAATCACAGAATCACAGAATAACCTGGTTGGAAGAGACCCACCGGATCGTCGAGTCCCACCAATCCCTAAACCATGCCCGTAAGTACCTCAAAATATAAGTCCTCTCATCGAGGATATATCAGATATTAAACTGATAAGAACAGATACTATACTTGATCTTAGCCAAAAGGCCGAGAAGCGATAGCTTCATGTTCACTGATTTCAGTAAGGTTTAGTTTAGGTCTTAGATACCAGTAATTCATATTACACTTTTGCATAGGAAAGTTAGTCCCATTTTTTCCAGGAAAGTAATGAGTTTTCTGATATTTGACAATTCTGTTAAGTACTTCATCAAAATCTCAGTGGAAGTGTAAGAGACACTTCTGGAGAAAAAAAAGGATGTATATGTATTTTTTTAGATGAAAGATGAAAGAAAATATTGGTAACCTTTTTTTAATACACTTTACTCTTTTCATCTTTATCTATAAATCTCAAAAGGCTGAATCTCTTTGTCTTCTGGCACCAACGTTTAGTCATTAAGAGCTCAAAACAAGATTCAGGTCTCATTGGTAACTGCAGTATAAAGTGTATGAAAGTATAGGTCAGCTAATAACAAAGTTCAAATCCTTAATCTTCAGCCTGAGCAAATCAGAAAGTTGTTTTTTCTTGTTATTTTTTTTCTCTCCCCAAGTATAAAAGAGGCTTTCTGTTTAACAGCAATTTCCTTAAAAAGAAAGGCATTTCTCATTATAAAACAGCTGCTGCAATGAATGATTTTAACAAATTGTATTTAGTAATGATTTTAGATAAGAGTGGAGATGGGAAAGTAAGTCAGAAGATATTTAATTAAAAAAAAAATTCCCCAATATTATTTCCCTTATTGTTTGAATTACTTGCTCCTAAAATATTTATTGTCTTTATGATTTCAAGTTAGATTAGTGAAATTACAGAGAGAGGCATGCTTGTGGTTCTATGTTTCCTTTTTTCAACTAATATGTAGGTAGCTGCTTCTCTGTGTGCTCTGTGGGATAAAACAACTATGTACATATGGACATTTGTAAAGGCACAAACTAAGAAGTTACTGCCAGGAATATAAAGAGATACCTCTTTCTTTGATTAAACTAGTGACAGGACAGAAGTGTTTTGGACATAAATGCTCACAAAAATACATGAAAAAAACCAAAACAAAACCAGAACAAAAAAAAAAAAAAAAAAAAAGGAAAAATCCAAAATAGGAGGCATTTGGGGATGGGTGAAAAGTTAAAGAATACAAACAAATTAAAGCGCTGATCTGTTTGTGTTTTCTTTTTTTTTTTCCTTATCTAGTCTGACGAAAACAACCAAAACCCAGGATAAACTAGTTTTGGTTGTTTTCAGATTTTTTCAGGCCTTTTAATACATTTTCTTAACCAAGCAGGCTGAACTTCACGTGTACTTTTCCGCATGAAAAAAAGAAGTGATAAAAAGATGAAGAGCTACAGAGCTATGACTAAGAGTGACTCAGAGTGATTATAACAGGGAAGAAGCTTAGCAGTCACTGAATATCTCTAAGAAGTATTGGTGGCAATTAACCTCCTGAAAACTGTTGTCATATAATACCTTCAAAGTTCTCAAATAATGTAAGTTTGTTACTGTCACTAACTTTCTAATGGACAGAGCCTGCATCAGAAAACTGTGAACAAAATACATCTATTTCCGTACACTCTCAAAAGAAGAGAAATGAACTATGAAATATCCCAGTATCTTTATGGGTGGCCCCTACTCACCTGAATATATTCTTGTGTGCAGTATCTGATATCTATGACCTATGTTGTAAATGAACAGAAGAATTCATTCTTTAGAGTTTTATAAACTCAGGATTAAGCATTTTCAAAACATTACGTATTTGAAGTACTGAGATGTCAAAAGGCTCTAAATATCTGTCCCATGAGACCTATTAGCTCCTGTCTTTCCTTTGATCTAAAACAGACTGATAGTATTTGCACAAAGGAGATGGAATCAGCTTTAAATTAATAAAATAGTTCAGAAATATACGTATTTCTGGCTTATGTTTTCTTGCTGGTTCATGACACATAAGTGAGATCCATCACACTGTATCGTGACATCATAAAATACCAAAGATTTTTTCCTACTGCATTTAGCACTGCTTCAGCATTAATGTTGCAGTCTCCCCCAGGAAAAAGGGTTGTTAAAAGTGGGGGGAGGGACAGGGAAAGAAGAGGAAGAAAGAAGGAGAGAGAAAATAAAGACAGAAAGAAATAATCACTGTAGAACATCCTGGGGGAACAGAGAGAAGTGAAAAAGCCAAAGAAAGAAGTAGCTATGCCTGCCTTGACTGGATGAAATTTGCTGGAATGCCTTGTAGGGAAAGAAAATAATCACTTTTTGGGGGATTGGAATTTAAATAACTTAAAATTGTGCATACAAAATTGGTTCTTTTTCTGCTGTTTGGAAAATGAAAATCTACTCAGTCATAGAAATCTATTTTTTAGCAAGAAGAAAAAATACAGTAAGTGGAAAATAGCACAAGTTTTGAAGCTGAGATACATTTCAATTACTAAAGAAAAATACAGCTCTTGAAGCATTTTTGTTGATTTTCTCATTAGCATCTCATTCTCCCTCCTTTTCTGGGAAAATGTAAAGCTTGGCTATATATGCAACTGTCTGCCCTCAGAGAGAGCTGTAACCCCCAGCCACGAAGGAAAAAATATTGTTGTGGGTGTAACCTATACCCAAGGCTAAATAAAAAAGCCTTAGGCACTGCTTGACCCTTTATAATATAAAAATTAGAGTTGATAATCCCAAGCAGAGGAGAGGTAAGGAAAGCTAGTCACAAGAGTAAGCTTTGAGAGAGTGGTTTACAACAGAAGAGTAAAGTTCTAGCACACAGGAGGGAGGAGTCCATCTGACATGTCTAGGAAGGCAGGGTGAGTTACTGAGCTGGTATCTGCCAAAAATCCCTGAGTGATCCTTTAATCCCAGTCCTCTAAGTGTCAGTTTTCTAATTTTATTCTGACATATCTTCTCACCCGTTCTGATTAACTAACTTGTGCCAAGTCACAAAGCAGAAACTTTTAGTATCTCTCTACTGAAAGATGTAGTACAGAGACACACAGATAAGTTCTCTTTCTAGGTAACTCTAACCATGAAAACACAGAGCTCACCGTAGCTAAGTTAGCTTGCAACAGACAACCACATCTTTCACATTTCTTGGTTTTACTGTAATCTTCAAAGGCACATTAGGACTGCCTGCCTGCATTGCATCAATATCCATTATCTCTCTCCCAAATAACATTGAAAAAGAGAAATATTCTGCGTGTCTGACTTCAAGATTAAGCTTTGTTTGACTAATTTGGGAAGTTTAGGAACATATATAGTCAGGGTGAAGGCTGTAATGCCACAGGTGCATTCTGAAAGGGCCTCCCTTCCCACTTGTCCATCAGGGAAATCACAGGCTACTTGTCTCTTAAGTATATCAATCAGGTGATAAAAGTAAAGCAGTGTGAACCTCTAAGCCTTCGCTTTCCTCATTAGTTGTTTGCCTAGGTTACTGACAACACACAGTATCCTAGATTTCATTCTAGCATTACATTCCTTCTGTAGTTAACCTGGCATACCCACCCTGTGCAAAGGAGTGAGGTCTTCTTCCTGGACTTCAGTAAAGCCTTTGATACAGTTTCTCACAGCATTCTGCTTCGGAAACTGTTGGCATCTGGCCTGGATGGGCGCACACTCTCCTGGGTGAAAAACTGGTTGGATGGAGGGCCCAGAGGGTGGTGGGAAATGGAGTTAAATCCAGCTGGAGGCCAGTTACAAGTGGGGTTCCCCAGGGCTCAGTCCTGGGTCCAGTCCTGTTTAATGTCTTTATCAACGGCCTGGATGAAGGCATCGAGTGCTCCCTTAGCAAGTTTGCAGATGACACCAAGCTGGGTGGAAGTGTCGATCTGCTGGAGGGTAGGGAGGCTCCAAAGGGATCTGAACAGGCTGGACTGCTGGGCTGAGTCCAATGGCATGAGGTTTAACACGGCCAAATGTCGGGTCTTGCACTTGGGGCACAACAACCCTAAGCAGAGGTACAGACTAGGAGAAACCTGGCTGGAAAGCTGCCAGGAGGAGAAGGACGTGGGGGTGCTGGTTGACAGTGACTGAACATGAGCCAGCAGTGGCCCAGGTGGCCAAGAAGGCCAATGGCATCTTGGCTTGGATCAGAAACGGCGTGACCAGCAGGTCCAGGGAGGTTATTCTCCCCCTGTATTCGGCACTGGTGAGACCGCTCCTCGAGTCCTGTGTTCAGTTCTGGTCCCCTCACCACAAGAAGGATGCTGAGGCTCTGGAGCGAGTCCAGAGAAGAGCAACAAAGCTGGTGAAGGGGCTGGAGAACAAATCTTATGAGGAGCGGCTGAGAGAGCTGGGGGTGTTTAGCCTGGAGAAGAGGAGGCTGAGGGGAGACCTTATTACTCCCTACAACTACCTGAGAGGAGGTTGTGGAGAGGAGGGAACTGGCCTCTTCTCCCAAGTGACAGGGGACAGGACGAGAGGGAATGGCCTCAACCAGGGGAGATTTAGGCTTGAGATTATTAAAAAGTTCTTCACGGAGAGGGTGGTTAGGCATTAGAACGGTCTGCCAAGGGAGGTGGTTGGTTCACCGTCCCTGGAGGTGTTTAAGGTTAGGGTAGATGAGGTGCTTAGGAGCATGATTTAGGGATTGTGGGAATGGTTGAACTCGACGATCTGGTGGGTCTCTTCCAACCTGGTTATTCTTTGATTCTGTGATTCTGTGATTCTGTCTGGTCTTATCAAATCGGAGCTGACCACATCCAGCAGTGAGCTGGGCAGAGGTTATTCTTCCATATGAGGACAGGCTGAAAGTTTTGAGATTGTTCAGCCTAGAGAAGAGACGGCTCAAGGGAGACCTTACAGCAGCCTCCCAGTACTTAAAGGGGGCCTACAGGAAAGCTGCAGAGGGTGTACTGTATCAGTGAGTGCAGTAATAGGATGAGGAGTAACAGTTCCAAGCTGAAAGAAGGGAGATTTAGATTAGATATTATGAAGAAGATTTTTTTTCTTGTGAGGATGGTGAGGCACTGGAACTGTCTGTCCAGAAAAGTAGTGTATGCCTCATCCCTGGAGTTGTTCAAGGCCAGGTTGGATGAGGCTTTGAGCAACATGATCTAGTGGGAGATGTCCCTGCCCATGATATGGTCATTGGACTGGATCAACTCTAAGGTCCCATCTGACCCAAAGTATCCTACAATTCTATTCTAAGATTCTAGGATTCCTTCAGCTTCGCATTCAAAGAAGACAAATTCAAACAAATCACAAATTTGTCTCCAGGAGCGACATGGCTACGTTCAAGCAATGCAGTGACAAAACTTTTGGGACTGCTTCAACGCAGTGTTGTGCAAAGGCAGATGAAGTGGCTGAAATGGCTGGAGCTCATCTGCCCTGGATGGGGAGCACATCGTCAGCTGTCACTCAGTGCTTAGTGAGCATTAGGTTTTTGCAGGCTTAATGCAGAAATACCCTACAGCCTTTTAGAAATGTTAATCACCTGTTTTCAAGAAAGCCAGAACACACTTTATAAAAGTTAGATACATATTAAGCAAGGCTTTACCTTCATTCAAACTGAGAATGCCATATTGTTAAACTGCATCTGGTGAGAGTGCACATTTTGATTTATGCTTTTAAGCCTCAGCAAAGTTCTTGTGTAAGGGGCACTGCAGGGATCAATGCTGGAACCACAGCTTTTTCAATACCTTAAATGACTCAGAGCATATTAGTTAAACTAAAAATTTCTGCTGTGCAGATGATACTAAATTGGGAGGAAAGGTCATCCATGAGAAACAATACAGTCAGGTAGGGAAGGATTTAGATCATTTAAGTACTTGAGCTAATAGATAGCAAATTCAATGCAGATAAATGCAGAATAATGAGTCTCGGAGAATGTAATAAAAGGACATAATATCTGCTTAATGGGAAGGTACTACAGCATATTGACCTGGAGAGAGATATGAGAGTTATTTTAATAATAAAAAAACCCTTATATTAAAGCCTTCAACTCAATTATTGTTAAGGAAATACAGTGTATTTCATTAGGACCTCACCCAAAGTACGGCATTCAGCACTAATCACTCTACAGTTCAGAAAGCATATTTAGAATTGGTCTTAAAGGGGTGATTTGTAGAGCAATCTAATGAAAGCACTTTTTGGAGATGTAAGTTTTGAGGACATTACAGTGAAGATTGACTGTATCTTCACCAGAAAGTTGGAGACTTTAGAGGTTACTGCCTAAGATGTCCACTACAAGCTTAATGAATACTTGGCAGTAAGAGGTGAATTGTTGAGGAACTCATTATGTTAACTCCTCAATCTTCACAATTCTATTAAGTTTAGAGCTGCTGTCAGAGAAGAACAAATTTTCACCTATATTTACACCACTGCAGTTTAAATAAACTCTCTGGCAATAACTTTCTTACAGAAGCACAAAGAAGAACAGGCTTTGTCCTCCAATTTTTCTCCAACACAGGTCTCCCTCTTTGTGTGCTCTCCTGTCTCATTTACTTTTACAGGTTGCAGGCTTGTTAGTTAAGGAAGCATCAAGGTCTAACAGGGCAAAAGTCATGCCTAAAAGCAGTGAACTGTTTGCTATATAAGGAAAGAAATTAAAAGGAGACCACATACAATCAAGAGGCTTTTCTCTCTTTTTTCTTCTAAAGTATGATGGAAAACAGCTGTCAGGGGAGAGATAGGGTGAATACTGTGCTGATGAATGGCTATTCTTCGTCGTGGCAAAGTCATAACATTGAATCTATCAGACTTCTACCAGAAGGCATGTCTTGTGCAGCCTGGTTAGAAGCTGTCAGTAAATGATTCTCTCATCTTTGCAATACTTTTTTTCATATTTCACAAGTTGTTATTTTCTCTAAAGCTAATGGCCAGTTAAGATAACAAGTCAGTTCCTTGTTGGCTATAAATCTGTGGTTTACAGATGTTGGAAATGTAATCTGGTATTTTTCTCAGTCTCCAGACACGAATTCTTCTTTGGCAGGAGGTCTGTTTTAATCAGCACACAGATCTGTTCCATTTCAGTGAAGCCACTGAGATGAAGGGCTCCAGAGTGGAGGACCATGTTGAGGGACTCCTTGCTGAAGCAGTAAAACCATGGTAAAATAGCAGTGGGAAAGGCTCAGTGAAAAAATTGCAGGGCAAGATGCTGCACTTGGGGCACAACAACCCTGTGCAGCTGCAGACTAGGATAAGTCTGTCTAGAAAGCTGCCTGGAGAAGAAGGACCTGGGGGTGTTGGTTTACAGCCGACTGAACATGAGCCAGCAGTGGCCCAGGTGGCCAAGAAGGCCAATGGCATCTTGGCTTGGATCAGAAACAGCATCGCCAGCAGGTCCAGGGAGGTTATTCTCCCCCTGTACTCGGCACTGGTGAGACTGCACCTTTAATCCTGTGTTCAGTTCTGGGCCCTTCACCACAAGAAGGATGTTGAGGCTCTGGAGCGAGTCCAGAGCAGAACAACAAAGCTGGTGAAGGGGCTGGAGAACAGGCCTTACGAGGAGCGGCTGAGAGAGCTGGGGGTGTTTAGCCTGGAGAAAAGGAGACTGAGGGGAGACCTTATTGCTCTCTACAACTACCTGAGGGGAGGTTGTGGAGAGGAGGGAGCTGGCCTCTTCTCCCAAGTGACAGGAGACAGGACAAGAGGGAATGGCCTCAAGCTCCACTAGGGGAGGTTCAGGCTGAACATTAGGAAAAAAAATTCATGGAAATGGTCATTGGGCAATAGAACAGGCTGCCCAGGGAGGTGATTGAGTCTCCTTCCCTGGAGATGGACGAGGTGCTGAGGGGCATAGTTAATATTTGATAGGAATGGTTGGATTCAATGATCTGATGGATGTTTTCCAAACTGGTGATTCTATGATTCTAAGAGGGTACTGGTAGCAACCCAGCCTAGGCAGTTCAGGGACCACTGGGGTAAGACCATGAGTCTCCCCATAAATTTTATGAGTTCAGTACCCACTGGACCAAATGAAGGCAAATCAATGCCAAGCAACCAATCTAAAGGACTTTATTTGTAGAGGCATTCTTAGGAATATGATTGGCTTTGGCTTGTTATATCTGTGTTAAGGGAAAAGAAAGAAAGAGAGAAAAAGGAGGAAAAGGACAGAGAGAGAGAAAAGTGCATTACCTGGGCTCTGATACTCTTCTTCTCTCCCCCAGGATGGTGGACGCACTGCAAATGCCCCTCCTGCAGAATATTCTTTCTACCTTTTTGTGGGTCTGCATAGTGCTTCTCCTAGGAAAGTTCTGGAACTCTGTCTGGGAGGCTTAGGGAGGCTCTAGTGTCCAAGGTATCATTCTGCATGTGCTGTCCCTGCTGGCAAGATTGAAGCATGACCACTCCAGGCAACAAGCATAGCTGAGCAAAAAATATTTCACTAAATGAAGTATGTGCACTGAAACATTGGATTCAAACAATCAAATGACCCATAGGGGATAGAGCAAGCAACAACCTGCAACTTAGAAACACCAGTAACACTGTAACAATCTGCTAAAGAGAAGGGAAAAACATAAAGGCTACCCGATGCTGCTGGAGTAAAAGCCAAAACAAAAAGAAAAAATGCCTGCTCCTGCCCACTGCAGCTGCACTTGGTACAAAAAAAAATGGATGAGGAGAGAGAGAAAAGAAAGAAAAGAGAAAAAAAAGGAAAGAAAGAGAAAAAAAGCAGAATAAAGAGAGAAAAAAATATAGAAAGAAAAGAGATAAGAGAGAGTTTGCAAGAGAGATAGAAAACACAAAGGGCGATTATCACCTTCAAGGCTCCACATGCCCACATGTTGTACCACATGTTTCATTGTCCAGCAGAGTACAAGAATATGGCAGGTGTCCACAAGGTGCAGGCTTTCAGGGGGTCTGCAGAAGGATCTGGACAGGCTGAACCAGTGGACAAAGTCAAGGTCAGTTGTATGAGGTTTAATAACACCAAATGCAGGGTACTGCACTTGGATCAAAACAACCCTCTACAATCCTCCAGGCTTAGGGAAGAGGGCGTAGTGATGGGTGTTGGTCTCTTCTCTCAAGTAACTAGTGGTAGGATGGGAAGGAATGAACTTAAGGGGTTCCAGAGGAGATTTAGATTGGATATTAGGAAGATTATTTTACTGAAAGAGTGGTTAAGCATTGGAATAGACTGTTTAGGGAAGTGATTGAGTCAGCATCCCTGGAGGTGTTCAAAAAATGTGTAGACATGGCATTTGGGGATATGGTTTAGTAGGCATGCTGGTGTTGGTCTAACAGTGAGACTTGATAATAATAGAATCTTAAAATCATAGAAGGGCTTAGGCTGTAAGGGGTCTCTAAGGAATATCTCATTCCAACACCCCTGCCATGGGCAGGGACACCTTCCACTAAAAGAGGTTTCTCAAAGCCTCATTCAACCAGGCCCTGAACATCTCCAGGGATGGGGCACCCACAAATTCTCTGGGCAACCTGTGCCAGTGACTCACCACACTCATAGAAAAAAAACAACCTCTTCCTAATATTTAATCTAAATCTCCCCTCCTTCTACTTAAAACTCGTTCTGTTGCTGTGATCCATGATAAAGAGATCACCTCCCCAGCTTTCCTGTACTCCAGGTGATGCTTTTAGAAGTCTCTTCCTTGTTAATGCTTCTATGATTCTCAGTACATGGTTCTTGATATGATTTGGTACTCTATAAGCAGAGAACAAAGGTGCTTGAGAATATTTCCCCTCCCCCTGGCAATACAAATGGCACAAGAATCATACTCTGTTACTTCCAAAATTAAAATATTCAGAAGATAGTTCAGGTCTAACCATAGCATACTTTACCAATTCTAACGTCTTCTTTTCCTCCTCTATCTAATTACTGTTGAACAAACTGAGTTATCTTAATCAGAGAAAGTTTCTCAATGAGAAACCTAGAAGTTGCTTCAGAAATAGTTTTCATTGTCTTCCCAAGATAAAAATAGAGGCTTTTCTATGAATGATGTGTCATCTCCTTCATGAATAAAGGACTTGTTGGAAAAGATGGTACATGAATATTGAGAATGTTTTCCAGATTGATACATAATCTTCTGCCAAGATATTTCTGTCATAATATACTTGAAAGGTATCTAAAGATATTCACCTACTGTATGATTAATGCAACTAACTTAAATGTGACTTTAGAACTGCAAGTATTACACATACTCTCACTAAAAGGCGTGAGTTTGGTTTTATGTCTGTTTTTTTCTATGAACTTCTGGGAAAAATATTTCATGTTCCAACTAAGATGCAGAACGTTCTAGTTTGATGAGTCACTCTTTATTCATTGTGTCTTATAGAAATATTATGTTTGCTTTACTTCTTTGATGGTGTTTCATTATCAAGCTATTATATTCACTCAATTACATCATACAGCTTTGATTCAGTGAAATTACAGTAATCAAAGCCAAAGAATTCAGTGAAGAGCTAAATTGTGTTAATTTATATATTATATTTATATACACAAACCTATACAAATAATTGTGTATGAGAAATAAAGTATGAATCAAAGCACTATTAAGAAAGGTGTGGTTCTTGACTGGGAGTACAGATGGTTGTTTATGTGCCCATGGCAACATTGTTGAATATTTTCTCCTTCAAATGTTGGTCTTTGAACTGTCCATGCTGGGTCAGAGATAGAATCGGAGAATCAAGTGGTCGTCATGCCCTGGTTTCAATCCTAGAGTAAATCAGGTGGAACACAAAGAGGATTCATTGATTTCTAGAAAGGCTGTGGGGAGAAAGGCATGTAGGTGCAAAAACTGTAAAGAATATGTGATCCTTAAATTGAGTGAAGCCAGTGGGACCATGCAGAAATATGTCTGAAAGCTGACTTTCTATAATGTAAACTTACAAATCATGAGATGTTTATGTATAAATTACTATGGCACAAATACAAGAAATCTGATATTACATCTGTAGAATTTTTTTGCTGTTGTTCTTGATGACTAAGAATTACAAAATTTTAACTCATGATTTTCTTATTTCCTCTTTTGTTCTAATACACAATTACATTTCTGTGTATTTTGTCCATATCCTTAACATTTGAGGTCTTCTTCTTTGTCTTCTGACAGCTACAAATTTGAACTTCCATTTGCAATTGCCCTTCACTTCTTTTGAAATCCTGCTGATAAATTGTTTCCCTTTTTCTAGTGCTCTGCTTTACATTTTCCTTTGTGCTGCTGTTGACTCTTATTACAAGTATGGCAATTAATAACAATATTTAAATCAAAAATGAACGTCATCAAAATAACTGAAGAAAAAAGTATGAAGACAAAGTACAATAAAGTCATTTCAATTTGAGACAATTTATGGTTGACTTCTAGTGGAGTGTTGGGAGTTTTTTTCCATGTACTGTTATAACTGATGTGAAATGTTTTGATGTCAATATTAAAAACATGTGACATATGAACTTCAAGGATATCCATTGTTAAAATTGCTCAAGATTTTAATCTTGGTCTACAAAATTTGTACGATGAAGTAATTATGTAAATGTATCAAAAGAATATTTTCTAGGCAAAAAATAAATCGACAGCTTGGAGAGACCATTAATTGGATTGCCAGAGTTTTACTTATGAAGTGCCACTGAACTAAGGGGACAACAAGCTAGAAGCTTCATAAACTTTATCTAAGGTGTATCTAAGACTGTTATGTTTAATTATATAGCTGCAATTAAATGGTTCCTTTGGGACCTCTGAGATGCCTTTCAGGAGTTTCTAAAGCTAATCTGATCTTTTTTTCAAGTATGGGATAGGGAATTAATGTCTACATTAATTTAGATACAAGGTCAGATAGACAGTGATTTAAATTCTTGTAAATGGGAAATGTGTAAACCAAGTTAAGATCAATCTCTCCTAAGTAGAAATAGGTGCAAATCAAAACAAATGAACAAAAAAAGAAACAAAAACCCAAAAAAAATCCAAGCCAGTGCCTAAAATAAACCATTCCATATCTGTCAATAGTTTCCTCCTTGCACTGCTGTGCCTTGCCCTGCCTCACCTCACCTCAGCTGTCTTTGAATTCACCATCCTTTTTCAATCCAATTCCACTCTTTCAAGCCTAGAAGTGATGGTTCCTATAAGAAAGTAATTTTTGGAAGTGAGATTGTGGCACTGTGACTTTGCTCTAGATACCTCATATTATCTTATTTCTCATGAGTTGTGAGCTTCTACAGTGCAGTCATCTTAGTTCTTAAGGTCTTGTTGGTGTCTTGGCATACTACTTGGCAGACTTCTGGCATCCTTTTCATTTGGAACGTAATCATGAAACTGAAATTGGGTAACAGGATTTCAACTTGAACCCATGAGGGGACTATGGATCTAATTAGAACCCATCCACCACATCTTGTTAAACTGCAAAGAGCTAAGCTAGCAAAAACATAGCCTATGTATGCTAAATGAAATCACTTCTTTTTTTATATATTGTTCTCATTGCACTGGAAAAGGTAACTTAGGGGACTTGCAGAATCTCTATGAATCACAGATTTAACAAACATACTAGATGAATATCTAACTGGATGAGGCATTTAATATTGCCTTAAAGGAGCAGTAAACAGGTAGGTACACTCTTGAGACCCCTTAAACCATATCATTTTTCATGTTACTATGGTCCAAATATTTAAAGATATTGGAGGAATAACCATCTCCTCTCTTCAACATCTGAGTGTTCACCCACCATGGGGAAAAAAATAAATCACACTATTTCTCCTGTACTAGTGGCATTTAACCCTCTGTTCTAAAATAGAATTACGTCATGTTTCAACTATTAAGGTGATGTGGGCTTCTAACAAGTGATGAGGTCAACTGAGACAGAAAAGCAAGTGCAGTAATTGCAAAATTAAAAATGTGTTTTATTTTAAGCCTGTTAGGAATGCAAACACATGCTATGAGGAATGCAAAGCAGTTTAATTAAAGCTCAGTTGAAAACTAGAAACAAAATGATAAAAAAAAAGCATAATTTGACTGATTTTCCTCTTTCTTGCCTTTTCCAATGGCAGTGAAATCCGAATTTCCACTTCTTTATTTTTTCCTTTTTTTTCTGTAATTTGTCATTACTTTCTCATCAATACTTTTATTATCTTGACTATCAAGGCAATTTTCCACTCAAGGAAATCCCAGAAACCAAATGAACTCAGGCTTATTCAGACACAAGCAATAGGCATATTTCTTAATTTTGCAAAATTTATGTATTTCTAACCAACATCCTTTACACATGTGATTTGGTGTAGTGTAGTGATGCACAATTCTATCCAGGAACCATACTAATTGATGTAAGTTTGATTAATTTTAATTTTTTTAAGTTTTAATTAATTGAAGTAAATAATGTATTATTTACTTCTTGCAAATAGTACTTCTCATTTGTTTCTTCCAATGTGGCCACTGTCTTGCTAATTATTTTATGCTCTTTGGCAATGTCTATGGCACTGTAAAGAAAAAGCAATGTCAATAAATGTCTCTTGACTAATTTTAATCACGTCTATACCTATTCATCTGACCAGCTACATATATTCTCAGAAACTGGATTATTTCTCAGATATGTAGATTTGTTTCACACTCTTTTCCTTCCATATTCGTTGACCTTTAAGAAACTTAAACCAACAATATGACTCTCAGGGGGAGTTCTGTGGATTTTAGAAAGAGTTTGTCCAAGTTGTCTCTTCTCTACGTGTTTCCCTAACTGATTTTTATAGAAAAAACAACTCTTTTTTTTTTCACAAATTGTTTTAAAACTACTTTGCTAGCATCTTTGAATACTTCAGCTTGAATTGAGGTCTCTATCTTCAAGTGGACCATTTCTTCTTTGTCTAAAGATCTGCAGGGCTCCTTTCCCATTCACTTTTCAGTCTTCACGCTCCAAATATTTTGGAGAAAATACAAAATATTTCCTCAAAAGATTTTTTTTTTAATCATAATAGATTAATGCTTAGGTTTCTAGCCCACCAATAACCAATTCACACTGAAAGAGGGATAACTTTCCCTAAATGCTTGCTTTCTTTTACTTTGATTTGGTTACAGTAGAAGTAGCAGAATACTAAGAAAATATTTTACAACAGCAATCTTTTCTTTCATTCACTGGGCTTTCAGACTTTATCTCAATAATGCCTATGCTAGAGATCTGTTTTACTTAACTCATTAGAAGTTGCTTAAAAGGCACCTTCTTGGGAACTTAAGACCTTCAAAATTTACAGCCGCCTCTGCTGTAACTCATCTCATATAATTTGCAACTCTGAAACTCATCAGCTTGTGTTCGAGAATTGAAACAAAACATTATCACTATTACAATTCTTCTCAGCCCCTGGAGGTAATGTATGATGATCTATGTGATTCTTGGGTGCTGAAGTCAAAGAGTTAGAGGTCCCCATGGGAAAAGCAACTTGATTCGCTTAAAGAAACAGTGCTAATTTGCCCTGAAGAAATCTGTGTTTCAAGCAATACAGTTGTATTGAATGATACTAAAATACTTAGTGTTGTTCTAGCTCTCCATGATGCTCTTAATTTTTTAATTGAGCAATTTCTTTGATAGACAAATCACTACATCCTGTCCCAGTCCTGTGAAAATATTTGTCCTTGTCACTCCTGTATGGTTTGTTTGTGATTTAGATTTTAAATTATTCCTCTCTTCTAAGTTTCTTTAACATCAACTAAATACCAGGCTCTAGAATTTACAGATTTTGTATAAAATATTTACTGCAGTAGTTGAAACGAAATTTAAGGAGAGAGTGGACAGCAAGTACATTTGGTTCCATAGTACCATGATCTTGTAGATATGCATGTAAAATCAATGACAGTATTATCAAAGATACTCTCTGGGAAATGCTCCAAAACCTTTTGTTGATGGTCGATACATGACAAAATGTCATGTATACATATTGTCTTTGTTCTTTCTGTGGTGTAACAGACTCACTAGGCCTTGTGGATGGCAAATAACAAACGTTGCAAAAGGGAGCAATTTGCAACACGGGTGATTCTACATGAACAAGGAATAACCATATCTTGCGAGACAAATGGACTAGGTGGTGGAGACAGACACCTCAAAGCCTGGCATTGCTTCAATTAAGAACAGAAACACCCCTGACAGCACATGCTGAGCTCCCCATCCCAAAGGCATGGCAAAGCACTGAGTCCCTGCTTCTGATGACAAAAGCAGCCTCGCCATGAGCCAACCAATGTATATGAATTGACATAGTTCCACTCCACCAAGAGGCACCAATGAATTTTTGACAATCATTTTGTTGAGGTGGAAAAACAGCCACCATACTTGGTGGATGGGTTGACTTGCCCAAAAAGAGATAACTTTTTGGTAAGATTCACGTACCTCTGACTTTGTTAAGTTCCCCAGGAAAACTACTAACTTCAGTTTCTATTGTTGCTTCTTTTATATATATAGGATCGTTGTTAACCAGTTATAACCATCTAATGTAGCAAGTGAATTTATCAAAGGCAATCCCAAGCTTTTTCTTATCTGTTGTTTAAAACAAATTACCTACTATTTACACTAAGTCTGACACAAATAACCCTTTAGTAAGAAACTACAGTCAAGCCTGGGACTAGAGACTGATCCAGCCACATCTAAGCTCCTCTCTGAGGGGAAGTTTAGAAAGCAATGGTGTCATTCGAATCTTGTGACTTGGAGGGAGGACATACCCTCAGCCGCTTATCAAACCTGTATGTATATAACATGACCCTTCCTAAGCTAGTTTTAAATAACAGCAACCAGCAATATTCAGAATCTAATTTTTTTTTTTTTCCCCCAGCAGTCTGGATATTCTGCTGTAACTTTCATATCATACTAAAATTAGATTTTTGAATATAAGGCATACTATTGCTTTTACTAGAAAACTTTCATCAATTTATCAGCAAGGATGCCACAAAGATAGATGACCCTTTGGAGGACACAAAAAGACAAAAACCTCCAAACTCCAGCAAGTAATATGAAAGCCACTCTGTGACTTTATGAATTTCAAAAATAAAGGGGTCCTTAAGTGAAGCTGTCCTTTCATCTACCACATGGAGGATTTCAGAGAACTGCATTCAATTCTTACTGCTATCTCAATGTACAATGTATCTGATGTTCATTATTGCAGGGATGCCATTACCGAAAAAATATGTTGCATGTTCTTTCCTGAGGATGATATTAGTACCTCTGGTTTCTAACTGAGCCAAGATGCTAACCTGAGATGGTCAGATGATGCTATTGGATGCATTTAAAAAAAATAGAGAAAACAATAAAATATTAAAAGGAATTTTCCAGATAAATAGCTGGATCTAATGGGAGGTGTCTCTGCCCATAGCAGGGGGATTGGAATTAAATGGTCCTTAAGGTCCCTTCCAGTCCAAACCATTTTATGATTCTCTGATTCCATGATTCTCTGATTCTATGATGATTGTTTGTTACAAGAAAAGCAAATCTAAAGCCAACAAAGAAATAATAGCAACACACTTAAGAGATTAGATTTAACTTCCCCTGCACTTTTACCTTCCTTGAGTTCACCTACATTAACAAAAATATTAATGACGCTATAGAACTTTCCTGACTATTTCTGGAGGGTGAAAGGGTAGTGTTTGATTCTTCTTTTATCACAATTTATGTCAGTATAAAAGTTATAGAGATTGCCAGAAAATAAAGGAACATGATGTAAAATCACAGGAAAAGTGTAAAATCAATATTGCCAGGTGTTTGAAAGCAGCACTTGGCAGCCCCTCTCTAATCCATAGTCAGTGCTATATTTTATGTATATAACTGAGACTTTGCTGTTAGATAATTTTCAAACCTAAATAGCCTGCACCAATAAATGAACACAGAGATGGGAAGGTTTCTGGTTTTGATGTTTAGTGAAGGATTTTGCAATAGGTGTCCAGACGCCTTCTATAGCCACTGAAAAGAAGAGAATTAATTGCCTACAGGCTGCCTGAAGTCGTTTGAAGCGTTTGGGTATTTTTTTTTCCCAGTGTTAGAAGTGGTCAAGGTTAGATTTGCTCATAACTTACGTGTCTCATTTACACTGATGTGTCCGAGCTCAATAGTGACCATTTGTTATTGCGTATGTATATCTGTCACAGGAGACTTTCAGAAGAAAACTTAGAGCTTTCCATTTATATTTTCCATTTCTTTCCACTTTGTTTCAGAAATCCTGATAGAAACCAAACATAGCTAAAATTATTCTTATGTATTCTTTGCTTCTCAAAATAGTAATTGATTTAAAATCTACCCAGATCTTTAACTTTACACTACCAAAACTGCGAAGTGTAGTTATGCATCTAGCTATTGGCCCAGCATCCTGTCACTATAAAAATAATTTGACTGAATTATAAGAGAGAAAAATGAAATACTGAGGACTGAAATCACTCAAATATTTAACATATGCCTTAGTATCAATTTTTTTTTTCTGCTAAATAGAAGAGTTGGTGATGTGTACTCTGATCTTATTTTCCTAAGAAAGCTTTTGCAATGAGATTTCATCCCACATTTGACTCTAAAGAAGGTTGAAAAGAAGATCTTTCTCAGTTTTTATTTTGTGCAGAAAGAAACCTCATGGAGTTTGGAGACTTATGTAAATCTCACTTGGTTTTGTTTGGGTGAATTTCAGAGAGTTTTCTTAATATCCTTGTTTGCTGTAAGCCTTAGACTCAAAAAAATCAAAGATTCTGTCTTTTTTATTCTGTTTAGGTGTTTAGTGCACTACGGTCATCACCTTTTTCTGTTGAACTCTGACACACAGAAAATACATTTACACTGTCTTCCTCACACACAGAGAAGCAAACAAAATCCCCTGCATGTATACATGTATTAGTAATTCATCAGCTCTGTTTTTCACTTGGCTTGTAAGTCATTTGAAGAAGGTCCTGTGTTTGCACAACATATAGTTAAACAAAATCTTGATCTATCACTGCAGGTCTTTCTAAAGCACTACTGCAATGCAAACACAAACACAACGATGACAACAACAATCATAACAATCATAACAATCATAATGATCATAATAATCAAAATAACATAAATCATTATTTTTGTCAGTGCCAAGGGCAAGAAAAGACTTAAAACTGTTTATTTAATACTTTTCTTATATGTGCATTGAATTATTATTTATTATTACTACTATGAATACAACTACTAATAAAATACAATTGAGTACTATGAATACAATTACTAATAAAATACAATTGAGAAAGCATTAATTGAAACACTTTTAAGACATCTTGTACACTAGGTATGGAAATAGCTAATAATGGTGAAAGGATGGTTATAGTGATTTTTATCTAACTTTAATGCTTCTATTATGTTAGGAGATGGTAATTTTTTGAAAACAAAATTGAAAATCATATATGTCAGCACATTTCTGTTGGGTGAACCTGTAATTGATGTATGCTCAAAAAACTCACAAAGAATCAATGTAACATCCTTTAATAACCTATGGGCTCTTTGCTGAACAACTAGTAACTCATTGACTGTGCACTTGTGGGCTTAGATTCAGCTTTTCTAAACTGAGTTATCCAAGTGAAGGATTTAACTTGGGATTCTGGTTTCCATAGTCTTTCTAAATGGAGAGACACAGGCTGTTTTAGAGAACCAGGCAGAACTAAGCAAGACAGAAGAACCCCTTGGACAAATCTCTTTGGCTACAAAGGGAGTTTAGGACTGAGAATCCTTCTAGCTGTCCCAGGTAGATATGCAGATGTAGGCAGGAGAAGATCTAATCTAGTGCAAATCTAAACTAAACGCCTCACAGCTACCATATGTTTAAGTTTTGCAAGAGGCTCTAGGGCACATGGACTTATTTACTGGGCTTCTGTGAGAAACTCTTGAAAATGGCTGAGATAAGGTTTCTTTTGTGAGTACCAGAAAATGTTTGAATTGCCTAGATAAATCATAACCTTGAAACAAAGGTGGGTTGGATGACGTAGGCTCTTTTTACCATAACTTCATTTTTAATGCTTCCAAGAAAACAAAGGCTCTTGGGTTTCAGCTCTGTGTTTGGACCAGATTTGATCGTTTGTTCTGATACTTGGAACAGCATCTCTGCCAACCTACTTACTCAAACCAATAAAGCATCTTTACAGCATCACCTTACCAGAAACCATTGATTCACTTGCATGTGCTACCTCAATAGTAAAAGGCTGCTAGGATTTACTCCCTTTGTTCTCTTCTTCTCCAGGCAGTCATTACTCAGTATAAAACACCTTTAACCTGGTAAAGCTGTTGCTGTTGTTAATACTGGTTTAGCAAAATATTGATCCAAATAATGAGAACAGGAATTATTTGCTCCTATTGTACAATGTGCAATCGGATCTACATTTTGCCCCAGCAATTTTCTCTATAGATCTTTCAGTGATAGTGGACAAATGGATCATAGATAAATAAATATATAAAAATACCAGGAAGATGCCTGAGGTTGATGGTGCACTTGAGCTGAATCCAAACTTTATTATTGTTTCTCAGCTTCTATCTGAAAACTTGTAAACACTGCTCTTTGGAGCTTTACAGTCAGCTTTTTTTGTTTGTCTGCCGAAGTTTTAAGTCATTTCTTCTATTTAATGGAACTGATGTACAACCCATCAGCTCCCTGCACACCTGTACAAAGGCAGCACAATGTCAATGACCCTAAATAAAAATAGATTAATATTGAAAAAAATATTTAATATGCTGTTAGAAAATTTGAGATGGAGGTTGACAGTCCCACATTGCCCAGTGTCACATATTTCTGTAATCTGCAAACTTCTCTCTATCATGTGTTTCTCTTTTAGCACTTAAATAAGTCATGTAAATATTTTCTTAAATTGAATTGATCAATGTGACAGCAATTTTTTTTATTTACATACTTAAAAATAAATAATGTTTTCTTTATGGGAGCAGAAGGAAGAGAAACAAGCATATATATACACACAGTATGATGGAAAAACCTGTGGTTCAATGTTCTTTCCAAGAACATATTCCCTTGTAGACCTATTTAGCCAAATTCTACCTCTGGTTTTATTATGTGAATTTTATGTATATTTAAAGTAATATTTCTTAGACACATCTATTCTGAAATCAGAAGTATCTATTTGGGATTTTCTTTAATCAGGTGAGTGTTTTTATTGTTCCATGAGATGCTGGTTCCATCTTACCTTCTTGCTCTAGCATGTAGCCTAACCAAACTCACATTTTGCAAGAAAGTGTTTGCTGAGCAGCCTGATTTTATTTCCAGTGCAAAAAAACCCTGCCTTTCATTCTATCCACCTTCTGCTACCTTCTTTGAACTAATTCAGCCAAGATAGAAGACAAGTCACTGTTTACCGGTAGATGTATGGAGTTCAGGAGCGGAATTGTTTAAGAAATACTATCTGACAAAGGTAAAGACATTTGAATCTAACTTTTCCTTCATTTTAGCAGCATCAATTGAATCCTGTCAAAGCACTATCCACCACGGAAATACATTTTCTATAAATAAGGTGTAATCATCAGCATGATCACCTCAAATATTATGACATTCCCACTACTGTTGAAAGAAACAAATTATGCAAGGAAGAATAAGAATTTTTCCTTCTGAAAGATATAGTAGAGTAAATAAAAGGTCATCATTAATTTAAAACTTCTTCGGTTAAAGGACTCTAGAAAGCTGAAGTGTGTTTCTTTTGGCATACAGGCTCTCACCAGCTTGTTATTACAGAAAGGTCAAATATTCCCACCTCCATGCACTTAGGCAAAAGCAAAGTAATTCTGGATCTGATCTGAGATTTGGAATCCCAGCCTTGCAGATTCACCTAGTGCAGTCCAGAAGTGGGACCTCCAGTTCAAGATAGAAATGAAATTCCAGACATGTTCTTAAATATACACCATGTTCAACTCTACAACACTGGAAACTTCAAACTGAGAAATCTACATCTTTTTACATGTTGGACTGGAACTTCAGTGTTTAAGTTGGAGTACCATTCCTTTATTTAGGAGTCTAGAAGTTAAGAATGAAGCCCTTCAACTTCACCATCTTTAAACAATGTTTCATATCTAATCTTTTCTTTCCAGTATATTTCATTCATTAGAATAAAGCTATAGTCAAACTATATCAACTATTATCAAATTATTTGGAAGGAACAACAGAAAGAGGAAAGAAGTGAGAGAAAACATGAGAGATAAGTCTTGTACTTCTGAACAAAATAATTAATTCAGTAGGGCAAATATTGTTAAAAAGACTTCATATTGACAACAGGAACAAAACATTGGGCAATGAAGGCTTATGGTGCATATGAGTTAAAGTTTTCCCTTTCCTACAGCTTAAGATAGAAATTCCTCTTTTTCAGTCTATATTCTAACCTAAGCAAAATTATTTAACAATAATTCCTATCACAAGTTAAAAGTCCAGATTATTTTTGTTCATTGCTTCTCCTAACCCACAGGTAACTTCAAATCTTCTATCCTGAATGCATGTTAGATTGTAGAAACCTGAGATATTCAAGCTGGAAGTTCAATGTACTTCAAATACAAGACTGAATGCACTATTCTTAATTGATCAGTAACATAACTGTATATATATCCTTAAGATTTGCAAACTATGCAATTAAAAAAAAATACAAATACATGCCATTTTTGTGATTCCTTTAGTAAGGACTGCTTATGCATTACTTTCAACTCCATGCTTAAATCTTTCTTAGTAAGCCAGCATATATTTCAGTTGTAAAAGCTCAACAACTTCAATTTAGCAAAACATGCTTCATTAATTTTTACAAACATATCCAAAATAAAATAAGAAAGAAGTTTCCTCATTAATTACCCTGAGGAAAGGGAGAAATTCTTGATAACAGCAGTTAACTACAGATCAGAAAATGCTATACTAAGCATAAGAAATAAAAACATGAAGGCAAGATGCATTCAAAAAAAGCTGCATAAAGCAAACAGGTCCATGACTATAAAATCAGAAGCAATATGAATACTCAGGCAAAAGGGCTGTAGTTTATACATGACCAAATGGGAATAATAAAAAAAAATTCTTGACATCATTGATATCAAAAGGAAAAAAAGGTGATGTGGATCAGAACAAGAGTGTCTATAATTCTTTCTGGGAAATGCCTTTTAGCAGCAAATGCATTGCAGCATATGAACATACCCATGGCAAATACACCGGGACTTTGGTCATTGCCTTAATGCTTCCTAGAAAGTTTACATTTGGTAATATCTCATTGTATGAGACTTCAGCCTACCTTTTCTACTTATTAATGTGATAATCATTATCAACATTGTCTAGGAAACCTCTCAGTTGCTGAAGTTCAAATGAACACCCTATCTGTCTGAAACAGTTTGAGGGAAAGGCTGAAAATTCATAGGAAAATACTTTGGAGATGAAGCTATTTTAGCCTGACAGTTACACTCATCAGTAACAAACTTATATGTTCAGTACCTTTGGATTCACTTCATGCATCTTCAGACATATAAAAGTATGGCATTTCACCTGGCCCATCATAGACACTCTGAGACACAAGCTAGTGATGGGAAAAATTGTTTGCCTTCTGAAATATTTACTCCATTGTGCTGCCTACACCATTTCATTCACTTTTGCTATGTTCAAGGCAATTGGCTTGAATCGGAACTCCACTCTGGGGTTTTAGGAATATAAAGTGAGATAGGACTATCCCAGTTAAAGTCATCTCATATCTGTGCCGAAGTCAGGATGGTGACTCAGCTTTACCATAGCCTTTAGAATATCAAGACAAAAGGGTATCTAGTGTCTGGTTTCTCACAGTGAAACACATGTTAAACATCTCAAAAGGAAAAAAAAAAAAAAGAATGCTGATCATGATTAAATGTTTTTTCTTTTTCTGACTAAATGTTTTTTCTTTTTCTGACTAAATG